>OU015492.1:67243716-67761726 GCA_907164885.2 Dolomedes plantarius
TTTTTAAGCTGTTTTGTAACATTCTTTAAAGTTTGCATTTAAAACAATAATCCGAGGATTAAAAATTTATATCACGAGAAATATCATAAAAAATCCTTTAAGATAAAATCATTTTCGAATCTTTACCTTCATTTTCTGATTTTTGGTGAATTTTCTAAGATAAATTTTTAGAATTTAATTAATTAAATGCTGATCACGTGGTTTCTTTTCTTTTTGTGATACTTTAAGATAATTTTGCGTCACGTGCATAACAACGAAATAAGCAAAAAAATTTTTTTTGCTTTCTAATGCGGCAGACGAATGGACATTATCCAAAAAAATATTAAAACAAGAAAAAGAAATGTTCCTCAAACTGTACGAAATTCTTTAGTATGTTCTATCATATTATTTTTAGTACGCTATATTGCATTAAATTTGAATATTTTCTTCTTCATATTTTGTCTATAAAAATATCCGTTACAATTTTTTATACATATATATTTTTTTCGTTTTTTTACATCAATTGCATACATTGATCGTTGGATTTATTTTATATATATATATATATATATATATATATATATATATATATATATATATATCTGACATTAAATGCATACATTGACCGTTGTATTTAATTTGAATGTTCTCCGCAGCGTAGTACTTGTTTTCAGCTAGTTAGTATATGAAACAAAATAGCTTAAGTGAAACTGAAAAAACTATAAAGCAAAAATATAAATGTTTTATAATTTTTCTCTATAAATATAATTTTTATTGTAGATTACTGGGTGCAAAAAAAAATATTAATCTAAAAATTAAGTTTAGATAGCGAATAAAATTAAATTAAAAAATTTTTGAACAAAGAAATATGTATATATCTTGCCGCATAACATCCATTATAACTCTGCATTGTGATGTATAAGTTGTCCTCAAGTAGTTGTGCATTAGAATATAAAGTAAGCTGGAATTAAATAAAAATGCAAACAATTTCCCAAGTATCTTACAATTTGTAAACGATAAATCGTATACTTCAAAGTGAATCCATTTTATGACTGAGGCACTGCAGAGATGTATATCCCTATCAAAATTCTGAAAAAACCTACTAAGTATAGAATTGTTTCTAATTTAAAGAAATATATAAGAGCATTCAATAAAAGGCTTACGGAAATGAAAATATTTAATAGAATTATCTTCGAAAGCTTTCGAAATTCGGAGATTTACTTTTTCTTTTCCAAGATTACAGCTTATAAATATATATATCAAAATTTTTTCGCAGCGTGAAAATAGTTAAAAACAGAGTTTTAATAAGATTTTTTTTAAATTCCCGCATTTGAAGTAACGCCATTAAAATCCTATTATTCACACACTATTTCATGTTATATTAAAAATAGACCCAGAAGATACAATAATGTATGAAAACTTGAAACAATGAAAAAAAAAGTTCATCGTTGAATATAAATGGATTGGGCTATATTGCAGCGGAAGATAAAAAAGCTAAAATAAATCTACTTAATAATATAATTTCATCAAGTCGGAGACCGAATCGTTACTTTGGAAATGTAATAGAATTACAGCGTCACTTATAAAACGAATTAGAAAACGCATGTTGGGAATAAATTCTACTCGAAAATATTTAGCTCAAACATTTTCTTAAATAGGATTTTTATTTCAAAGTATAATATCCGGATAAATTTTCGCATTTATTTTCTCGCGTTGTTACGGCTTGTATTTCTAAAAATTGAGTTTTAAGCAGATTACTCTCGGCTTCTTTCACTGCGTATAAGGGAGCTCATTAACGCATCCGTATCAGGAACAAATATTTGATATTTGTAAATTCTGCTTCATCAGGAGACTTCGGTCTTCTGCAGATATTTAGTTCCTAATTCAGGGCTGAGATAATATAAAGTTAGGGTAGAATAGATAATTGTCTTTCAGAATTTACTACCTACACGTAGTGTTGATTAAATTAGCGCATTACGAAACGTATCTCTGTTTTTTGCTGACGTGCTATAATTTGTAACTTTCGTTATCAATTTTTGATTAGTATATTTCCCAAGCAAGGCACACTACAGTATTACAAGAAAAGAAACCCTACAGATTATACATAACTTATATATATATATATATATATATATATATATATATATATATATATATATATATTTATGATATATATATATATATGTATATATGTATATATATATATATATATATATATATATATATGTGTATATATGATATATATATATATATGTATATATTTATATATATATATATATATATATATATATATATATATATATATATATATATATGTGTGTGTGTGTGTGTGTGTGTGTGTGTGTGTGTGTGTACGCATGAGTTTTTATATGATTATATAAAAGATTACATAATGAAGACTAAATGAAAGCTAATAGTTCCTTTATATCCTCAGGAAAAGTCACTCAAAACTACTTATTCTTCACTCTTCACATCGTGGAATTATAACACATGTGAGAACGTCGGCCTCATGGTTAGGGAGACTCAAACTCGAATCCGGCATCTCGAAGGCTGTCGTTACCGTAGCACCCGACCATTAGGAAGAACTATAGCTACCTTTAGGCACACGTGATATAGTTCATGGTAGATTAGCCTCGTCGGGAGAATATAATGATGTAAATGTGCAAGGCTAGCATGCTGCATTTTTGTTTCGATTTAGAATAGCTGAAGATGTAAGGAAGAGACATTCAAAAAGTAGAATTTTTTGTTGAGTAGAGGATTGGGGTTGATTCCTTATCTTGACAGATAGTCTTTACTCGTTTTTCAAGCTATTTGTTTGCTCCAGTTGTCAGAGCAATAGTGTGTTCCGTCTCACGGTAAATTATTCAAAATGTTTTAACTTTGAATATAGTTTCTACGTAATACGTTAGGTGAATACAAAATAAACTCGTATTTTCACGTTTTACCGATAAACTGTACTAGGAAGTACCGTATTTTTCGGACCATAAGACGTACCGGATAATAAGACGCACCTCAGAATTAAAGCAGGATTTTTAGAAAATAATATTTTCTATTTTGTAGCTATAGAAAGATGTTTTCAATTTCTCACTTAAGAAAGATAAAAAAGCTATATAATAAATAAATAAATAAATATATATATATATTTATATGTATAATATATGTATGATAAAAACACATAATATACATAATATATACAATAAATATATATAATAAAATATCAATTTATTTTAATGTTACCTCCAAACCATAAGAAGGACCCTAATTTTAAGTCAATATTTTTATGTAAAAAGGTGCATCTTATTGTCCAAAAGAGGTACCCCACATTTGCGCATCTATAAATTAATGGATTAATGAACATACAAAAAATCTTGAGAGGTTAGTTTCAAATAATTTGAACTTTTCTCTTTATATTTATATTTTGTAAAGACATATAAATCCAAAAATAAAAATAATAAGGGTAAAGATAGTAAAATTTTCAAACATTTGAAAAGACTTAAGACATAGTCAACACTTTCACCAAGAAGCGATAACTTTCAAAGAAACAATTATATCAAAAACCTGTATTTTTGGTAATAATCTTACTATCTGGAAAGATGATCTAGTGGGGAGCAGAGCTTGAAAATCCCTCTCTTGCCAAATCTCACGCAACGCCAACTTGGGTATCTTGATGCATTAACTTTAAATATAAACCTCTTAGATATCCAAAATGACGCATCAGGCATTTTGTTGCCCATCCCTGCCAAATGGCATCGCTGTTTTATTTTGATGTACCTAGAAAAAAAATTATGTTTTAAACTTCTTACAAATGACCTCAATTTTTCTAGAAACTAAAATTTATATTTTTATGTTTGCATGGAGATTTTTAAGCTCATTTTCAGCCAACAATGCATATTTCTCTTCAAATAAAGAAATATGTATATTGGGTGAGTCATTCTTGTACACTAAAACCGTATGCCTTTACATACTGATCTTCTCTATTTTGTGTGAATGAACCGGATTATCCACTGCGCGTACCTGAACATTACCATCAAGGACAACTAGGGATATCTTTGCCGGTGTATGTTTATAGTTGTAGAAAGCTATTTATGTCTTCCAAAGGCTTGCAGTAGGCAGACAGTTATGTTCAGTGAGGTATGCAGTTCTGGTCAGTGCATACCTCACTGAATAAGCTTGAATATTAAAAGTCAGGTACACTTTAAATAAAATCCTTTTTTTTTCTTTCCATTTGAACTATATATGTTTAAAGGGAAAAAACGAACTTTTAAAATGTGATTCCATACTGTTAATGCATTTTTCATTCCACCAGAAAAGCCATTTTAGCCTTTTTCAAGGTGATAAATTAGCAAATGGACAATTAGTATCTTAAGTCATATAAGTTTCCAATGCTTGAGTAACTTTCCAAGGACATCTTTGATAAACTCTGGTGAATGATGAGCGTACAGTTTCAATTACCTATTCTGAAATGCACCACTGCATTCAGTCAAATTCTGATGTCTTATATCCTACTACCAGATCTCATATGCTGTATTCATTTTGAGAACAAGTAAATAAAATTATTTTATCTAAAATTTAAAAACATTAACATTTAACGATTATAGAAGCTCCATTATTTTACATGGTTTTATCGTAAAATTTAAGGTAAAATACTGGGAAACAAACAGCCAATACTTGACTGCAAAATTTACAGATTTTTTTTTCTTACAGATCTTTCGTGCCCACTGATCGCGTCTGTACATGTCTAAATTAAGCCATTCTCCATTTCTTGTGTGTATGAGCGTCAGTGTCGCCATGGCTTTAAAAAGGTTACCACAGCGGATGACAGAGTTATTACCATAATCAATAGTTTTTACGACCCATTTCCGAATGTTCGTTGCGAATTAATGCACAATGATGGGCATCGCATTAATAGCGCGAATTCTCGGTCATTTCCCCATAACTGCAATTTTATACGAAACGTTCATTGCTCCATCAGTGTCAAAATTTTCATAGTTTGAATTCTTTTCAGCCAATATTGTTTTATCTCCTATCTGATTCCGCATGACGTCGCTAGGAAAGTTACCACTTACGACGTAACAGTAAGTTGAAAGACAATATGACACAGGGACTCACTCTCTCGAAGAAAATCCCTCTAGCGTTAATGAGACACTCAGCATGATTAATTCGTCTAGAAATCCTTCGCACGGAAGGTGCTGAATTCTCCCTAATGGAATTAATTTTCGAAAGCAAACACAATTAGTGGGAATGACATTATTCGGGTTTTTCTGTGCACGTGGCGATTCGGAGATGAAAATTGCCGCAGTCTAATTGCGGAAGTCCTTTGTAGTCTTTCTTTCCGTTTATGTATGACACACAAAGGCGGGAAAAAAATATGGTGTTGTGTATTCATAAAGAGAAAGTTCTTTTTTTATGACCAAGAATACTTTACTCGAGTACAAAAAAAAAGGAATTATTGAGACAAAAATATGAACAAACATTTACTCGCAGTTTTTATACGCTGTATTTTTAGGTTTTTATAACTGCTACAGAGTATCTTTGTTGATAAAGTAAGCATTTCAGTTATTAATATTAACAATATCCGAATGATTTTGTTCATCATCCGTAACTTAATTGTTCCGAAACTTTACAGAGGTTATAAAAAATTCAAACTATTAATGCTACACTGAAATTAAGGCTTATTTTGATATAATTTGTTTAAAGCTTTAAATCCCTCAGTGTTATTAATAATTGAAGAAACAGATTTAATTATTCCTCTTAAGTATAAGAAGTTTCATGTTTGGGATTTAAAACAATGATCTTAAGGTGACTGCCTATGCTGAAAATGTCATTTTTTGAATATTATGGTCAATTTTATTTTTTCCAAGAATCGTGTAATTCAATCTTTTCTCTTTTCAAAACCATTTGATTTTCATTCTACATCAATTAGAAGCAAGGTTATAGCTATTTTAAAAAACATTGTCTGCTACAAAATTGAAGTGACAAACAACTTTAAATGCGTTTTTCTCAGAATTATGTTTTCTAGCACAAATCTCTACCGTTATCATGATATCTCTCATAATAATGCATATAATTTGATAAAATTTTCAGGAAATGTTTTAGATGCTATTGTTAATGAAATGACGCACAATAATTGATGTATAATAAATAGTTTTTTATTTGAGGTTGTTTTTATATGGAAAGGAATGGCGAATCGGGGAAAATTTTCATACTGGAACATAAAATTGTCTATATTATTTTTTCATTTTAAAATTTCTCTTAGATTGTAGGTCATTTTGAAGTTAACTGTCATATGTATCATGTGTGAGAAGGAAATTAAAATAGTAACATTAGAATTTTGTGCAGAGTGATAGGTGTTTTAGCTAAATTTCATTAAAAATTACTTCAAATTGACCAATTTATAAAAAAGTATAGTATTTACAGATAAGTTTTTGTTAATTTTTAAATTTTTAAGTGCTATTTTGCCATAAAAGACCAAAAAATTCTTAATTTTTTTTTCTTTTTAAATTGGCTTCGAACGTATGCAATCACCTAAATAAAACATTTTTGATTGGCATACGATCTGTCAAAAATAGTCAGAAGTGTCCGTGGGTACGAGTTCCACTGCTGACATGTATGATTGTACCCGTTTGGTATCAGTTTTAAATTGTAGGTCCCGGTTTTAATTAGCTCTTATGTCACAAAAGATGACTATAGCGTTCCCATTTAACAAAAAATAGTCATAAATTATCCTTTCTTTTTCCTTTCTCAAAAAAGCAATGTAATCAATGCTTCTTTCTTAAGTTTATAATAACGATATGCACTTTTAAATATATTATAACTCTTTCGAAATAGGTATTCAAATTCTGCCATTTCCCAAAACCTTTTTTTTAAGTTATTTCTGGAAATTCATAGAATTTTTGTTTTAAATATTAATTTGAATTTCTCTAAATTTTATTATTTTCTATTCTAAAAACAATAAAAGTATTTTCAAGTTTTAAATATGTAAAATAATGCTGTGTTATGGCCGTTTTCCTAAGAATAGGATAAAAACACGACTCTTAACCAACACTCTCTCTCTCTCTCTTTTTTTTTTACAGCACTGGAGTTAAACGTGAACTACCCTATCATCGAGCTTTAAATGACTATCCTCATTTAAAAAAGTTCAAATTCTTAAAACTCGTTAAATCAAGGCTCAGTTTAAACGATGCTTGTTTTATTCAACTTATATTCTTTTCAGGAATGCAAAATATTCACAAATATTACGCTGGGGAAAATCGTTTCTGCTGAATTGAATAACTCACAAAAAATAATCGATGCTTATAATTATTTAAATAAATTTCATAGTCAGCAATCCTTTGGAATAAATTAGTAAACAACCTTTTGAGACTCCGTCTAGTATGTGACAACGATTCTGCCACGTATTCTCTCTATTATTTCTTTCTTTCCAGTTAAGATAGATAGACTGACTTAAGATTCTAATCAGTATCCAGATGATTTAATTCGTATCTTACTTACCGAAAACTAAAAACTTCAAAGCCCAAAAAACCACCGATTTTTTTTTTTTTTTTTTTTTTTTTTTTCTTTTGGTTAAGCGCCGTATTTACGCTGATAAATCACATATTTTCACTCACGTATTATTTTGTACAAAAAATGATGAAAGTTTTCTCGGAAATTAAGCCCGGCCATCCTGTTTTCCGGCACATTTGCTAACCATTACATCTTTCATGAGAAATCTCCCTTAATGAACCCTACAAACTCCTCGCTTAAGTGATAGAGAGACCAAAAAAATCCTAATTTTTTAGGTAACATTATAACAAAAATAACACAGCTAAAAAGTCTCTTGTTTTTTCTTCTCTCACCGTGAAACAGCTCTGATCACTTGCGAATAGGTACCAAGTCTTGTTTCTTCACAAATAGGTGTGTTGACCGTGACCCTATGACTTTATAGAGTCTTGCACGTAGAATCCCCGAACATCAGATAAAACGAAGAACTTCCCGACTTCTACAGAAATCCTTCTTTTTGTTAGGATCAACTTTTGGTTGTCACAACTACGATAATTCTACCAAGTCTCGTTCCGACGTTTTTCACCCACCTCAAAACAGCTATGCTTCCTCAGAAATTCATAAGAGATTTTTTTATTTTTAGACAAATAAGCTCATCTAGGTACCATGCCAATATATAATCTTCCATAAAACCTCGACAAACTTCTCCGCTTGAGAATGACCGGCGAGTAATCCACGATTTTGTTGGGGGGGGGGGGGGGGAGGAGGGCCTAGGTGTCATTGTTACTATTGTGTGTGAAACACAGGCACGGATTTTCAGTCACACTTATTTCATTTACCCAAAATCAATCAAGTTCCCTCTGTTATGATTCCGTAATTTCTGCTTTTCTGAAGCTTGCGCTGATCTTTACACCAAACTATGTAAGATACCCTTAAAAACTCAGAATTTTTTTCCTTTTCAGAGTGAATAAGGAATTTCTAAATTTGATTTATTTGAGGTGCTATTTTGACGATAATAATTCTATCATGAATTCTCTCTCACATTTCTTTTATTTACCCTAAAACGGCTCAGCTCACTCTAAAATAAATCCAGTTATATTGATATCGGACACGCTGATAAAAGTTACCCCCTTAAAGTATATCAAGCTGCTCCTCATCAAATAGCCCTTACGAATTTCTATATTTAAGCTCAGTAATCATGTCTTTAAACTATTAAATTATTTTTCCTATTTCGTAAACATTGTTACAGAATATTTCTGCTGTACTCGAGTAAAATGTTTATTTCTATTGTGTAGTAAAAAATCTAGACAATTAGTAATTTTTTTTTCATTCATGAAATCTATTTTTAAGATTTTTTTTGCTACATATTCGTTACATCGATATTCTTTATTCCCTGAAATAGTTTTTCCATAGATCTTTTTCCGTGCTTTGCTTTCTTAAGGCTGGTGTGTACTAATCTTATTGCATTCGTTCACTTAAATATTAAACTATGGTGAAAATTTATCTACTATCTACAGCTACATAAATGCTAATAATCCAATAAAAATGGTATTTTCAGATAACCTGAACTTTTCTGAACCTTACGGTAAGATTCATTTTATAAATTTCGACCACCAAAGGAGTTTAGGAACGTTTAAAGCACAATATATCAGATTTTTTTTTCCCGAAAAATTTAAATTTTAAAATATTTTTTACATTTAAAAAAACGGAAATGTCCTAAGGTGTGAAATTTCTTTCGCTATTGCGGAGTACAACATTAAAAAAATCTTTAAATCTAAGTCAGTAATCCTTGGAAAATTTTATCCATAGGTTAACATGGAGGTGAATGAATCCAAAAGGGTAAGTACACAGCAGCCTTAATTAAATTTCGAAATTTACCATACAGCAACTATATAACCTATATAGGCCAAATCTTAAGTCACTTAAAACTTAATTACTCCTCGCATTTCATACAAACTTTAACGCGTCATATCTCCACTGATCTCCATCCACAACCACTTCTAACGCATAACTGTGCTCCGCTCGCCTTAATTAAGTCATTTATGCGTCCATAAAAAAACACCTGGGGAGCGGACACAGAGAGAATCATAATGCATCCTATGCCTGAAATACCGAGTTTATTAAATGCAATGTATTAAAAACAACTGACTCCTGCCGCCAAGATGGCCGTATTTGCAGAGGGTGGTCCGGTCTCTCGGAAGTGCAATGGCTAGATATACTGACCGGATATTAGGGCCTACAGATTACTGGCGGATTTTTCCTCTCTCTCTGGGTATCTTATCGCAAAAATAGAAGAAGTGTGTTGACTTTGGGGAAGGTTTGCGAGTGAAAATTGTTTCTCTTAGGATATGGCATATTTTGGACTTCGAAAATGGAAGATTTGTCGGGTTTCATGAGCACATTGTTTTGTTTATGTTAGCCCCGAAATTAAAAGTTTTTCGGAAAATTTAGGCGAAAAGAAATGGAGGCTGTGTTGTTCTTTGAAAGAAAAACATGGGCTTGAGGTGAAATTTTAGTTAAGAAATGTAATGTGTTTTGTTTTACTTTAGCTGAATGATACATATTTACTTGCACTATCAAAAGTTTCTAAAGAAATAGAAATGATAACTTATACAGAAAAAGAAGGAAGACAAAAATATATGTACCGATGTAAATTTATCTCTTAGAAAATTTGAGAGGTTAACTGCCTAAGAAGAGTTCCTCGATCGTCTGTTCCCCCTTAAAACCTCTCAAAATAATTTTAAAAGATAATCATTAAATAACTTAACTTTAAAAGATTATAAGGGAATTTCTTGACTCATTTGTTCAGTCTACTAATCATTAGTCTTAAAGCCTAAAGCTAATTACCCATAGATGAAGGTTTATTTAGAATAATTAAATTAAATATTTCAGTAGTATTACTAGTAAATTTAGAACTGAAATTATTGTTTTCACTTTATAATGAAAAATAACTTCTCTGGGTTCATGAGAAAACATTTTTGAGAACAATACTTTCCGTCGATTTAAGACTTTACTCAATATTTTCATTATTCTCATTCCTTATTTCTCGGATTTGAACCTAAAATATAAAGCCTTAGCTTAACTTTCCATATTAATTATTAAGACATACTAATGGATAGTTTTAGATTAACTGTAATGGTTTCTAAATTGGTAATTAAATGCCCCAATTTTTCAAATATTGTCACATAATTGGTTATCCAAGAATTATTTATACCAGTAAATGATGCTAATTAAACGTGTTATCATAGAAAAGTAATTTCTGGTTCAATATTGAAATATCTTGTAACGATGATTTATCGAAATATTTCTGAAACAGCTTTGGCATAAACTTAAGATTTCTCAGTCATACGATAAGTGCCAGGAATGAAATTTGAATTAGATTGATCTTAGTCATGGCCATCATAACTTAATGAGGAATAAATATGAAATATAATTAAAATGCCTTTAACTCTGCAACCCATTATCCGCTTCAATGAAACTTGTCTTCTTTCTGCATCTGTTAATGTCATAGGAATCACATTGTTACAAATATAACACTACCATTAATATACACTTCTTCTGTTGTACTGAAGAGACACAAAAAAAAAACTTCTGAGATTTAAAATTTACAGATGAACTCGACTCAATTCTAGTTTTAAAAATTATTTTCCTGCTAAGTACTCTATTTTTAAAAAATTATAATTTTTGTAAAAAATTATACTTTTATTTATTTTTTAATTATTTTTTTTTAATTTAATTTAATTTAATTTAATTTATTTATTTAATTTTTATTTTTTGGGGGGAGGGGGTATCTGTATTTGAATCTCAAAATATCAGTCTTGCAATACTCCCACAAAATTAATGCTACCAGTAAAAGTGTCAGTATGGATATAGTCCCTTTTTAAAGACTGTCACGTACTCCTGTGAGCACATCCAGATGTTGACCCCACTCCAGAATTATCGCGTATATTAAGAATGATTCATTACTTGCCTCTTTTTTCTTGTTCCAGGTAAATAGAGCCTTTATCTGCTTTCTTGATCGGGATTCTTCATTTGACGCGCCATTAAGCAATTCCAGGATGGAAGTAAATCTTGATTTAGATATGCAATTTAACTAACTGGACACATCGTGATGAATCCCAGATTTACGGAAATCGATGAGACGTGACTCAGAATTAATTATACTACATAATATAAAAAGCTCACTCGAACTAATTTGTTTAACAGTGGAGAAAATTAAGATAACTGAAGTTAGCATGATGTGTGCGCTTCTATGTTTTTTCTAAATTTTATCGCGGGTTTACGTTTGATCATTTAAATCAATCTATCTGTTCATCTCTAATGTCTATTGCTGCGTATTCCTATAAATTTCAATTTACTTTGAATGCATTTGGATAGCCCTGGAATAGCCTTAAGGCTGCTCTGTACTAACCCTATTGGATTCGCTCACCTCAATGTTAATCTATGGAGAAAATGTATCTACTATTTACACCTACATAAATGTTGATAAACCAATAAAAATGATATTTTCAGATAGCCTGAACTTTTCTGCACCTTGCAACAGGATTCATTAGATAAATGTCGTGAACCAAAGGAATTTAGGAGCGTATAAACCAAACTATACCACATTTTACCTCGGAATAATTTAAATTTTAAAATATTATTTGCATTTTTTTTTAAAACAAAAAATGCATCAAGGTGTAAAATTTCTTTCTCTACTACGGAATACAATTTTTAAAATGATCTTTAAATCCAAGTCGGCAATCCTTGGACAAACTTTCTCCCTAGGTTAACGTTGAGATAAGCGAATCCAATTGGATTAGTACACAGCAGCCTTAAGACAGTAAATAATGGTAGCCTCGGGATATTGTATATATTATAATTTCTATACATAAAATATGGAATGATTATTTCTTGAGTACTAAACTTGCTTTTTTTTGTTATTGTTTTTTGTAATTTCGCTTCTAAGTACTAAATAAAAAATCCAATTAACTGAGAATTTAACTAGCTTTTTATCTTGGTTAAAAAAACTTGAATTTAATCTTTACCTTTAGTAGTAGTTCATTTCTGACACTCCATATCAATTTTCTGTGAACCGCTAGTTCTTTTAAGTGTTCTTGCACAAAAAAGAATCTATTTTTTTCTTACGCGCAAAGTAATCTTTCGTGGGACCTTTAAAATGTTTCTTCTCAACAATTCAAAAAAACAACTAAATCATCCAGCGTTCTCTAATTGCAAGGGGAATTTTTTTTTTTTTTTTTTTTTGGGGGGGGGGGGGGGAACAGATTTTTTTTTTACCATCAAAAAGAATTCTAATATTCAGTAACAAGCTGGATGTTCAGAAAAAATTAATAAATAATCTAATGCACCTTAAAGGCGTCAAAAAATGTCATAGCTGTTGCATAATTCATGATTTTTTTTGTACTGATCCAGGATAGGTGTTGCTATTCAGTTTCTCTCCAAATATCTATAAAGTATTTCGTTAATGACAAGGAGACTCGTTAAATACATGTAATTAAATGTTTCATCCATCCGGAAATTTTTCAGAGTCTAGAGGGTAAATTTTAGCTTAACCATTTATAACAGAGGTCGGCAACTTTTTTTACTAGGAGGGCATATTTTAGAAATGCGGGAGTTCAGCGGGCACCCCTGGATGAAGAGGAGAAGGGGGGTTAATATTTAAACATGAAAATGTTAATACGACATAAATTTTTAATATATAAATTCAAATTTTAATGTAAACAAAATAATCTTTAAAACTGATAAATAATGCGATATTTGACATTGCAAATCTGCGGCCAGCTGGTTGTAATGTGGCACTTAAGTTGAATTCTCAGTTTTTAGGCATTGGTCCAAATAAGTTTCAGTGAGGCTTAATCGGTACTTTGATTTTAAGTATTTCGTATTGGAAAACCAAGATTCACAAGTATTTGTCGACGCACAAAGAGAGTTCGATTTCAGAGCACATTTTCTCAACAATGGGAAGCTATTTCCATTCACTAAATTCCAGAATTTTTCTTCATTAAGGTGTTATTTTAATTCAATGTTATTTCTTATATTTATAATTTCCAATTATAAGTCCTCCTTATTGGGAATATAAAAATATGTGCTATTTTATGAGTCACATCTTTCTCTGTAGGAGAGAAAAGGATTAGTAAAAGAATGCATCCAATTCGTAGAATTCTTCAAATCTGGTATTAAATTCTTCCAATAAGGAATCAAAATGTTTGGCAAACTGATAGGTGGTAGCATTTCCATCGCAATAATTTTCTATCACTATTTTTCAATTTAGGAAATGTGACGAATTATCTTTTTCCATATGCGATTTCCAGAGCGGCAATTTATCTTTTAATGCATTTATCGTACTTATCATAGAAGCAAGGGGAGAGAGACGCTGTGGAGAGATCAGGCAATGTAATTTTTTATTTTTACGGTTTTGCGATTTTTAATTTTTTTTTTACTAAAGTTATTCATTTCAACTATGAGCAGCGTTTGTTGTTCAAATATCTAAATTTTTTCGAAATTTGAACGGTGGTCACTTTAAAGTTGTTTCGCAGGCGCCCGTGGGTACCACGTTGCCGACACCTGATGTATAACAGAAGTGAATATTACCACTTTATAGAACATTAAATCACAAAAATGCTATTTATCTTGCAAAAATTTAATCAAAAAATAAGTATGTGTGATTGTTTTCTGTTACATATCGACTATATGTCGTTTCTCGATCAATTTGAGTGCGTTCAGATTTGTATTACTGAAGCGAGTCTGTATCAACTAGTGTAGATCAGAGCTCGGCAACCTTTTATCTTCCACGGCACAACAACGTGTTTTCGATAATTCTGCGACACACCACAAGAAAAAGCTTGCAAATACATAAATTATAATAAATACGTATATATTTTTATTAGATAAAAAACACAATAAAACATCTCTATGTAACAAGATAATTATAATCCTTTAAGTTTTATATAAATCATTTTGAATTGTACACCAACAGGAACAAAAATATAAAGTTATAGTTTACAAGTAAAAAAAAATTCTCTTTAAATTTTTGTATTAAAATTTGTTTTTGGTCTTTACTTAAGCCTAATAAATCAAAGTTAATTTAAACATAACTAATTTATTAATGAGATATTTGAGCTTGTTTTGATGAACATATGTACGTTTTATATTTGGCTCTATATTAGAAAGAGCTACTCGAAGTTCATGGTCAAGACTCTTTACACATGATCGTTTGTCATTTTTAATTAGAACCAGTGTCGAAAAACTTTGTTCGCATAAGTATGTAGTACTAATATATTCTAAATCCCTATTGTTACTGTAAAGCCTGGTAACCTGAATTCTAAAGTAAACTTTCAAGGTAACCTTCGAACTTGAAATAAAAATTATAGGAGGAGGCACTATTTTTTCTTTGCGAGTCCATTGCCACAACAAAATAAATTGTAGCTATAAATTTTAATGAAAAAGTTGTTATGGATACTTACAGTGCGTGATAAGTTTGAAACTCGAGTTTAGATTACCTATGAATCATGTAAAAGCATATAGTCTTTAAACACTGCATAAGATTAACAAAATAAATATACTGCAAATATTGATAAAGCCTCTATCGTATTAAATTACGACAATCATTTACCTATAATCTATCTTTCGATTGATATCCATCCAAAATAGCCTTAAATAAATGTCAGTACAGACAAAACGTATTAAATCCTTTCAATGTGTCACTTCAAAGTACTATCGATTTTTCCTGGTTGTCTCTGAAACCTCGTCCTTTTCTAATAATTTCTTCTTTGACAAGTCAATCATTAACCATAATACTTAATCATAAGGCTTGACGTCCTTAATAATAACCCCCCTTTTTTGAACCTGTCATCTCGAAAAATTTCAATGATAAGCAACGTCATCTAGTGACATGTATATCCTTGTTTTAATTGATTACGTGCATTAATTTTGAAGCACCGTAGTCTAAATTTATCTATGTTTTAGTTATTTTCTCCAAACAACTGATTTTAAGTTCGGCGACATCGTTAAAAGTTTTAAGATATATTTTGATGCATTTAGAAAAAATAATTTTGTCAAAGCATCATTATCGTTCGGCGCATCGGAATATCGTAATATTTAATAAATTCATAGCGATTACTTCTTCGCACTAGCATATTAAAAAATTTTTAATTTTAAATTATTTTGATACAGCGTATTTTCTAATGTTTTTATTCATATTGCCTTATTAACGTCTAATGATACAGCTTACCATTATAAGTATATATATATATATATATATATATATATATATATATATATATATATATATATATATATGTGTGTGTGTGTGTGTGTGTGTGTGTGTGTGTGTGTGTGTGTGTGTGTGTGTGGATATAGATATATATAAATAGAGAGAGAGATATATAGATAGGTACAGATGTAAGTGTCGGGGTATACATTTCCTTCACTCTATGAAGGTCCCAGAACATTGCCTCATTCAGAAATCCTGGGATAAATCTTGCATCATATTGGCATCGGAATCATAGCCCTATGACTAATTAATGTCCCAGTGTTCATTTTTTTCATATTTACGACAAATTCGAAGATTTAAACCCTGGAAACCACAAGGTTAAGTATAAATTTCAATGCGACATTAGAATAAAATTTGTTGTTCAAGCTTTCATCTGGAAATTATTGATTTCATGTAAGCAGTTAAACCCGTTAGAGGCTTCCTCTGATGTTATTTTCCTCAATATCCTATGATTTTCATGAAGTTTATGTTTCTTCGTTTCGCTTTCCAATCCGCCAGCGCTCTTTCCTTTGAACTACTTTCCTATAATGTGTTGTAAGAGAGAGTGATGATTAAAATTAATCAAATACTTCCTTCGATGATATTTTATAATTTTTCCACTGACGACAACGGAAATTCTCTTATCTTTTTGATTCTCTCAAGTAATGCGGAATTCCTTTATTATGTGACCTTTCACATTTACTGCTACTACCTTGTATGAATGTGTAGTTTCCAGAATGTGTTTTGTGTATGTTTCACGCTTTTGGAAATTTTATGATATATATACAAAGAGAAATCTGCTGAGCTTTCACTTAACTACCTTAAATGGAAAAGGAACAGTTATGTGTCCAAGTTCTGTTTTAATACAGTTTAATCTATATATTTTATTACTTCCTTGTATTAGTCTCTTTTCAATTACTAATATAAATTACTTTAAGACCATTTGTGGCATTTGATTTCATTTATGTGATTTTTTCGCTTTCATTAACCTATGAGATCCCTAGCTCGCAAGAACACTATACCACCAAAAGTCAGCAGACATCCATATTATAAACAAAAATTAGCTTTTGTTGAGGTACACTGGATTTGAGTCGGCCCGCTTTTTGCTGTTAAACACCTGTTGAGCTTTATGACGCATGCTTTCGATAAAAATTTGGTTAAACAGCCATAGTAATACATTTTCATTCTGTCAGCGATATCCCCACCCGCTGTTGCTTTCTGACGCAAACCTCTTATTCTGTTCTGATTTTGATGGCACAGCTGCTGTATGAGATTGCGTTTAGGGCTCTTCGCAGGACAATAAAAACTCAGTACGTGATTAACTTCAAAACAGTGTGTAAGAAATCTTTCTCTGTGGTTAAGTTCATTATCATTCTCGTATAATTGGGATCATCACCGTGGTATTACCCCAAAGGTACAGGGTAGTGCCCAGTTGGGAAAGATATTATAGTTTGGTTTTGGTTTTGGTTTAGAGAGCTAATTTTTTTTTCTGTACGAGGGCTTATTAGTCCGGGACCTACTGCTCAAAGCCAAATTCAGACGGCTACAAATGTCGATGTGAAGAGTGGACTTGAACCCACAGACTCGTGTCAGACGTCAGTGGAAGAATATTCCGGTAAACCTCCCGGTAATACAAAATTTCCAGCAATTTCACTCTGCACCAAATAGTACAATAGTTCACCTATAGTATAATAATACGCCGAATCGAATAAATAAGGATCCTACTTAAACTTTCCCATTCACTATCACTGATACCATGTTATAATGCTCTTGCTAATCCGACATGATTTAAAATAACGAGCAATAGTTGAATACAGCTCGGCCCAGTGACTTTCCTGCACTTCAAAAACGTGAGCAAATTATTAGTGTGAGTCGCTGCAATAGAAATACAGGTTACTTTCAAATATTTCCATTTATCCCGTATAGCTCGTAATAGATGTTGACTACATTAACAGTACTAATGAGGCATTGTATTTTAGTTACAATTAATTTCAAAAGGATGGGAGACTCTATAAAATGCTGTATCAATGGCAGTATCAATATTTATAAAAAATTAATTGGGAATTGGTGTATTCAGTTTAAAATAAACTTCAAAAGTTCTTGAGATAGTTTAAATGCTAAATTAAGTTCTGCATCAATACAAATTAATTGTTGTTTTCCAGAACAATTCGATATTAACAATAAGATGCTGCATCAGCGTACAGAAATGCACTTCATAATGTATATAAATGTGTTTTAAAATGCATCATAAATTGTTTTATTTTAGTCGCAACCAATAACAAGAGAATCTGAGATACGAGAAAATGCTGTATCAAACGTTGTATCAATACAAATAAATTAATGCTTTCCTGTAAGGGAAAACAGCAATTTATTTGTTACAAAAGTATGAAATGTTGAATATCCTGAACTCATTTCAAACTATGAAGTTACTGAATCTGGCAGTTCCAAAAATTGCTTAATCTGAGATACGATAAAATGCTGTATCCAATTCTGTATCAATACAAATAAATTATTGCTTTCCTGTAAGGGAAAACGGCAATTTATTCGTTACAAAGTATGAAATGTTCAATATCCTGAACTCAATTCAAACTTTGAAGTTGCTAAATCTGGCAGTTTCAAAAATCACTTAATCTGAGATACGATAAAACGCTGTATCCAATTCTGTATCAATACAAATAAATTATTGTTTTCCTGTAAGGGAAAACAGCAATTTATTCGTTACAAAGTATGAAATGTTCAATATCCTGAACTCAATTCAAACTTTCCGAATGCCAAATCTAGCAGTTCCAAAAATCGCTTAAAATCGGTTAACTAAACGGGTCTATTAAATTTTACATATTTCCGCCCTGTCGATCCCAAACAAGTGAAACGAGCGATAACGCTGGAGAAATTGCGATAAAACTTTCTACTTCCTCAACACGGTTACGTATTGGAAGTCCTTTAGAGATCGTGATTGGAGCTTTTTGTTTATTATGGTAGAAAATCAAAATTTTCTCTGTCAGCAAAATGTCCGATACCCTTCAGTGGATAAGAATCGCATGAAATGAAGTCATTTAAGTGTCCTAAATCCATTGATGGGAACAATGGATTCAAGTTGACTGTGATATGACCCTCAAGTGGAATTAGTTTTCACTCAGTGCTGAAATGAAACTGCAAAATTGCAAAGAAGGATAATATTCAGGTGATTTGGAAAGTTTTAAAATAGACACTTCGAGAAAGAAAAATTAAGAGGAAAAGCGGAATTAGTGTGTACTGGAATCAATGGAGTTACTGGAGGTTTACCAATAGTCAGCTATAAGTAATATTCTACCATTGGGAAAAAATAATTATTGAATAGATTGAAGAAAATAGTATACCAAGATAAAAAATAATTTTGTTAAATTAGAACATGTAATAATAATAATGTTTCTTCTAAAATAAAAGATGCTGTCAAACAGAATTTTTTAATTTTACCAAATAAATATATTAAAATTTGAAAAGAAAACAAAACTTTAATTAAGAGATTTTTAAATTATAGCTTTAATGTCAGAAGCTTTTAGGAAAATTTCTTTGAAAATTAGCTAATAGCGGATATCAAACTTCTCTTTACAATTTCATTCATTAAGAATATAATTTAATGCTCAAATTTTGAAATCTAGACAAAGCATTTTTCATTGCTCAAATTTTGTAAATAGATAAACGATAGAAGTCTATTTGAGGAAATTGGAATGATTCAATTTACATTGCGAAGTGTTACCTTAATTTTAGAATTCGAATTATTCAAGTTTCTTTTTCAAAGCGGAACGTCTACGAAATTCGGAGCTAAGTCTAATCTACTTAATAAACACGTCGCTTTAGTTTCAATTTAATTAAATTGAACCAGACAGAAAGTTACATATTTACCCTATTATACAAAAGGTTTAGAGCAAAGCAGTTATTAATGATAATAACAGGGGCATTTTATTAATAAAACCATATTTCAATATTATTATATAAAATTTTATAAAACTTAGCAACTATTCGCTGTTACCAATGCAAAAATTAAGAGACTAAAGGGAACATGGTAAGCCCTTTAAGAAGGTTTACTTTGAAAAAAAAAAACACTTTCTTTAATCATCTATTTAAGTTCTTTCTTTCTTCTGGAACAGAGGTGAAATAGGGCTAAACGGCTTGCCCTTGCTATCAGAGTTCACATGAGACTTTTTCCAATCGGATTTAGCTTTGAATTTCACGTTTGGTGTGTTTAACCACTTTTTTAAACGATAACCAAAGCTCCTAAAGCCCACTTACCCTCTACAACAAAGGATCTTTTTTGTTGTTGCATTCACTCAGTCATGGTTATAGTAGTATTGTGAAAAAATTAGGTGATTTTCTTCATCGTGTTGTTGTCGTTATTATAATCTACTTCATTCATTAAAAAAACTTTTAATAAGATATTATTTAATATTAAGTTTTGAAATACAAAGTTCGATGGGTTTGTTTTTTCTGATTTTTTCAATTTTAATTAGTTTAATCGTGTTAATTTACCAAATGATTCAGATATTAACAATCTGGACCATCGCTTATAATCTGTTTTTGAAAAATCATCCAATATTTATCTATTGAACCTGATATCCATATTTACACGCAAGACACAATCATTACTACTCTTACAATAACTTATCTGTCGAATATTACTAAAATTAATACTTTATCTATGATTCTGGTGCAAAAAACCTCGCGAAGAATCACGATCCAAAAAGATACGAGTCGATCCTGAAAAGGCATAGTTTTTGAGAATCAATCATTTGTTCGGGTGGAAAGTGAAATACTCCCTCTTAAAACTACTTTTATATTCCTACCAAAAATTCTACTGACTACACTTGAGTGATTTCAAACGAAAACGGAATCTATCAAAAGACGGAGAACTTGTCATTGGTTTGATAAATGGATTCAAAGTTTTGCTCGTAATTCAACCAACAACAAAGAAGAGGGAAAAAATTGTTGTTGCTTAAAAAAAAGGAATTAAGAAAAGAGTATTTTTATTCACCTCGATTACTTTATTTTATTTGCATAATTTATTTATTTAAAAATAGTTTAACCACAATTCGTCGTAATCAGAATAAAGTAATAGACATTTCAAGACGGAAAGTTTGCATATCAGTCTGCCATTTGTCAATTTTTTTTGTCATAAATGCATATGACTGGGATCGAATCTGGAATTAAACGTAGAATCAGTCTCAGATTTGCCTGGAGAGCAAAGCCTCCTTCTCGTCACATTGATACGCTTCCCTGTGTCATTTAATGCTCTTCTTTAACAAGGTTCAGAAAATTGACTTTTGATTCAGATTTATTTGTTATTTGATCAAAATACCAATAATCTATTCATATCGAAATAGGACGATGTGATTGCTTTTCAAGTTATTAACCGAAATTTTCTGAAAGCAAGTCAACATGCCCCTTAATCAAAGCAATAAAAAACACATTTTGCCGAGTAAATACTGAAATTATTATTTTAATTTAATGCGATTAAGGTTATTCTATAAAAACTGAGCAGTAAATTATTTTACGGAATAAAATGCCTTTCCCGACCTCTGTTTTCTCTGGCTTTTCATGTACATCCGTTCACTGATTAGCACGGATAACCAGAAGCTACGTTTATCTACCAGATGCTTTGAATCTTTGGCAAGTATGGTTACTTAAGCTAAATTTCCTAACATTTATCGTATTTTCCTTTGAACGATCGTACCTTTCTATAATTCCTTTGAATATCGTATCTTTCATAACTTTTTTATCTCTTAAACAACATACTAAATACTTATGGTGGTAATTTAAACCATAACTAGTTGGTACCCGTCAAAACATGACTTCTAGATAGTAAATAAATGTACTAATACACAAATTATAATCAACACATCATTGCCAAAAGTTGAAAATCATAATAATGCACAGAATCAAATTAATGTATTTAAGTGGCCTCGATCTTAGTGAATATCTAAAGCCAGATTTAAAAATGTCACTGAGCATGCTCAGAAAGCAATTTTTTTAATTGTAAATTATCGCTAATTAAACAGCGCGAAATAAACAATTTCCATCAGGTTCATATTTCACAAACACAATTATCATAAAAATAAAAATGGCAGAGAGAGATCTAGAGAGACTCCTCGGAATAAACGCGTTTATCATTAAAACATGTCACTGAGCATGCGCAGAAAGAGTGAGTTTCTAAAGCCAGATTTAAACATCCCACTGAGCATCCGCAGAAATCAATTTTGAATTGTAAATTATCGCTGATTAATAGAAATTGCGGTTACATAAACCAAATTTGACAAATCTACAGATTACAATCTTTCGTTTATGACCAAAATGAAGTTAATTTATGCAGTAGTTTTCTCTCTCGGACTGCCCAAAAAGTCGGCTTAGTAACTTAAATATATAGATATTAAAGCAATATAATTTAAACATACCAGAGACGCCAGCTTGCTAATTGCATCTATGGATTTTTATGCTTGAGACAACCACTGAGATCAACCCAAAATACATTACTGTACCATACAAAAGGTTAAAAATAAATATTTAACTTTTAATTTACAGGAAAAATTACAAATTTAGAAACGCATCCGTCCTTAAACCCACGCGAGCATTCGGTAAGAGAGTAGAACTCCAGGAAATAATAACATAACAGCACAGGAAAATATTATCTGCTAAAGTGCCCTTAATGGTTGTCATTTCGTGATATAAATGATTCTGAATGTAATCTGAATCTCCATTACTGACTCTACGGCCATAAACACCTGATACAAAAGTCCATACCCTTCCACACCGCGTAATATGCCCGGTATGAAGTATCAAGTAGAAGTAATGTGCCATTAAAGGGAATGACGTTAGACGAGGGGTTTTCTGTACAAGGTATGAATATGCTGCCAAAGTACCCTTGCAACGTAGCTTTATTAAATGTTTATGAAGGAAATGAGAATGTGTGTGGGGAGACAGATAAAACCTGTGCTGGTGAAGTGAGTTATGTTGCCGAATATGCTGTATGGAAGGGAAATACACAGTTAGTATGAAGTGTTTTAAAGTGTTCAGAAAACTAAACTTTATTGATATTTGAAAACTGCGATAACTTTCAAATTTCGTGATAGCTTTGAGACAGTATCAGTATCATTTTTTACATCTAATCGAATGCACATGTTCATTGAACACGGGGAATAATTTTCAAATGTATCAGTTGACGCTTCCTTTTTGGTTGTGTTCATGTGATAATAATTTTGCATATGAATTTAATGAAGCATCATTGTAAGAAAACAGAGGGCAGGGAATACCATAAGAGTCAAATTTAAGTTGGACGAAGATAAATCCATCTTAAATCTATCAGTATGTAAAAACATGTGTAAATAAACATATAAAAGACTTACATACCATTGATTAAGAGCGTTTAATTTAGTTATTTTCCATAATAATTTTCTGGTAATAACGAGAATCAGTCCTCTCTAAAAATGTAACATATTACCTCTTTTTTATCTAGATTAAAATATATTTCATATTTTATATCTTTTCTAATATAGGATTTAAAAAAATTAAAATATTTTTCTTTTCAAAATTTCTTTTAAATAGTTTCACATCTCAACTTTTAAAGGTCTTCGTCTAAAGTCCTTGAGAACAGGAAGGAATTTAACACTCTTAGTTAAAAGTTGAGCTTATTAATCTTATCAAATAAAAAATGGGCATGCCGGCAGATTTTTATTTATTTGACACTGCATCAACCATTATAAGCAACGGTAGGTAGATAATAACCAGTCAGCTATTAAGTTGAATGGTGTGGCCAAACTCACATCAACTTGCGTAATGTCCATGAATTCACTAAAAGAAGGCGTTATATGACAGCATTATAAAGAACCACTACATTTAATGAGGTTTAGGGAACTAAGTAGCAATGAAAGGTGTTTTATCACATTTTTGCACAAATCTTGAGGTGGGGCAAAATATAAAGCAATCTTAAATAAAGAGTTACTCTGGAATAAAAAAGTGCGACGAAGCATCACAATTTCGACGTTTTAGCATACGTCGTATGAATAAAAATTTCTATTTATTTGTTTTTGAGATAAAATAAACTTTACGACATGAATATTTTAACTTTCTTCTGAAATAAATGTATAGTTATATAAAGAGTGCATTGTATTTGTTTATATATATATATTATTCATCTAATCTTTTTTTTTTTTTTTGGGGGGGGGATGTTGTTCCCCTACTATGAATTTCTTTTGGGCGTTAACTCGCCTAGTATTCAAATGCTAAGCTACAGCATACATAAACTCATAAAGCATGTAAATATTTGTTAAATGTTTTATGTAAGCTTTGTTGTAAAAGATGTCTGGGCGCAGGAGTAGGGGCATAATGCGCAGTTTAATTTTGCTTTGTTGTTGATGCATGCGTAAGTTGCTAATGAATACACATACACACACACACACACACACACACACACATATATATATATATATATATATATATATATATTTATACACACACACATATATATATATATATATATATATTTATACACACACACATATATATATATATATATATATATATATATATATAAATATGTGTGCGTGTGTGTGTGTAAGTAAGTAATTATTCAGATATGTGTTGTTTGTGAGTAGTGAACTCACTCTGTAAAATTTTCTACACTTTTAACATTTTATCATGGTTTGCATTTACTCCCTCTAAAATATGTATTTCCGCTTACTTTCCCGTATTATGCTTATTAATATTTTCTTTATGCAACATTCTTCCCCAATCAATTCTGGACGATGGCCGATTGGTTTTGCTACCAGATCATGATGGTTCGAGTCCCATTGTCGGCATTGCCGTTTCTTACTTGTCGAAGCCGGCGTTCCACTCTGCTTATCTACCGTACAGCAAAAGATGTCCGTATCGACACAAACCACAAATCTCTCAAATATATTTTAACTACTTCCCGTTCACCATTTCTAAATCGTAATGTGAAGATTGGATATGAAAAGCAGCCAAACATCTGTCAAAAATATCCTTTCATTTTGTACTTAGTTCGATAGATAACGTATCACGGTAAGAGAAATGAAAGTAGGACGGAAATCGTGAGCCCATCTTTTCTTGTATGAGTCTAAGCCAGTGGTCGCCAAACTTTGAAGGCACTGAGCAACCGTACTGTTCGTAAAAATGTGAGCTACCAAAAGAAAACAGGGAAAATTATTTTTTCTAAATCACACATTTATTTTTTACCTATAAACATACATTTCTAGTAAATATTACATCCAATTGAATAAAATTGTTTACATTGTATAGAATTTAATACGAAGTGTAAGAACAAAATTTTTTTCATCTGACTAATTAAATTTAATGAGAAGGATGGCATTCTTTTTTGTCATCAACAATTTTTTCCACATTAACAAATGTCTGATATACACACGAAAATTATAAAGACATTACCTTAGTCTGATGTACGCATGAAATACATAACAGACATAACTTGACTCTCTCTCAAACAAACATAACACTGAGTGACAGTTGAGCGGGAAGTTCAGCTGTTTTCGTAAGTCTGAGCGTGAGCTCAGTAGTGCAACTTCAAGTTAGCCAACCTGAGCGTGACTGCGATCTATCTAAAATTTCCCCGTGAGATACTAGTAGCTCGCGATCGACGGTTTGGCGATCTATGGTCTAAGCCATTGTGAATTTAAATTTGCTGTTGTAAGAAGGAATAGGGAAAGTGACCCCTGTAGAAACTAACTTTTGCTTAGTGTTCACCTATGAATTCCTTTTTTTTTTACATTTCTAATGTAACTCATTACTTTATGTACGACGCAACTCGATTTTCTTTTTAAAATATCACATCCTTTTATAGTACCCATGAAAACAACAAGATACTTTTCATAAATCTGCAACACTACATTTAGGAAAATATTTTATAGGGGTTCTTGTCAATCTTGACAGATGAATCATATTCCTTTCAATAACTAGGTTCCTTAGTCATGTAGGAATTAACTTGCAGACCTTGAGAGAGTGAGTCACTTTTAAGAGTGAGTCACCTCTAAGTACGTCTTACCCTAAACGAACTTCAACGTCCTTGGTTCTTTCTGCGGAAACAGCGAGATCTCTCCAAATGTCATAAACGGGTCAGAGAAACAAGTGCTGTCTCTGGAATAGAAATGTCATTTTATCTGATAACAGACGGAATCCAATTCAAAATATGCTCAATCAGCACTCATTTTGAAGCCCCAAAAATTAGTAGCACAATAAGATGGTTTCCCATTGTTCTGCAAACGCTGCAGATCTTCTTGGGACTTCTTGGGATTTCGCTCACAGAAATGGTGTTAATGTGTTCAAATATTAATTCCGGGTAATCCTCGCTTTTCATTGGCTGGGTATATTTAATGCTTGGGATGGACAATAAAATGTTCGTAATCGTTGGTTGCCTTGAACTCTTACCTAGTTATTATGAATAAGAAATTCGAAGAATTTTAAATATTATAATTATGTAATGCTCCAATATGCTGTCGCCTACATTTGAAGAAAAGAGCGCGTATGCTCAAACTCATTACACTTCAAGAAAACTCGAGGCTTAAATTTTCAAATGAAAAACCCATTTTTAATGTTTTTGTGTTTGTTATGAACTTGTTTTAAAGACTTCTAAAACTGTTTTTTTCTTTATTCATCCAAACTGGAGATATAGAGATTAATATGACAGTTCATTCCCAAGATCTACATGAGCAGCGGAGATTTAATTTCCTTTGTGCTTGCTGTGTTTTTTATTGATTCAATTGTCATCGAGAAACCTATATCTATAAAACTTGTTTGAAAACATATAACAATTTTACCTCATATTTACAAGTCACAATGTCTACGTACCAGCTGATTGCATTATTTTGACCTGGTTAGTGGGATAAGAACTTGGATTGCCGATCATTTTTTCAGAGTTTTGACTTTATAATTGTCATTTTTAAAGTTTCGGACGTGATTCAAACATATTTTTCGCAATATTATCTTGCATAAAACACAGTCCATTAATTGGGTAAAATTATGGTTTTACTTTTCTGATGAGTGCGTTTTCCTTTAATTTTACGTATTGCTTTTTTCCCCTTTAATTTTCTTTCTTTTTATTTTGAACGTTTGCTTAAAATATAAACAATTCTTTGTTAATATTTTAATATATATTTTAAATTTTGTTTATACGAAAACATCCATCCGTTCTAGTACCTTCTTAGCTTTTTTCTCATTTATAATTTAAAATAAAATAAAAAGTTATTATACATTAAAAAGTTCTCCGAAAATGGTTTAATCTTATTCGTCACTCTGACTGTAGCCGATTGTAATCAGTAGTGGACAGTTAAGATTTAGAGACGAAATTCTTTACGAAAAATGCCGTTTATACCTCTCAAGGGTTACTTTTATCCAAAATAATGGTAATAGTGACATATTCCAAGATTTCTTAGTTTATAAATTTCACTTATCCCTTTCTTAAATAAATAACAGTTGAGTCAGTGGTATGAGTATTCAGTGATTACGAGGTATCGTCCCTAGCCATCTTTTAATTGCCGAAAAAAGGAATATTTTGAAAGGATCCTCCATATTAAGAGCAGATAAATACTAGAATATAATTTATTAGGAAATATCCGTCCTGAGATCTGTAACAGAAAATCTCTTTCAACCTCTCTATCATATAGGTCTTATTTTTTTATAAAAGAAAGCTTTCGTAATCTATATTAACATGAGAACACCCTGCTTGGGATCTTATGTCCCCGCCAAGGTTTCAACACTTGTCCCAAGAGGCTTAACAGAAATTAGAAGCAGCTAAAAGAAAACTGTCCCTATATGCGTACAATAAAAAACTTATCATTCCTCTCTTATTTTTTTATAAATGACAGCTTGCGTAATCTATATTAACACATCTTCAGAACACCATGCTTGGGATCCCCTGTCCCTGCCATGGCTTCAACACTTGTCCCAAGAGGCTTAACAGAAATTAGAAGCAGCTAAAAGATAATTTAAAGTAAAAAAAGAAGTGTGTCTGTATATATACAAAAATGACTTTTCAATAATGAGGTTAACTTTCACATGCATGTTTTGAAAAAATAGAAACTTAATGTAGAAATTTCTTATTAAAAACTGGAAAACTTACCTCGTTTTGAAATTTCTTGTTAAAATTCCACTGTTTTTTAAAAAAATCTGGTTTTTAAAATCTGATAATCCCTTTAGCACTGCTTCGATATGCCTTAAAGATACGATAATTTCATGCGGAAAATGTCTCTAATTTTAACTAATCATGAAATTTAGGAACATGATTATCTTACATTGAAAAGTTCAAATCTCTCTTGCAATAAGTTGAAAAACTTTCCTGCCAGCAGTTTTATAAAAGTTAACAACTTCTGACTTCATAAATAAAACCAGTACAGCTCTTTCTAAAAACTACTGTCAGTCCCTTCTATATAGAATAAATAGTTTAGTCAGGCATACATGGCTGGTTCTTCACGATATATCTACAGCTAAGGAGATACCAATATATAGCTACTTGCCAATATATCTAATATCCCTACTTACCAATATACTTACCAATATATCAATATATCTACTAACCAATATATCACAAATACCTCTAATCAAGTCAAACAAACTTGATTAGAAATATTTGCGATGTACTTGATTAGAGTGTGGAGATGTCGGCTTATCCTGAATTTTATTTCTCCTTCTGTCTGCACTTTGAACGTATATGCGGATAACTTATATTATTAAACAATTCTATTATTCTGTTTTCTTACAGGAAGTGACTAGGCGACCGTTAGATTGTGCAAAGGATGATTATGCAAATTTTACCGGGAGCTATAATCGAATCTCTATGAGAATGGTGATACGATTTTCGAATCACGAACAGGATTATATATATATATATATATATATATATATATATATATATATGTGTGTGTGTGTGTGTGTGTGTGTGTGTGTGTGTGTGTATACAGTGGTACCTCGGTTTACGAATTTAATTCATTCCGAGACTAGGTTCGCAAACCGAATCAGTTTTTCCCATATAGATTAATGGAAGAAGAATTAATCCGTTCACCCCCCTAGAACATAGTTATTTTTACCTTGTTTTTACGGGTTTCGTTAAAAAAAATGGAGAAAATAAATGAAAACCGACTCTTTTATGAAGAACCAGGGCATAAATGTTCAGTAAAGCATTAAAGTTTTAGCTTTGTAGTGGATAATTGCTGGTTCAGATGGTTGATTGTTGAAAAGGGAGGGAGGACTACAGATGTTACTGCTTGGAAGGTAATATCACTAATCCTCTTCTGTAATATCACTAGGCAATTCTGATTTTAGCATTTTTTCTCTTCGTCTATTATCAGTCTCACTAGCTCATTTGGCAGAAGAAACCGATACAAAGAAATTTGTCGTTTGCTTTTCTGAGGAATTTCACAGAAGTTGGATATGACATCGTCATTTAGAGTATTAACTTCCCTCTTTGTCACAGATTTATCAGGGGATGGTATTTAATAAACGCCTGCACTTCACTCCACTTGCTGGAAATTTCTCTTATCATGGCATTGGAAACTTTCTCCTTATCATTGTCTTTCTTTAATAAATACTCTTCCTGGATAGTGTTCACCTGTTGACTCTGCAGCTCAACCAGTTCTGTTATGAGTTCTTCGCTGTCTTCAGCCTCCAGTTCCTCCACATCTTCACAGTCGACCTCCAAGCCCATAATTTTGCACCTGGATACTATCTCATCCCCAACTTTGACTTACACTTCTTCATTATCAAAGCCTTCGAAGTCTTTCTCTGGCACATAAGTTGGCCTAAATTTCTTTCAGACAGACTGCAAGACACAATAAGAGACCTCCCGCTAGGCCTTATCAATAATGTTGATGAAGTTGAGGATATCGAAGTGCTCCTTCCAAAAATCTCTCAGGGTAAAATTGGTGTCATCTGAAACTTTAAAACACCCTGAAAAAAGTGCCATGATATACATTATTTTTAAAATTTGAAATAACCTGTAGGTCCATAGGCTAAATCAAAGGAGTTCTGTTGGGTGGTAGAAATTTGACCTTAATGAAGGTATATTTGAAGTCCAGGTCTTCTTCGAAATTTGAAGGATGAGCAGAATCGTTATCCATGACGAGAAGACACTTTAAGGGCAAACCATTCTTTTCAAGATATTTCTTAACAGCAGGTGAAGTCCTCAACAATCCACTCCATGAAAATGACTCTTGTTACCCAGGCTTTATAATTGATCTCCACATTACATGCAGTTTATTTTAGCCTTCAGCACATTATTTTTCTTAAATGCACGAGCATTTTCAGAGTGGTAAATTAAAAGTGGTTTGATTTTACAATCAGCACTTACATTAGCACACAATAAAAGTGTAAGCTTCATAGGCTTGTTCCCAGGAAGTGCCTTCTCCTCTTTGTGATGTAGGTTCTTCTTAGCAAATACCCCCCACCCCACCCCCAAACAATCTTGTTTCATCACAATTCAAAACTTGGTTTGGCATGCAGCCTTCACTTTCCTCAAACAGTTTGAATTCATGAACAAATTCCTCTGCAGCCTTTTTTCAGCACTAGCAGTCTCCCCATGCTTAACAACACTATGAATTCCCCTTTGCTTACGGAATTTCTCAAACCTTTTTAAATCCTCTACTTAAAATCTTCACTTTCATTACCATTTGTACTCGGTGTTTTCGCTTCCAAATCACCTTTCAACATCGTAGCCTTTTCGCATATTAAAGTCTCACTAATACTATCACCAGTAGGCTACTTTTCACTTATCCACAGCAGCAATAATTTTTCTATCTTTTCTACAACTTGAGGCCTTTGCATCGTTAAAACAGCAAGTAATTTAGCCACATCAGCTGCCTTTATTGCCTCGTTGTTTTGGAGGATAGTACAAATGGTAGACTTCGCCAACCCAAACTGGGTGGCGAGATTAAAAATATGCATACCATTCTCATGTTTAGCTATCATTTTCTTCTTTTTCTCAAAAGTCAGATTAGCTTTCCTGCTAGCAATATCATTTGCTCTTGCCGTTTTCTTGGGAGTCATATTGACAGCTAATTTAAACAAAAATATTTACAAAACAAATCTGTGAAATACATGAGCAACCAACGTTTAAGCTGTGTTAGAGAAAGTCCATCTGAGTTTCACATGTGGACAATTCGCGAACCGAAGCAAATATGGCAAATACTTGCATCGCAGACCACCAGATGGCAGTGCATCTCCGGCGTTTGTTCGCAAACCGAATCGTTCGTAAATCGAGTCGTTCGTAAACCGAGGTATCACTGTGTATATATATATATATATATATATATATATATATATATATATATATATATATACATGCTTCATGATAACTTTTATGAGTATTTCATGCGTAAAACGTATATAATTTCTAAACCTCAACCGTAAATCCTTGTATAATGAATTTTTTTTTTCACACACAGTATCTTGAACATAGAAATCAATTCATTGGGATCACTATGAACAACCCGTATATTTTCCTACAAGCGATGCAATTTATAATCCAGAATATAGAAGACACTAATAAATGGAGAAAGAGAAAAACAAAGAAATGTGTGTGTGGGGGGGGGGAGAAATACTGCCCCAATTCCTCACCCACTCCTAACAAAATTTAACGTCATTCTCCCTGAAACGATGAGCTTCAAATGCCATTACGAGGCGGAGAAAACAAGGCGGGCGCCAGAATGGAAAAGTCATTTTCCCCGGGCGCAGATGGAATCCGATTCAAAATATGCACAATCAGGATCTATTTGGAGGCCTGGGAAACTCATCGGCACAATGTGACGCTTTCCATTTATTCTGCAGACCCCAGTAAACGCAGGCGTCTGAACAATAAGTGAACAGATAGGAATCTGATGTTTCAATATTAATTGCATGCACTTGTTATGTTGATATAAATGCATGAATTTTGAAAACAGTAGAAATATAGAAAAATAGTTTTCGTTGAGTTCAAAGGGTCTTGATTTCTTTTGTATGTCAGTAGCTTTCTATAACACTGTTAGCAAATTTCATCAATAATTATTTAATCATAACTCCCTGTCTTTTTTAAATTTTCGTACTTAAACTTTTTTCGTTTTAATAACTCTTTAAAATAACTTCATTCACAGGCAGCATTTTTGAACATAAAAAAACCACAATATATAGTATATATAATGTATATAAACCACAATCGTTAACGTGTGTTAGATCATATAAGTTTGTGCAAACATGGTCAAATTTCATTCTAAATTTATAAATATTCAAATTTACTTATAATCATGTGAATAATGTAATCAGAATGTTTCATACAATATCCAAAACCCTGAGAAAAAAAATTTGACTCTGATCCGATATATGCTTAGCTTTTTTCGATAGATATCGGAAAATTCATTTCAAATTGAGAAATGGATTTTGGAAACAATTGTCGGTCTCAGCACAAATCCGTCATGAGACAGTCTCGAAATATAGCAGCAAATTGCACATCTCAGCTCACATTTTCACCATTGTTTTGCTATCAATATTTTTCTACCAGTCCCTTTATCGCTTAACCTTTAGCTTACGGAGCCCATTTTTCCGATTCCTTCTTTAGAAAGGGAAATTTCATACCCCCTTTCTAAGAACGGTCATTAAGGGGGTTTATATATATATATATATATATATATATATATATATATATATATTCATTCTTAAGCTCGTATTCTTGGGATACATGCTATCCCACCCCATAAGGAAAAGGTTAAAGTGGATTACAATTATTTCCTATCATAAAAACGTATAAAAGTACAGTTAATTGTATCTCATTAATTTTGTAAAATGCTGTTTCAGAGTGAAAAATATTTACAACGCAACACTTTCTATAAATTAGTAAAATGGTTTCTATGCTATTTTCTTATAAAACCTGTAATGTAACATGCTGGGCTGATAATCTTCTGTTTCTGCTTCAAGGCCTAAATATATACGACATAATGATTCTTAGATGGTAGCTTTCTTGTTAAGGAAAAAAACATTCTTTAGATTTTATACCTATTTTCCACTTAAAACAGGACTCAAACTAGAAAACTAGCACAAAAGCAAATCAGGACAAAAGAAATGTCATCACGATGTTAGGATGGTAAATTCCCGGTGTTAAAATTTTGGACGACAAATGATAATGTGATACATATGGCCCACAAAAAATTCTTGGAAAATATTAAAGAAAGACCCTCTCCGAAAAATGCACAAATTTAATTAATATTTTCGGGTGTGTAGTAATCAAGTTCTATTAAACGAATGGACCAGGGTACTCAAACTCCTCATCTCAAAGTATTCAAAATATCTATTAATATTATTGCTAAAAGATATTTTTTTGTTTAATCCCTTTTTATCTCCTCATACTTAACCAAAATCGATAAATGAGGCACCATTTTAAAGATTAAGATCTCCTTTTGGCAAATTGTTAATTCAGAATCACACATTGTATTGTTTGTTTAAAAATCGAAGTGAAAAATTGACTTTTGGCCCTAAAGTTCTTTCTCTGGATGCGTCGAAACGGCGCAGTCAAATAGTGTGCACAGAGTTGCTTTGTAAGGCAAATATCTTATTTTCCACGAAATGTTGTCATGTTTAACTTTTAATATTGTCTACAATGGTGTTTTGACGTGTACATATTTCATGTTCCCCCATTTTGTCTTATGCTTCACCTCCAATATTGTGGCCAAAGACGTTTTGTAATTGGTTTTGAATTATCCATACGCACCATTGTTATTTGTCAAATAAGCAATTTCTAAATATGGACCGATTCTACTTTCATCCTACTACAAACCATCAACCTCGCTATAAAATTTATCGTATTTCAATCGCAGGCGAAAGGGGCCATCTAGTATATTTATATTATATTATATTATATATATATATATATATATATATATATATATATATATATATATATATATATATATTATATATATATATATCTATATATATATTATATTATATTATATATATATATATATATATATTATATTATATATATATATATATATATATATATATATGTCTTTAACGCATATGTAACACATTTTCTCTTACGTTCACAGACAAATTTTGTCAAATTTTCTAGCGAGTCTTTCTTATACACTAAAGGGGAAAATAAAGAAATGAAAATAATCCACCCTCGAAGAGTTGGTCTACCGTACGAGGCAAAGGGGAAAAGTTCCGGTCAATTTTCTCGTTTCATTACTTCTTTCATGGAACTTAAAAATGAGTAGTTAGAAAGGATAGACACCCACCAACAGAGGAGGTGGGCCGACATAGGCGGCCAGAGGGTTTTCCCTTTGTCTGCGATGGATTGTATATATACGTGATCCAACTCCACTGTTTGTTCTTTTCGTACTAACACTGCCATGATAGTGAAAAATCCTACTATTATCCAATGCAAAAGTCCGTAATTTTACATCAGTGAATCAGGGAAAACAAAAAGGAGTCAAAGGTTTATCAGTACAGTTGTTCAACCTAAAGATCAGTTTTTTCAGAATTGACTCACACAGAGTTGGGTCCCTTTAACTCTTGGACCTCCATATATATACATGAGAATGTATTCTTTTATACATAATATTAAAAATTGTAAAACACAAATGCCCTAACTATGTTTGATTTTACAGCTTTGGAATTTCTTTAACGCAAAAATTAAATCCCTTTTTGGAAATTTACAACTAATGCACTAGTATCTTAAAATCCATAAAAAAAAACTATACAACCAAATGACAAACTTTATGAGTATATTATAGTGGGGATTTATATACGTCTCCGATAGATATTTCTCTGAATTTATAAAGGATCAACTTTGAATAAAAAGCGGATTCCTCTGTCTATAATTTCGCCTACATTTCTCCTCCTGCGAGAAACTTCGTGACAGTTGAGGCTCTACAAGGCACTTCAGTGGGAGTGTAACATTTCAAAAACTGTAACAGAAATGAAGTTGAAGTGCTCAAAAAAAACCAAATCAATAAATGCGAGGCCTCGTTGCCTCTGGCATTTGCCATGCTCCCAAACGGTATTTCTCAAAAAATTTTCGTTATTTTTGTAAGGCAGTTCGCGATTACGGAACGAATTTCGACAGCATATTTTATGTTGAGCAAAAAAATAATCGAATGAAGGGTGTTTGACTACGCAGTGAATTACTCTTATGATTTCGTGTCAAAAATTGTCAAAATATAAGTTAATATGTTTAAGGAAAAAAAATATTCCAATTTTAACGTCAAAGTTATCTATTCGGATGCATTCAAAATTTTCCCACTAAACTATCAAAATTTCTTTTCTTTTCCAAATATTTGAATTTTTTTCGATTTACTTTTCTTAAAAAAAGAAGGAAATGATAGAAGCAAGTCAGTTTATTTTTCTATCATTTTTATGCATGTTGGTATTTTTAATGTTTTCAGTTCGCATGTTTTTTTTTGTTAAATTATCTGAAAGAAACGATGCATAGAGAAGAAATTTGAAATTTTTTTAACCACATTTGGCAGTATCGCTTGAGAAATACGAAGAGATACAAACTGCACTCCTATATCTAGTTGCCATGCACATATCTGAAAATTTCTATTTGTGTATGAAGTGGATACCAGTTTACGATTATGAACCTTTTTTTGAGATTGATTTAGAACTTCAGGCTGCAGTGTTGGTCGCCATATATTGGATTCGCTCACCTCAATGTTAACCTATAGAGAAAATTTGTCCACGGTTTGCCGACTTGGATTTAAAGATTTTTCTTTTAATTGTACTCCGAAATAGAGAAAAAAAATTACACCTTGGGGCATTTTCCGTTTTAAAAAAATGCAAATAATATTTTAAAATTTAAATTATTCGTGGAAAAAATCTGGTCGAGTGTGTTTTAAACGCTCATCAATTTCTTTGCTGGAAGAAATTTATAAAATGAATCCTGTTAAAAGGTGCAGAAAAATTCAGGCTATCTGAAAATACCCTTTTTATTGGATTATCGGCATTTACGTAACTGTAAATAGTAGACAAATTTTCTTCATGGGTTGGAGGTGAGCGAAACCAGTAAGGTTAGTACACAGCTGCATTAAAGATCGTATATCACGTATAGTTGTTGCTCTTCACAACTATGATAAAAATGTAGATAATAAAAAAGGTAAAGATAGAAGAAAAGGTAAAGGTTAAAGATAATAAAAAATATAAATCTCTTCTCATTTATAGTTATTTAGATTTTGCTTCCCACTATAAAAGGATAGTTTAACAATATGTACTTACCTCACAGTTATGTAACTATGAAATTATTGATGAATTTTCTAAACAGTACATTGTACTCAATTTTTATTATAATTGCCAGTAACAAGTTTTAATCAGTTTTCAAAAACTTGTTAATTTTATTTCATACCAAACCAAATGTAAATGATTTCTCTAAAACATATTTTTAAACAAAAATTTTAATAACATAGAATAACGTAGTTTTATATGTTCCACTGCACTTTTAATAACAGGGGGGGGTTAATAAGTTGTTTTTTGAGAACTTAAATCGATTTACTTCACCAGAAAAAAATATTTAATGGAAATGTTATATACATTTATATAATTTCTCCGTTATTAAAAATAGTAAAATTCTCTCTAAATTGATCAGTAATAGAGATTTGGTTAACCATGTAGAGGTATTATAAGCATGCATAATGTAGGCAATTTAATTACCTTAAAACATGGGTTGGATCAAGCAAGGAACACAAAGCATTGGCCTTAATCATATATTTATTTGATAACGCACAAATTTCAATTAAATTGTAATAACCACTAGTACAATAATCTCTTTCATATTAACATTTTTACATATGAGAACTCAGAAGCAGAGGCAAATTAGATTTTTAGAGTCTATGGGGAGGCACTTACTATAGCTGAAGTATGCAGCGATGATGGTGGCTTGGACGACAGGGACCCAGAATCATGTCATGTATAGGAACATCTTAGAGGGATATTGGCACTTCTCCTGGACTCTGAGGCAGACGAGACTCTCTATCATCTAAACTCTGAGGAACCAAGTCCGAGATCGATCTGCACCTCCTCTCCTATTCCGGTTGTCCTTGGAGGGGCTGTTGTCCGTTTACGGGGGGGCCATTCTGGCCCTCCCCTCATTTTCATTGGGCAGTGGGCTGTTTTCTTTCAGTAGTTCCTGCCCCAATTGGTTCCTTATTGAACAGCCTCTGTCCATAGTCTACGAAGTACCTCCCCACCAAAATTTTATTTTGTTAAACAACTTTGACCCTTCTCATCTGAAGTTTTTACTGTGGGCCATAAAATAACGACCATCCATCTTGTAACATTTAGACTTTAGATCGCTATTACTGGCCACACCGACAGCTATTCTTCTATTATCTACTGGTTTACAAGCCTCTATTTACCCCTGCCTCTGCAGCCTTTATAATAGATTCGTTATTGGCGACCCACCGTGAGGAATTATACCATTCCACTTCTACACATAATACATAACAATAATAACGCGTTATTTTGAACACAATGCATGCTTTCTATTAGATACTAGCTGAAGTACCCGGCACTGCCCGGGATTTTAACAATATTTGTTAACCAAAATCAACACAGTATAAATAACATAGAAAAATGTTATACACATCTCAGATATATGTGAAATGTTATACACATCTCAGAATTCAGCAATTTCAGCCTTTCATCATTGAAGCACTAAAATCTGAAAAGTAAAAATGTCAAATTGTCTAATGTTTGCTAACCAAAATTAATTTAAAACTAAACACGTTATAAATAACATAGAAAAAAACATGTGAAATCTTATACACATGAATAAAATGAAAACCCAATAAAAAAATATATAAAATTATAATAAACTCCTCAGAATTCAGCTAGATTTAGCCTTTTATCATTTGGGCAAAAAAAGAAGCTGAAATTACAGGTTTAGCTGAAAATTCCAATAGAACCATGATATGACTCTAGCGTTGCCTCTTAAAAAATGAAGTGTTTGATTGAGGGCTGCAAACCATTCAACTCCTCTCCCCATTAAACTCCTATAAACATCCTCTACATATTAAATTCCTTTTCTCTCCATAATAAACTCCTCAGAATTTTGGTAGATTCAGCCTTTCATCATAGTACCACTAAAACCTGAAACATCCTCTCCAGAAATATAAATTTATTAATTACAATAATTAAACTCACGCAAATGTATGAATTACATAAGTTTTTTAACCAACATTTGAATAATTCGTAAATGAAAAAGCACATGAAAATAAAGATAATAAGAACTTCCGGAATCGAAATTAATTACCCTTAATTTTTAATTAATAAAAAACCAACATAATATGAATAAAAACGATAGTTGTTTAAAAGCATATGAAAATAAAGCTATTATAAAGATAATAATAAAAAAAGCATATGAAAATAATGCTCGCGTATGAAGTTAACTTTATGATATAAAGATAGTAATAATAATATAAACCGCGTGCATAAAATATTTAGCTTTTCAAGCGAAATAAATTAATTTTTAGAAAAAAACTACTTTTAATCGAGAAATTAAATACATTGCACAAAATTTTGATTTTACCAACTTTCTACCCTACAATTTACAACCTACTTCTTTGAAGTTGGGTCTTGAAACATCCTCTTTGAAAAATTTACACCCTACTTCTTTTAAATAGGGTGTAAATATAAAGTTTTAACAGCGAATTGAATACCAGTTAAAAATTATTGTTGTTTAAAATCATATGAAAATTACGCTATTATAAAGATAAAAAAAAGTATAGGAAAATAATGCGTGCGCATGAAGTTAACGTTACGATATAAAGATAGTAATAATAATATATATATATAGAACAGTTCCGTAACTAACTGACTGACTGACTGATTGACTGACTGACATACAACGTACAGACCAAACCGCGGGAAATAAAAGGGCTGAAATTTCGCATGGCGATTCTTCTTATAGTGTAGGAGTGCACTAAGAAAGATTTTTGAAAAATTCTTCTTAGATTTTTTTAAAATTAAATTTTTGAGTTGTTTTAGTAACATTTTGTAAGTTTGCATTTAAAATAATAATAATTTGAGGGTTATAAAATTCATATGACGAAAAAGATCATAAAAATTCCTTTAATATGAAATCTTTTTCGAATCTTTACCTCCATTTTATGATTTTTGGTGAATTTTTAAAGATTAATTTTTAGAATTTAACCTTTTACATGCCACACTATGATCAAGGAATAAAGTACCATATTTTGCTGCGTAACTTTGGTCGATAACTTCCAGGAAGTCGGTCCAACAGGTGTACTCCACTCATTCCTTTATTATATAATTTTATAATGTAAGGTTAAGGAAAATCAACTTTTATTTTAGCTCGGACATATCTTTTTGCTCTTCCTAATGGTTCGTGAGTGATAAAATTTGATGTAATAGTTACAACAAAACTATCGTTCCAATGGCACATATAAACTTCTCCATCGCATCGGTAATCAAACTCTCCACGTTGAAATTTTGCTATTTCTTTTGCTGTTTTAAGAGAACATTGTCCCGTTCTGGAATCTCGCACTGTGCCGATTGCCTTAAAGCCTTTGTTAGATAAATCTGTCAGCAGACTGTACGATGTAAAAAAAGTTACCGAAAAATATTTTGCGTTTCTCTGGATTGTCAATAAAAGATAATAGTTCGGAGACAACTTTTGATCCAAGTGTCCATTTTTCGAACTTTTTCTACCGTAGATAGACATAGCATAAGGATAACCATTTGCTGAGCAGATCATCCAAACTTTGAAACCAAAGCGAATTGGCTTTCCACGTATGAACACCTTAGCCGAACGATGCCCATAACACGGAACCATGGATTCATCGATACTCATATTTTCATGAAAAAATCCAAATTGATGAAAATTTTTTCCAACCTCTTTATAAAAGGGAGAAATTTTTCCTAATTTATCGCCTGGTTCCAATTTACTATTATCAACAATGTGGAAATACTTTTTTAACATCCGAAATTTATTTCTGGGCATTGTATTGTTAACAATTAGGATATGCAAATCTTCCTGAGAGCTCCAATATGTATTTTCATCAGGTACTGAGTGGTAGCCACTAAACAACAGTAATCCAAGAAACTGCCGAATGTCATTTGCGTCGACGTCTAAAGAGTCTCCTTTTTGTAGGGCGTACAGCTTTGTAAGTTCGGCTGAATTTTCTAAGTAATCAGACGGCAGAATCACTGATTGACGGCAGAATCACTGATCACGTGTGATATCACTGCTTTTGTATATCGTTACATGCCAATGTTCCTTTTTTTGGAACATTGCATTTTTACGCAGTCTTGAGGAAATATTTCTTGTTATTATTTTAATTTATTTTATTAACTCGTTAAACTTGTCCTTTGCAAGTACGATGGGGAAATTTTTGGGTGGATTTGAATTTTTAGGAATTTTATAGAATTTTTTTTCTTACGTACTGTAAAAATTGTGAAAAAAGCTGATTTTTAGAAATTTTTCTACGCTAAAGTATTCATATTTGAAAAAAAAAAGTCAAAAAATCAATCATGCCTTCTATAATATACGGTAATTTTTTCAAACTGACAGATATCACAGTTTATTTTTTAAAAAAATATTAAAGATGGTGTTCCAAAAAAGGAACATTGGCATGTAAAAGGTTAATTTATTAAACGCTGATCACGTGATTTCTTTTTCTGTTACTTTAAATAAATTTATCTTCACATAACAACGAAATAGGCAAAAAAATACTTTTTTTCTTGCTAATGCGGCAGACGATTGGACATTATTAAAAAAAATATTAAAATAATGTAAAAGATATGTTTCTCAAACTGTACTACATTAAATGTACTATATTATTTAGTATGTCCTATGAGATTTAATTTGAATATTTTCTTCTACATTATTTTGTCTATAAAAATATCCCTTACGATTTTTTATTAATATATTTTTTTGTTTTTTTTACATCAATCGTATAAATTGATCGTCGTATTTATTATATATATATATATATATATATATATATATATATATATATATATCCTAAACGAACGTTTAGGAAGTGTTGGTTTATGGAATACTAAAAGTTTAAAATAGTGGCGCCATCTATTGAACATCTGTGAATCGAGAATCGCATCCGTCAAAAATTGTTCGTTATCCTAATTGTTAGCAATACAATGCCCAGAAATAAATTATTGATGAATGTTTGTTAACCAAAATCAATTTTAAAACTAAACACAGTATAAATAACATAGAAAAGATTTAGCCTTTATCATTGGAGCAAAAAATCCTGGAAAGTGAAACATAAAATTTATAAATTTATAATAAGTCTACCAAAATCCATTAAAAAACTAAACACAGTATAAATAACATAGAAAAAAAAAGCATACGAAATGTTATACACATTAATAATATGAAAACCAATTATAAATATATAAATGTATAATAAACTCCTCAGATTTCAGCTATATTCGGTCTTTCATCATAAAAAAGCTGAAAAAAAATAAAATAAAAATAATTTTAAAAAATAATAAAATAAAATAAAAATAATAATTTAAAAAATAATAAAATAAAATAAAGATAATAATTAAAAAATAATAAAATAAAAGCTGAAATAAAAAAGCCTTCATAAAAAGCTGAAAATACAGGTTTAGCAAAATTTGCACAATCCCAGACTCGAACCCGAGTCTTACGGTGTACCAAATGAACAGCTTTAACGAACGCGCCACGATTATACACAACACTGTTGAGTAAAGTAAAAAATATACGCAATGAGTTTTTTGGAAAGTTGCTATGGGTTGGTGAATATACATACATTTATGGAGTAAGAGGAGTTTTAAGTGAGAAATAAGTTAGCAAGATAGAAGCTTAGTCTTTAACTCTTCAATAGACACAAAGACATAAGCTAGGGGGATTTCAGTAGCGATTAAAAAAGATCGTGACACTTAGCGTGGTTGATTCGAATTTTCCATCGCGTGTGAGAGTGTCAATATGCCGTTGGATCCGATTTATTTTAGAGTATAAAATCTGACTTGGAAGATTATTATTTTCATTTATTATTCTGGTTTAATATATAACTTGAAACTTTTTGATTTTATTTATTTTTATCTTTTCGCTCGCTGTTTGCCAGCTAACCCTAACGTGGACGCCATATTCAGAGGGGTGATTCCACAAAGTGTAACAGCTTACAAATTGTTGGTTTTTTATTAATTAAAAATCAACGGTAATTAATTTCGATTTTTGAAGTTCTTCAGACCCTCGGCTGTTTTTAAAGACGCCTGTATGTAAAATTTCACGATCGTTGCTCCTAAACTGTGGATTTCTATACAATTACAGAGATACAAACATTCATTTTTATATATTAGATGGTATATCCTTCATAATTTTCTTTTAATAACTCGATTAACTTTAAAGGGTAAGCTCAGGCGTTTTTATATTGCGCTCGTACCAAAATCTGTTTGCACGATTTTCTTTTGTCTCTGATTTCTTTTCATTTATTTCCAGTGTATTAACTATGTAAGTCTAAACTTACATAATAAATACATTTTCGTCGGTATTGTTTAAAATGCAAATAAAATATCAAACTGTGCTTTTGAATGAACTGCATTTTTTCTGGAGCATGTCAAAATCGAAAGTTACAAAAATTATTGGTTATTATTAATGATGGGATATCAACTCTAATCTTGCAAATATTTTTCTAGATATTCTTCTAGATAATATTTTTCTAGATCTCTCTAAATATTTTTTTTATTTTTTGTTTCCTGATATTTAAATATTTTTATCTATGAATATTCTAAGAACAGTGAATACTTTGTTGCATTCTAGTTTATTTTAATACTGATGAACATGTAAGTGATAAGATGAAAAGTTTGGATCTTCTGCTATTTCTGTGTTTAGCTGTTAAATTATTTAATTTATTTTATATTCAAATTTCAATCAAAATAGACAAGCAGATTTCTCCTTGAATTAAAAAAAAATTTTAATTCTACTTCAGGGAAAATTTTTATTTCAACAGGCTCTTTTTAACTTTGAAATACTGTTGTTGTTGTTGTTTGTAAATTGTCAGAAGAATTGTTGTTGTAAATTAAGAAATTCTTCCATATTGTTATTAATAACAGGATGTCTTGAAAGTTGATCTTTTCTCTACTACATTTATTATTATTTTTAATATTCTGATAAAACGATGATTAGTAAAAAGGTTTAGATTTTGCAATCATTTTTTTCTGATCACCCATATGTCATTAAACAAAATTTAAAAACCTTCTCCATAATTATCTGTAAATTTTTCAGCGATTTGAAGGAAAAAGTTTCTTTACAAAACATTACAGAAAAAAAAACCTTTACCGAAAAAAACTCCACTCTTATAGAATTATTTTAACCTTAGGGGACAGTCTTCGTATAATGACAGCTTTATCATGATAAAGCTCTTTTTTATGTTATCAATAATCATGGGACATTGTGTGAGCGGTAGGAAAAATGTGTCGCTTTTAAGCTTACTTTAGTAATCCTCATCGGTGTTGATCGGGGATATGAGCGGGTATTTTAAGCTTAAGAAAAAAAAATTAAGAAATTTTTCTGTGTATATATATATATCAATATATATATTAAGATGCTACCCAGATTGAAGTAAAAAATAAGAGTGACAACTGATGTAACTGTCTGCATTAGGTGCCTCAACGGACAGTTCAGAAATTCCTGAAATTAGTTCTATACTATTATCCACAATTTTTTTCGATGGTAGTTATTAAGAAGCTTTTTTTTTCTATTATGGGTTTCCGAAAAGTTTCATGTGAGTAATTGCTTGTATTTTTTTTCGATTTATTAATATTCAAAAGAGCAATTATTTTACGCAACGTTAAATATGAAAAGAAAAAAATTATATAATGTTTTAAAAAATTCTGCTAAGGACTGTGTTTATTATTTGACAGGGGAAAAAAAATGTTGAACGACAGTCGTCTACCTACATTTTCATGTTTTTATACTTTCTTTAATATTTTTGGCCTTTTTAGATGTGTCTTCTAAAACTGTACTGTGTTTTCAGAGTACACTTTGCGGCAGACATATTATGACGTTCACCCCTATGTTGGCTCCGTTTTTTTTCCAGACCTCCGGGACCTGTATGAGCTACTTCTCCGCAAGGAAGCCGAAGGAGGTTCAGCTCCTATGTCTGCCTACTACCACCAGATGGAGCGAAAGGGCGGCCGAACTCCTTCCCTGAGACTCCGATTCGGACGCAGGGCCGACCCCCTCTGGCACTCGGATGCACCCGTAGAGGCTCCCTCTAACTGAGGATCATCAAACCAAAATTAACGAGTCTATGATCAATTATGGACGCCTGCTTCTTGCTTTCGTGTTGGAATCATTTATTTATTACGGACATAAGTGTTTGTAAATGTAAAGACACTCTCTGTGCTATCATTATGTGGTTCTGTTTGCGTTAAGCTGATTTGCTGCAGTTGTTTTTTTTTAAGCTTCTTTCTCATTCGTCAACTATGTTTTCGGGCCTTTTCCTGATGTTGTCATGAATATTCAAGCATTTCCCATTACGATGTTATTTCAATAAAGAGTGTTATGTTTTTATTAAAAATTGTCTTCAAAAATTATCTCGTGTTTTGCTGTTGGTTTACATTAAAGGCATAGAAAAAAATTGTTTCTTTTACATGCTTAGATATGTTATGGTAAGGTTCATCCGTCTATGGTCATTTTATTTATGAATAAGATCTCTGATCAGGGATTTGTACTCCATACTATTCTTTTACTGCTCGCTGACGTCACTGTAAGGCAACACATACTGTAATTATCTCTGATTAGAAATAAATTTCAAGGATGTGACAAAAGAAAACGCCTGCTCAGAACATAAACTAGGTAAATACAAACTATCAAGGTAATTTTAATACTACAACCAATCAAAACACAATAATACTGAGAACAAACAACAAACATTGTACAATCATTGAATAAAAAAAGTTCTTAAATATTTGCAGAAAAACTATTGGCAAATTAAAATTAATTATGTTTGAAAGAATATGATAACTTTTGTATAACGTTATGACCAAATATAGCCGAATGTAAATAAATAAGCGATAATGTGTAAGCGACATCCAGTGATGAAACCACAATGATATATTAATATGAACTATATCAATTTAATGAAAATTCAGTTAGTTAATGATATTTACTTATCAATTTATATAATGTATGATAACAATATTAATTTCCTTTAGTATAAATTAAAAAAAAATAGAATTAGATTCATTTCCCTTAGTGTTAATTTTGATAATTGAAAATGATATATTCAGACACATTACATTCATCTCAGGTTCTCAGAATTTGCGTTACCCAGTTAGACAAGGGTCTTTTAATTCACAAGTAACTCGCAGCACAGCAGAACAGTTTTTAGAATAGATTGGTCAATAACAATGGTAAGTTTTCATGTTATATTGCTCAGAAGTATTTAAAATAATTTTAATTTTTAACACAAACATTATTAAAATGTAATAATTATGAATAATTCATTTAATTATATAATAGGAACATAAATTTACATTCAAAATTTAAAGAACATTTTCTATTATTAACACCCAAATTAAGGTATTTAAAAGAAAATTTTATTTTATAATGTCTGATTAGCTTTAACAATCAATAAAAGCAAAATAATAATTTACACGTAAATATTTTTTATCAAAAATAAATAAAGCATATATTAAAGTAGATTAGTTTCTGTGCATGAAATAAAACACATGAATAAATACAAGAATACTGAACAATATAAAAAAAAACATGATGTTTAGTTATGTGTCCTTCATTCAAACATATGAATGGCACGAAGAATTAAGTTTAATATAAAGCTGAATTAAACACAAATTTCTATTAAAAGTTCCTACCATTAGAGTTGTTTGAATGATAGTTAAATATAACTTGTATTATAAAGGTAAGCCAGAGTATAAATAATGACGTTATTAAAATTTAAATGCATTTATCTAATTATAACCACCAACATTAATGGAATATATGATGAATGATTTCAGATAAGTCAAGGTTATGTTGCCAATAATATTCTGGAAGCACTTCTATGAATGATTTCCAACATATGGGCCAGATTCTGCAAGGATGTATTATGTGTTTGTATTTCACGCTAATGTGTATAAAACTTATAATATTAATATTAATGTAAAAAAAACATATCAAACATTATCTTCATTATTTCGGATCAGTGCAGCATGATGTAAATTTGTACGATTCATGAACTCTCCAGATTACAGCTTACCTGTACGATTAAATAGCTCTATCAAGATTCGAAAAAATAAACAATAAATATTCTTAGAATTTGTGTCACTTTTTCTTCGTAAATCGTTAACTGAAAAGTTTAATTTTAGATTCACGTATAGTCGTCATAACTTTATAATTTCATGGTGACACCCTTATTTCTACGAGAGTGTTTAAAAAAAATAGCATCGAGTTGACTGTAGTTCCTGAAACGAAAATCCAAAGCATTTCGAATTCCCGTGCAGGGGAGATTCATTCTGGCTGAAGATGTTGATGCTGCCAAATAAATTGCATAGTGTTCTTAAGCGGAAAGGCAACATATACAAAAGGGTATCACCCTTGGCAGTTTGCGCCGTAGAGGAGCTGCGGTCATCAGATTTTTGTGATTAGTGGATGTGGAACCTCGGGAAATTCGCAAAATACTACAACAGTATGGATTTGCTTGCAATGACTGGAGAAAAGTGAGACAGTTAATAGTGTTCGATGGAGTGCAATGTTGGAGGAGGAGCTGAAACCAGCAATAGGCAATCGTCGCAGATGGCACTTGCCTAAAGGCGTTCTTCTTCACGATAATGCACGCCCTCAGACTACTCTGCTACTCTTGACATCATTCGAGGATTGAAATTTAATATCTTACTGCATCCCCCATTCAGCCCTGATCTGGCTCTCTCATATTTTTATCTGTTTGGATCCCTAAATGACGTCTTGAGAGGATGATTTAGGTGTTCTGACGAGGTCAAAAAATAGGTGCACTCCTAGCTGAAAGCACAACTAATTTTGTTTTTCCGATGGAATGAAGATGTTAGTGCAATGGTGTTAGAAGCGTATTGAAATGGGGGTTATTACGTATAAATATGGCATGTCAGTTCTATCTCTAATAGAATTATACATCTCAAAATATTCAATTTGCTATTACTTTTTGAAACACCTTCATAAAATCGGCAGCGATACAATATTAAACTCCATTTTTTTAATTCCCATTCTCCCATCCGTCTTACGAAATACTGGAAATAAATATAAGCAATACGTGCGATATAACATCTAATGAATAATAGTGCAAGCAAATATTAGGAATTGTTGTAAACTATTTGAAGTTAAAATGCATGGTCACTTCTAAATGCAGTTGATACAAGCACTGTTCAACCCTTCAGCGGGCGCGGCAATTTTTGGAACACCAGCAGGCGCGAGTTGTATAAAGTGCAACGTCTCTTTCAACATTGATTATTCTTTTTGCAATAAACTCTCTTTTTTCAAATTGAAAATATTAATTCTGCGTTTTATGACAAGATACAAATTGTTGATAATAGTAACATATATTTATAATTAAAGACCAAAGAATGCAGATACAATCACCTTATTTCAAAACTGTCTGGTTTAATGCATCTAAGGATAACTTGCGGATCAATTCCTACTATGTACAAAAACCTAAAATAAAATGAGATTGTCCATCTTCATGATATTCGGAATACCGTGTAATTGCTGCACATTTGATCTACTGCATCAACTAATAATTTTGTAGTATTAAAATCCAGTATAGTCGCTGCTTTACAACGGTTAAATCACGACTAACAATGAATAGAAAGGAATACAAGGGTCATAAAATCAGACCTGCATTAGTAAGAGTGTAGCTATAAATAGAAACTGCTTAGAACATTGAAACCTTACATGTAAAAACAAACCATTCAAAAATGTTGCACTGTGTACACGGACGCGACCGCTGAAGGGTTAAGTGAATATCGTATTAACAAGAATTTAGAGAGCACACTTAACGTCCAAATGTACTCTGTTAGAAATCAGAATGAGAATTAAAGTCGAGTAGGAATAAGGCCTTCTATAAAAAATGCCCAGGCAATGAACTTGGACTTGAGAAAATACGTTTCGATCTAGATTCGAGTTAATACAGTAATATGTACATTAAATATAGATCATAATTTAAATGAATTTATAGCTACTTTACCTTTTTTCCTAGCAAGGAAGAGTGGATAATATGAGGAAACTTCAAAAGGAAAACTTTAATTCCTACCACGACTGTCCGTCATGAAATGATATCGTTAACATAGATTATGAAACAGGAACAACGAATCAAAAAAAAACAAAGAAAGAAATTTTATAAGATATTTGTGAAACTTAATGAAATCAGGATGCCTGTGAAAGGAAAAAATTTCCATAATCATTACCAACTTATGTTCAATCTAAATATAACTCACACATTCTAACCTGATTTTATGCTTCCAAATAAATCTGAGTACAACTAGATCTCAGCGCATTTTGTATATATTTATGAGCATTAAACGAATATGGCAATCAGACATTCAAAATTCCATGCTATTTAAAAAAAATGCAAAAATTTCTAGCTGGTATGGTTTGGAGTGTTACAGTAATTTTTTATTTCAGCACGAGAGCTGAACACATTAACCTTATACAGAGGCTGTTCGCCCATTTTTTAGACGATTTTGGTGAGCGGTACTAAAAAATCGTTTGCTGCAAAATAAATAATTTCAATTGCACTATGTTTTTAAAAGTCAAAATTATGGTCTGCGGCTTGAAAGTTTTGTTTTTATTCAAAATGTCGTTATTAACAAAGTAGTGGTTCGAAGGCTACATTTATGCTCTTTCCGAAGATAAATATGCATACTCCGTTATCCAAAAACGATGTGAGAGTCATGGTTTTGTGATATCTAAAGCGTCGATAGGTAATATCGTCAACAAGAAAGGAAAAAAACGTCAAATTGGAGACTCAAGTGGGACAAAAATTCCAAACAAGTATCCAAGGAAAATACGGACATCTTCGACTATTGCAAAGGTACGTTGTTTAATGTTAAAAGAAAATCCCCCTAGTCAAAGGACAGTTGCAAAATCATTAAAATGCTCGGTGTCCACTGTAATAAAATGATAAACGTTGATTTAAATCTTAAGAAAGCGAAAAAACGCAATGTGCATCGTCTTCTTCCAAATCATATCGCTGAACGCAGGACACGCTGCAGAATTCTATATGAGAAACACTTCCAAAGAAAAATGGAAAACAATTGTCACAATAGATGAATCATGGGTGTATTTAAATGATTGCAATAAAAAAAGAGCCATTTATTATCATAAAAGGGGAGAAAAAAATTTAAGTACATGGTTCAAAGAATCGAAAGAAAGTTTTTCTAAGGGATTCATGATTGTTGCTGGTTTTTCTTATAATGGCAAGTTAAAAATAAAGAGAGTGGAAAAAAATGTCAAGATTAACTCCAAATACTATCAGGAACATATTTTATCGCCAATTTTTCTGAATGAAATACCATCGCTTTACCCACAGTGCCATCAATCTTTGAGACTCCATCACGACAAAGCTAGCAGTCACACATCAAAATCCACTGTAAATTTCTTAAAAGAAATAGAACAAAAAACTGGTATCAAGGCCATACCCTTCACTGATATCCCTACTAAATCTTCCGATGTATCACCTATGGATTTTTGTACTTTCGGACTTTTAAAATCTGCATTATCCAAACGTCGTCCCAAAACCCTTACAGGACTCCGGAAAGCTGTTCAGGAGGAATGAGATAGAATACCTCTTCTGACACTTCAAAATGCATTATTATCCTGGAAATTGCGGTGTCGAAAGATAGTTCAGAATAAGGGATGTCAAATAGAACATTTAAAACACAAGAATTTTATGTAATTTAGTTTTGTGAATACACTATACATCGTCTAAAAAAATGTGTGAACAGCCTCTGTAGAAGAAAAACCATGATTCCAGTATAAGGATTTTAAATTATTAAATGAATTTACATGAACATAAGTCCGCAATGATTATGGAAATTATTGATGCAAAATTACTCACATGGACATTGAAACTAACGATTTTACGTCAATCAGATCAAGTTAAATGAAATGTGTATACTGATTAAGGAAGTTAAAAATTAACAATGGTATTTATTACATGTTTTGTGTTACAATTTCCTTTTTTTCACAGGTTTTAAGAGAAACATATTATACGGGAAATTTTACACCCTTTTAAAATTTCCTCATTGATTAAATTTAACTGTAATCGATCCTGATTACCGTTTGGTCACTTTAAATGAAAAGCTAATCAAACCAGCTATAGCATTTCAATTTACCACAGCCATTTTATTGAAATAAAGTTTTAATTCTGACTTCCCTTAATAAAATACATTCGTCAATTATTGTGACTTTAAACAGAGATGTAATTTTTTCAGAAAATACAACGCAATACGATTGGAATCCATTCAAAGTGATTGCCAAAAACACATGTTCAGGTGCTTGAAATGTAATTTTTCATATAAGCGTTTCAATAGAACTACAAGGAAGTACAATTTCGATTAACTGCAGTGTCGGGATATTTGAGTCTCACAAGAAGAGTTAAAAGTCATATCGGATAAAAATTAGTGGGAAAGGGAGGATTAAATATATTTTACACTATATATTGATATCAAAATTTTTCACCAAACTTTTTTTAAATACGGGCTGATAAAGCACTTAGCATAATGGATAGCGTCTTCGCCCGCCACGTCGTGTGCTTCAATTCGATTCCGGAATAAGGCTTGGTTGTCATCTGAGGTCAAATCAGTCTTAACCCCATCTTGAAAGGGAAGCTATGAGCATACCGTTGTCCATATCTGGGGTCAACATTTGTGTAAAAATAAATTATATCTGTGTCTGAGTATTTCTTTCTGTATATTATCTTCTATCCCTTCACAAGTACCTCGGACCTTGTATACTGAGGCCCGAGGAACATAAACAACAACAAATCAAGTGATATGGGGTTTTACAAAGATGGAAGAATTCAGGGAAATTTACAATAAACATTAACACTGTAGCATATAGCATTTTAAACCTATCTAAAGAAACTTCTTTATTCTTAATCTTACCAAAAGCTGCATCATTAACTGCGGAAACGTGTTATAACAATATAACATGATATCTCACAACATTTTCGTAATTCGATTTGAAATAAATAATTGGCACTAAAGAATTGTGTTCGAAGTAAATATACACGTTACAAGCCTTTTTTAACTTGATAATTGGAATCTACTCCCTGTGTTAAACATGCTGTTTCAATTAACGGAACTATTGAAATCAGAAATTGTATTCTGTTATTTAATTCCTCTTAAAGCAACTTCATTCTCTCATTCAATTCCAATACTGCGAAAAGTTTCAGGACTGTTGAAATATCGTACTACTTTTTAAACATTCTAAGTGCTACCAGCTTTTCAATTCTACCTTCAGCAGACTTATACATCTGCTAAAGCTCAAACTGTTGTGCAAAGAGTTTCTAGAATTTTTTTAGATTACTTGTATCATAGCATTTATCAATGAATCTTACAAGTTCGTGGTGAAGCTTCTAAAATAATATCATGCATTCAAGCATGGCAACTTCCAATCAAAATGCCAGTCTTTTTTTCCATCAGTTAAACTGTTTAATGCAAACTTGCTTTGAACTTCTAATGCAAACAAGATTTTAAAATTCTCATTTCGAGATGGACACCCAAAATGGTCTTCTTCGTCAGCCTACAAACCTCTCAAACTCTGCTCGAGACAACGCGTTGCTTCTGCATCTATTCTCATATTTTCATTATTCCTAAAGTCAATATTTATCTAAACACTGCCAAAACTTTTTTTTTCATTTGTGCTCATTTTAATGAATGCTAAGCACATTTCTCCAGCAATTGGTGCTATCGTGCCATGATAACGTGGTGAATTATTCAGTATTTACTGTAAAGAAGTTATGATTTTTTCCATGGAAGAGATCTCACAGGTACATGTTAAAAGGAAATTCTCAAAAATTCTGTTTTTCTGGAATAGCTTGCTTCTCAGCTTATCGCAAGATGATAACACTATTACCCTCGTAATAGTAATAAAAGATATTCTTTCAGAATTCCCCAATGAGAATTTAAGGGTGGTTTATTTTATTGATATTTACCATTAGCAGTTTTAATTGAGACAAATATTTCAATAATATAATTTCTTTTGGGGAATTTAAATTATGGATTTGTTATTCCATGCACTTTAAATTTTCAGTAGAGGAATTAAAAAGCCACAATTTTTGCTATTAATGTAACTATATATGCGTTTTAAAATCTAACTAATAGCTGCTTTTAAAGTCAGTTATTCAAATTTATATTTACATTGTTTTCAGTAAATAAGAGATCAAATTTGCGAATTTAAAAACTTTGCATTTTTACAGTAAAATCTCATTTAATCGTTCTACATTTTAACGTCAGATTAACTTTGACTCTTTCGTGTAGTATTTTAGGGAAAAGTAATCATTTGCTGTTGCATTCAAAAGAAAAGTAAAATCTATTTCAAACGAAATACATTAACATCCACTTAATTTAACTTAAAATCCATTGCAAATATAATGACATAACGCCAGGAAAAATTAATTTAGCAAATTGCAGAAACAATATACAATTTCTATAAAAACAAGTGAAACGTTTCCATTATATTTTTTCTAAATTTAAAATTAAAATTAAGTTGATATCTGTATTTCATTAAATCATGTTGATTGAAGTTAAACATTTTTTTTCAAAAATGTAAGACAAATATTTATTGCAATACAAATTTTATAATTACGTCAAAGTATAAATTTGTATACATTATCTTTTAATTTGTATACGATATTTTAAAGGTCGTGATAGTTAAAATAAAGTATACAGAACCTTTCAAACAATTAGCTCAAATACATATATTACTGTGCCACAGTTAAAGAGCTGGCATAATGCTGCTTAAAAAATTGATACGACATTATAATTCAATAGCGTATTGTAGTAATCAAAGAAGGCATTTGTAAAAATTTATGCAAGAAATATCAAACCTTTTAAATGGATTCAGAATTTACATACTTTCCGCACATAATTTTAATTAGAGAAGATAAAACAAAAAAACGAAGATACCATTTGTAGCGAAAAATATTTAATATCACAAATATCTAAAAATCAAATTAGAAAACCTTTCAAAAATAATTGAAATACAATTATTTTAACTCATGTCATTTTAACTCATGTAGTCTATTGAAGTAAAAGGTCTTAGAGCATATTACTACAGGGTGCTTTAAACTACAGAAAATGAGCGGTATTTATTTTAATATTTCTTTGCATGCAATAGATTTTGATCCAATATGTGATTTAAAGCGATAATGGGCACACTAAATACTTATGAACATTTTAAAGATGGAAGCAATGGTGTAATTCTGTTAATGGAATGCTGAAATTGTATCGTTTCCAAAAAAATACAGGTGACTGAAAGGATAATTTTTCTAAGTGCGATTCAGCTATCTAAAAGATCTTAAGCAACGCCACATGATGATAAATTGCCTTTGCATTCCCTCTGACATAAAGAGCTTTGCAATCCAGTTTCTATAAAATTCATTCTTAAGTTGAATTTGTAAATGCGTGCAGTTCTTTCAACATGCAAAATGCTCTCACTAAGTATTAACATTTTCTTTCCATTTTTTGTATAAATATAATACAAGAGACGAGAACATCCAGAAGTAGGAAAACTAGGAGTCATTTTGCATTTACGCCGATCGAAATTTTCTCTTCGATCTACCTGATCTCTTTCATCAAAGTAGGTCATAAAATATATTGGACAACATTCGAAAACGCTTTTTTCAAAACTTTATTTTTAAAAATTTTTGTCGTATTTTTTGAGAGAATATAGCACTAAAATAGGAATGATTACAAGATAAAAAGAACTTTTTATATACCATGTTTTTAATTTTCTGTTGAATCATATAAACTTGACAACTCTATGTATTAATAGATACTTTTTAAAATTTTTCCCATCAACTAGAAAGAAAATGAAGTTGGAAGTTAAATTGCGTTTAACTTTTCGTCACCGTTCCGGCCAATAGATGGCTGCACCAGTCTACAAAACAAAATTAACTCAAAATTACTGAAAAGTAATTTAATTCTGCTTAAAGATGGCTAAAAGTATTTAAAAAAGGCATTGTCATATTGTTCTGAGCTATTCTAAAAGTTTCAAATGTCTAGCTTGTCGGGAAGTTAGTTAAAAATTGATTGCAAGCTTTGTACTTGACAAGCACACACACAAACAAGAAAGCAAGTTAATAAAACCATGGTAAAAAGTATGAAAAATTAGTCCAAAACTATGAAACTTTTTACAAAATTCAAGACTTTTAGTTCTTTACATAAGTTTTTACATAAACGGATCTAACTCTAAAGAAGAAAAAAAATTATGCATATAACATTGATTTCATTGTATCATAATATGTACGTAAGGCCTTCGTTAGTGTCATGATCTAAAAACTAATTGATATCTTAAAATCTAAAGAACGACACAGGTCATTTTATGCAATTACGCGCAAAATTTCAGTAATATCTCATGAGATTTTTCCAAACAAAGCTGTTAATAAATAAATAATATAACTAGAGCCTAATTTGTACTTCATTACAGTAGTAGTATTGTCAAAAGCATACCTGAAGAATTTCAGAGATATATCATGATTATACACTCATGGACAAAAAAATTAGCGCACCAAGAAGGAGTCATCAAAATGAAACGAAATTTTACATACGTAATGACTACTTTGATATAAGTAAATGATAAGAAAATCAAAGAAAAAGAATAATTTATTTCAGAGAAAAAGGCAAAAGAACAGAGGAGGTAATACTCCGTTGGACCCCCTCTAGCGCGAATGCACGATGCGATACGATCGGGCATTGAGTCATACAAGTTCTGTATGATGTCTTGAGACATTTCGTTCCATATTTGCTGTAACCTTGCCTCTAGTTCGTTCAAACTCGTGGGATGCCCAACTCGTCGTCCTAAATGATCCCAGATATGCTCGATTGGAGACAAATCTGGGGATCGGGCAAGCCAAGGAAGGGTAGTAACAGTGCGGAGACAGTCTTGTGACACCCTTGCCGTATGAAGCCGAGCATTGTCTTGTTGAAAAATGGCTCCTGGGATGCATGAGTGGCAACACATGTGGTTGCAGGATTTCATGAACATACCGCTGGGCTGTCATGGTGCCACGGAACAATACTAGGGGTGACCGTGTATTGTAGGCAATGGCACCCCATACCATCACACCAGCTGTGGGAGCGATGTGTCGCTGTACAGCAAAGGCAGGATTGAAGCGTTCACCACGGGCTCTCCACACACGAACACGATGGTCATCACTGCCGAGATTGAATCTGGATTCGTCGCTAAAGACGACCTGGTTCCATTCCGCTGCAGTCCAGTTTCCTCGTGCGCGGCAAAACTCCAAACGGAGGCGTCGATGGGTGGGCGTCAAGGGCAGCACACGTAATGGGCGCCGCGATACCAACTGTCCTTCAGCCAGGCTCCTTCGTATGGTTCGAGAAGACACAGAGGCCCTTAGTGAAGGGGCTACCTGTGCCTGGATGGCGGCCGATGAAGCAGTTGGCTGTACGCGTGCATTTCTTATGATGTGGCGGTCTTCTCGACGACTGGTCTGTCGAGGACGTCCTGAGCTTGGTCTTCGTGTACATGACATCTCTCGGGTCCACTGGTCCCAAAACCTCCTCACAACACAATCAGAGCGGCCTAATTGACGAGCTACTCGCCGAGCTGACCACCCAGCTTCCATCATCCCGACGATTCTCCCCCTCTCAAACTGCGACAACTGCTTATATTGTCTTCGAACACGGCGTAATGGCATGTCTATCTCAGCTCTTCCTTTGTAAATGATTCAGCACACTCAAACAAGCTTTGGTTACCTGTTTTATACTCCAGAGAGTACGATGTTGAACGCCCTCTACCGGCTATATGTAATGCGCAATCACGCTGCATTTCTAATCATTTGCATATCTCCCCGACATGTACCTTCATTGCAAGTTTCGTTACGATCCCGCAATTATTTCTTGGTGCGCTAATTTTTTTGTCCATGAGTGTATATTGAGCTATAATAATATTCGTATAAATCTTTGATAAAAAAAAAGTTCTTCAGGAATCACAGTTAAAGTGCTCACTCGCATTGAACGTATAATTCTTTGATAAAAAATAAGTTCTTCAGAAATCACAATTAAAGTGTTCATTCGTATTAAAATCAACAGCTGCGGCTCTTCTTTCAGTCACTCTCATTTAATATGTATTGATCGTACAGAAACTTAGAAACAGAAATTCACATTCTTTAAGAACTGGGAATAAATCAATTTCAGAATTTTCACCAAAATAGACGGTTTGAACGAAGTCGGATACCTTAATTAAACCAATCGCTACAATACTAAAACTGTGAACCCGTTCCTCTGCGATTTCGTGTAGCAAAAGAGGGGCACAACCGCGTACTATTTGTCAGTAAACGGAAACCTTCAAACAAAAGTCATGAATATAGGACCAGAAGTTACTGAATAAAATTTGTTAGAGCAGTAGTTATGATTAATTACCAATTTGCAAATTTTTAGGGATTATCATAAACATCATGAATGCATACAAAAGGGCCGCACACTTGTCATAGTGGATAGCGTCTTCGCCTACACCGTGGGCTTCTGTTTGATTTCGGAGTAAGGCTTGGTTGTCATCCGGGATCAAGTCAAACTTCCGCCTGAAATAGAAAACCCATATAACAAGGAAATCTATGAAAAGACCACTGTTCATCGCCGAGGTCATCATCTGTGTAAAAATAAATTATTTCTCTATTCCTTTCTCTATAATGTATTTTCTCTCTTCGTAAATACTCCGGACTGGGAACCTTGTCTACTGAGGTCCCAGAGACATAATCAACAACAAAATTTAAAACATGGTCAGATTTTATGAGGAATTGAACCAAAAAGTGATAAAAAAAATTAAAACTAGCCAACAGATACTGCAGCATTTTAAAAATATTTTTCATTATTAAGTTTAACAGAAAGATGGATTCAATTTTCATTAACCCATCAATTTTTGACTTTCATCGCCGCAATCAATTAAATAAGAGAATTCTTCTTATTTTCATTTCATTAAAATATAGAGCAAGCTCACTTACCAGTATTTAAGTCCAAGTAATTGCTAGTCTTTTCCCTTTGCTCCACGTGACCAAGTTCTTGCTTGGAGCTTCGCTCCGCCTTAAATTTTTTAAAATTTTTCCGCCATGCTTTACTTTTACTTGAACTATCGTAGCTTTTTTGTTTCTCCCACTTTCTATTTTCCTTCCTACTTTTGTTTTAACGTGAGATTATGTTCCTCAATAACGGTCCTCTGGAAAGAAAAAATTCGGAGTCCGTAGCGATTTATAATTTTGGCAGCGCGCCACACCCAGTAGCAGTAAACAATTAAACAGAAAAGTACCAAAAGGCGTCAAAAAAAAAAAAAAGGAAAGAGGTAAGTAATCCGACGTTAATAACCCGCGATAGTGTCGTTAGATGAGACTACCTGAAATATTTTTATTTTTTACTGATCATTCAAGTTTTATTCATTGCTATATTATCCGACAGTGGAGGGCCCGACCCATGTACTGTTGTTCCCACCACTCTTCCTGGAGGTCTTCCTGTAAAAAGTCAGATAAATCAAAAAAGTAACAGAAATTTTATTTTTTGGGCCCTACATCTGAATTTAAATAACAGATAACAAAAAATAGACTGAAACATTTAATTGGATCATCTCAAAATAAACCTTCATTGCCGCTTTGCAATTATTGTTTGACTTCTTCATAATTAATTAATACTAAGGAACCCAAAGAATTTTGACTGTTGTAGTATTGTAGCAGCATGTACTGTGAACTTCTGACTCAGTGGTTTTGTTGGTTTCTGAAATATAATTTTTCATATGAATAAATTGGCAACACTTTTTTTCTAATGAAAATGATTTTTATTCCATTTGTAAAATGAGACTGTGAAATATGCAATAAAATACGTTCCTGTGTAAGAGTATTTTTTGTGCAGTGATTTGAGTCTTTTTATTGTGTAAACTTCGACAAAGTTTGAGTAAATACCTAGATAGTATTGTTGTAACCCTGATGAATTGCAGTATAATTCCAAATCTCCGAGTTAGTTTGTAACTGAATGCAACAAGCGCAACACAATATTGATTTATTATTCGTAAGAAATCTCTGCAAGTATGAAGTAAGTAGAAACAAAGTGAAACACGTTTCGTCAAAATAGAACTAGGAACTACCGAATTATAGGTATTTTTAGGGCTGTGCAAGTAGCCTGGATTGGCTACCAATTGGAAATTTTTTTAGTTTAATTTAACTTTTGGAAAATACCTATGAGAAGTTGCCATCAGCTGGTCATTCTCCCCCCCCCCAAAAAAAAAAAATAAATAAATAAAAAATAATCAAAGGTCACCAGATAAGGCCTAAAATCGAAGCAAAAAAGAGATAAAAATAAGGACACCGTCACGCTTAATCATACATCATAAAATTTTCAAATTAAGTTTAGACAAAAGTAACGTCATTTCAGTTTCGTTACTTTACATCAGTTGGGTGAAAGAGGAATTGGTTTTCTGCGGCTAAACTGCAGTATATTGCGCTAGCTTAAAAAGAAAATGGCTCTCGCAATGTACTGGACCTCTATGCTAATGAAAGAAAAGAACATATTTGAGCATTTTAAAAAAATATCAAAAATTAATGATAAATGTCTGAAATATTCAGTCTTTGTCGAAATAGGACAGGTTGATCAACACAGATTATTCTTAAAATTATGAATTTCGACTCTAAAATAACCAAAAAGAGGAATTTTTTTTTATTAAAATATCTCAGTACGACTTCATTTTAAGGAAATACTGACTTTTCTCTGAATTTCTCATAACCTATGAGATCCAAATGATTACATTTGGACAAATTTGGTACATAATGTCAGGTCTTTAAAATTAATCATAAAAAAACATTTGATTTTGTGCATTAGGGGATAAAGTGTATTACGTGGTACAAGTAACAAAGTATTCTAAAAGCATTGTAATATGCATGATAAGAGGAAGAAAATGCATTTAAAAAAGATTACTGAGTACTTTTCCATTATACCGACCCATTGCCTACCTCTTGGCGTGGAAAAGCTTCTTAATTTCCCATTATACCGACCAATCGCCAACTTGCAACTCCTCGAGACTCGGGATTAATCTTTGGATCATTCACTTTTTGAAATGGCACAGTCTGAAGTTAATAAATTGCGGAATCTTCCCGTAAGCGAGTAAAGCTTCTCTACAAGAAGTTGGTAATTTAACCATAAATACAATTTTGTAGATCCCCAAAGAGGCGTCCATACACAAAACATCAAAAGGCTGTGGGATTCATGTAAGTGGCGAAACAAATAACAATGGGGAACGAACATATTTTGTACCTCGCAGAGTTTATGTGGGGTTCATACTTGTAGTGGAGATCCTTTTGAAGCAATGTTGAGAGGAATTACGAAAATTATGCCACTGAAAATCAAAATGTAGTTTCGATATTGATAATTTAGTTTTCAAAAATATCTGATGGGGATAAAAATGTGCGTAGTATCTTGTATTCATTTTATTTCTTTAATTGGCGAATTTATGGTATTACAATTGGCGACCTCTAGAATGGCATTGGCGATGGGTCGGGATAATGTGAAAGTACCGATTACTGTACTGATGATAGGGCAAATAAATTCACTGATTATTTTTTTTTATTCTTTAAAACAACCTCCCACACATTTTTCAGATCTGTTTATTCCATTTCAACATTAACCAATACTATGACAGGTATTTTTCATCTTCCTGCTGTTGAGGATATTTCTTTTAAATAAAAAACTAGCAATAACGGATATGGTTACTGTATTATACCATTTCTTCATTTTTACCCAGTAAGTCAATAGTCTATGAACGATATTAATTCTATAGCAAATTTTCATTCTCAGGCATAATTACATTTTATTTTAACAAACTGCTAGATGGAAACATACTTTACTGAATTGTAACTACTACGCATACTGTAGATAAATATGTGCCCGGGATGAAGGGACAATCAGAAAGACCCTCGGTAATTTCCTATTTGCTAAAGTTAGTTTTTTATTTTATCTTTCCTACTCAAATATCTGTACGGAAAGTTTGTAAATTCTGAATCCATTAAAATATTAAAATGACTTTACATTTGTTTTGCATCACATTTATGCGTTTTCACTTGTCTCTAATTATTGTGTTCAACTAGGATTACACAGGGCTACAAAAAAAAAAAAATATTTTTGGTGCCTAAGATTTTAGAGCTGATTTTAGCTATATTTGGGGCGCTGAATCTAAATATGAAATCGGTTTTTCTCTATCAGCTCTACTTTTTTAGATACAGTAAAACCTCGTTTATCCGGACTAACTGGGACCATAGGCAATCCGGACAATAGAAAATCCGGATAATCCGGGTAATATGGGTAATAAGCAATACAAAATCCTTAACTAAGAAGACTTACTTTGTTTTGTAACAAAATTACACAGTATTGTTTACAAGACATTAAAAATATAAAAATAACTTTTCGCATCATTTCTTAACAAAGAATTGGTAAGTCTAGTAAAGCTTTCTTAAACTCGACAAAAAGCATTTTATCACCATAATTTATTGTACAATCGATGCAGGAACTGTACATCGAATCAAACTAAAAAGCGAATATTTGGCGTACTTGTAGTTACGTTCTTTCTATAATAGTGAAAAATTATTATCTAATGTGAACATTAAATAAAAATAATGTCTAAAAAATCTTATCCGGATCAACGAGAGCCAGATAAACGAGGTTTTAGTGTACATCCACTTATCTATCAATGTTTTTTTCTATTCAATACATTCAAGTATGGGTGATTTGTCCTAATGGGAAACTAGAATCCTGGGAAAAATGGGTCTTCCTGAATATTTTCCAGTTGATTGGCGCCTATTTATTGACAGCTCAAAGCGAAGTTTGAAATGCGTCCTTCTATACAATGGGAACACATATGGTTCAATACCTAGCGCTCACTCCACGAAAATGAAAGAAGAATATGACACCATAGCTTTGGTCTTGGAGAAGATAAAGTATCATGAACATTAATGGGTGATTTGTGTGGACTTGGTAAACTTTCTCCTTGGACAGCAAAGTGGCTATATCAAATATTCTTGCATCGTGTGCCTCTGGAATAGCAGAGACAAAACACACCACTGGGTTAGAAATGAGTGGCCCAAGAGAGAAAACATGGACGTTGGGGAAAAGAATGCCATTAACGACCCCTTAGTTGGATGAGAGAAAATATTCTTTTCTCCATTGAATATCAAGCTGGGCCTAATGAAACAGTTTGTAAAGGCTCTTGATATGAACAGATCATGCTTTGCATATATAGGGGGGGGGAAGGCATAAGTTGAGCACGAAAAAAATTAAAGCAGGAATATTTGACGGCCCACAAATAAGACAACTCATTAAGGATCCTGCCTTCGTAAATTCCATGAATGAGGCTGAATGAAAAGCCTGGACTTCATTTGTTGCAATTGTCGGAAATTTTCTAGGCAAATGCAAAGCTGAAAACTATGTTCAGGTGCTGAATAATTTCAGATCCCTTGGGTGTAACATGAGCATTAAGGTGCACTATTTGCACAGCCTCTTAGACCATTTTTCTGAAAATTTAGGAGACACCAGTGAGGAACAAGGTGAAAGATTTCTTCAGGATATTAAAACTATGGAGGACCGCTACCAAGAACGATGGGATACATACATGATGGCAGATTACTACTGGAGTTTAAAAAGGGACTGTTCCAAAATACATTCAAGAATGTCACGGAAAAGAAGTTTCCGAAGTGTTCAGTGACTAGTGGTTTCATCGATGATTTTTTTCTCTTTCTTGCTCTTTGTAATTAGATAAGTACTACTGCAATATTCTCTATGATTTTTATGTTCCTTTAACATTTAAAAATATATAATAATAATAAAAAATTCCGTGTTTAGTTTTTTAATTTGATCCATGGATTTAACTTAGAATAGTGTAACGTATATTTCACTAAAATGTTATATTTTAGAAATGTGAGCTCCTTGGAAAAAACTAATGCCATATTTAAATTCAGGGCACTAAATTCTTATAAAATCAGCTCCAAATACCCCGGCACCAAAACCACTGTTGACCTGTGTTATAATTTTCTTGCACCATTAAAAACACGGAAATGCTTGTTTTATATGCCAAAACACAAATATGCTTAATAAAAATATCCGTAAAACACCAAATTAACAATTGTGAAATTAAGAAAGAACGCAATTACTGAATAATATATAAATATAGGTAAGCATTTTTGTTTCCATTTATTCAGAACACGAGACAAAAGTAACGTAAAGAACTGCTTTAGAATGGGTTAAAGAAGTTCATGTCGGGAAAACATGCTCGAAATGCTCTGCAAAGAACGTGTAATCCACGATCCCATTGTTTTTTCGAAATGTAATAAGCACTTGACAAGAAATTCATTTACTGGATATCATAACTGTCCAATAAGATATTTATATCCCTATACAAAAGCTGAGGAGTTGCAACTATTTCACAAACATTGTGCTATGAGAGAAGAATATAATTCATTTACTGAGCTATGTAGCTGCTGTTACCTTTTACAGTAACATATTAACTTCTTCATTTTAACAAACTTCTCTTAGCCTCGTAGTAAGTGTATTCGAATCTTGAGGGCACAATGCCTCAAAAGAGCATTACTTGAAAGTTTTAATATCTGAGGCTCAGTTAAGGTTGAAGGAATAAAACTATTTATAAAGATAGTTGCAACGAGATTTATTAAATTCAGAGGGAATATAGTAACAAGATTTATTAAATTTAAAATGTGATCAGTCTTAGCAGATGAACAAACAACTGTACTACAAGCTATCAATAAAACAGCAAACTTGACCAGACAAATTATATCCCACCTCTGTCCACCTTAGATCCACCCTCAAATTATATCAAACACAAAACAAGAGTGTTACATCTCCGAGCTAGAAGACTGTTACATCTCCGAAATTTTCGATTTTGAGATATTTGCACCACACTGCTCTATAAGAAGTTCTTCTCATTCTCGAATAATGTTATAAGCCTAATACCAACACAATTCCTAGATGGCGCTTATTACCCTCTTCCACAACTAGGAGAGAGAACTTGCTCATGCGCGAAGAATGAAAATAAGGTATTTGTCAGTGCCCAGTGTTGTTGTATTAAAATGGTCCTGTAATAAAAATGGTCCATTAAAAATTATTTGAAAAATGAATGTTTTTATTTGGAAATAAATTTGTATTTTTTTGTAACCTGCTGTTCATGTTATCAAGGTTTTTTCTTTGAATTGTGAAAAGTTTAGATTGATTGTGCATTAGCATAGAGAAATGACAGTATTCCGTCAAGCTTTTCAGTTCATTTTGAAAAAAATGAGGTTACTAGAAGAGGGTTATATCTAGCAATTAAAATTCAAAACCATGCTTTATAAAATGAAAACAACTTTATTAGTATATAGTTTTGCCTTCTGGAGTGATTTGAACAATAAGTTTTCCCAAAATTATCATAGGTATTCACAAAACAAGAAATGAAATTTCGACATATATCTTCTTTAACTCTTCCTGAAAATATGGCTATTTTGAGATGTAACACTCTTCTATCAGAGGTGCGATATGTGAGATGTCAAAAATTGCTTACCGTACGGTAACAAATATCGCCAAGAACTCACTGTCCAAGTACTTTCTCCGGCAGCTTGTCAAGTCGAAAGCTCCTTCGAAATCACCGTGAAACATTTTGTAGAAATCTCCTTCATAACTATGAACTTAGTGAACCTTTACATAACTCATTTGCTCAATGAGAAGCAGATTTTTCATCATCCGGTAGAAATCGAATGAACAGTCTATTTTGTGGAAGTAAATCAAAGTTTCTAATCCAGAGCTGATGTACTTGTTATCCAATTGATGGATTTTTCCCTTTATTCTAATTGCCTTTATTCCGATTAACATGTTAACATCTTTCTTAATTAGTGCGTGGAGGGTTACAAAATAAACTTCAAGATTAAAGTGGGAGAGGAATTGTTGTATTTTCAAGCAAATGTATCATGGTGTTCAGTAACTTGAATACAAGCACAAAACAACAATCTGTACATCAAGAGCCGTATTCTTATTTCCTCTGAGGGTACCAAAAGTAAAAGAGCTTTCAGGAAGTTCCTGCTTTTGCCTTTCGATGATTCCTAGTAATGCACTCAACCAAACAGTTTCACTATATCTAGAAAAGTTCATGGATCAAAGTGTAAAAAATCTCCGAGTTTTAGTAATACATATTTACAAATGTCAAAAACACACATTTTTTTTGCAATTCTTCCGTTTTTCTATACCATTTTTAAGTTAATTCTACCGTCTTCTCACTGTTTATCTCCCTAACTCTGCAACGTCTCAAACATCACGTGCTACATATAAGCTTGAAAAATAACGAAGTTCAAATAAAATAAAGAGGGTTTGTATTTAATTAGCTGGTTTCGTTGAGAGGCAACACTGCATTTATGTAACTGTCACAAAATTCTTAAAATGAATCTTTAAAAAAGATAACTGTCCTTTCTATCAAATAAATATCAATCAAGCATAAATTATTGAATTTTGAATATTGAAACTATAATGCATATTTACGTTCTTTCATTTATACAGGGTGTACCAATAACAGCACCGGATTCAGTTTTTGAATTAAATGCATTATTTTTTTGAAGAGTGATGATATTTTTATTTCATTGCAAATTACAAATGTTTCAATTATGCATGAAAAAAATCAGATAAATGCGCATCACGGCTCTCGTTCCAAATTCTTGCTTTTTTTATTAATTTTATGATAACGTCGTTGTATAACGCCGGATTTAAATTTTGCGACATGTTTAGCAGCTTTGGAAATTTCATGTTTCATCTATCATATTTGAGATTAGTAAATAGGGAATTTTTAACACGAAGTGAATACGGAATTCTTAACACTATTCTCTACACGAAAGAACAATGCATTATTATTGTTAAAACTCATTATAAAGGCAGAGAAAGATTTGCTGAAACAGTTCGTAAACTTCGTGGAATTTCTGGTCGGAATAATGGTCCAAATAAGTCATATGTTTGACATTTTATTCCTGGAATAAAATTTATAACTGGAATATTTGTACTTTTCAACGAAATAAAAATATTATCTCTTTTCAAATATATAATGTGTTTAATTCAAAAACTAAATCCGGTGCTCTTATAGGGGCCTCCTTTATTATAACAAAAATGTAGAGTTCAAATGTAGTTTTCATGAAAGAATGGCACCGTTAATAGCATTTCGTTGACAGGTATTATGACACTGTCACTGTTGCATCGCTTGTTAAAGCTGGACCCAAGAAATAATAGCTTTGAAATACATATGTGATGTTCCGGAAAGAGCATTTTCCCAAGTTTCTTCTTGTCTTCATCCTCTAAAAGACTTCATATATTCTCTGCATAAAATAAATCATACTCATAGCTAAAGCTCTAAAGCATCTCAAATAGTTCCTATGACTACAGCAACTATTAGAAGTCACTAGGATCTGTAATCGCATTCGAAATTTGGCTGCATTTCGACATTAAGCATATTACTCGCCACGTGCTTCTCTGATTCTGTAATGAAGCTGTCTCCGCGATTTTAATGCTTTTGTGGAAGTGGACTTAACATATGACGTAGAAACAGGTAAACTCATTTTAATGTTCTCAAGAATATATAGAATGTGTACATCGCTTTCTCTTTCGTTTACATATCTCTTTCCTGATTAAGTTATACGTATCATCATTCATTTTCGTTTGACAAGAAACATTGAAAAGTATAAATTGATTACAAGTTAATGAAATATATAAAATAAATTATTTCATCTTGACGACATGAATAATGAATATGTTGCTATATAGATATATTCTCCATATGTACGTTTTTCCAAACAATTCAATTTTTTGATTATAATTATGTATCTAAATTAAAATGCGAGCATGCTTCCACTCTTGTAGGAATTATTCTGTACATAATTTGAAATTTATGAATTAAACTGTCGAATTGTATCCATTTTTGTACAAATCATCCAACTAAAATATTTTGTTCGAATACTTGTATATCGCAGAAATTAAAAAAGGGTATTTTTTTCATTTTGAATATCACAATTATTAGAAATTATTTAATTTTCCTCACATTTTTTACCTCACTTTGCATTTGTCTATAATTAAAAGACAATTATATTTCTTAATGCAGTAGCAAAAAGTATTTATATACAGTTTAAATGGGAAAGTCAGTTAGCGGGAATTTGCTTGAGAACAAAATTTTGATTTCATTTTAAATTTATTTCTAGGTTCTAACTGTCGAGAAGAAATAGGGACTGAAAAGTATATAAGCATCTGTGTAATGTTTCAAAAAGCTCCACGTTCCCTTTATTTTCGTATGAGTATTTTAACACTAAATGAAAAGTTATAAAATTAACATAGAAGTTAACGAAGTTTTATTATCTGAGTCCTTGCGCCATATTTTCTCTCAATCAATCGCATCCATTTGAAAGCAACTTTAGAAACTCGGAAATCTTAGAACTTTTACTTGCCTTACTGGCATGATATACTATTACATTAACGTACCATGTAATATTTAATAGTTTTCTCTCTTCTGTTGGGGATCAGTATTTATGCATAACTAAACGTGCACGTTACTTATGTGTGTATAATCCATTTAGTTTTAAATAATTGCCTCATCTATTTTTTAAGATAAACTAGTCCTTTCTATTTATTTGCGAATTTTTTACTATTTCGGAACAAAATCTAACGATTATTTTAGAGATACATTTTCTGTCTTGTGTATCAATGACAATTAGCTCTAAATATGTTCTACAGCATAGTGTTTATCAAATATAAGACGCAGGGAAGTGTTTACTTCTGTTTGTGCAATAACTGTTAAAACTTTTTCAGTGTCTCATAACTCAATAAAGTTGAAAGTAAATATTTGTAGAAAGGGGAAATAAAAAAGAAACCATCAGCTAAGCTATCTAGTGATGAGATAAGATGCATACAGCAATATACTACCAAAGGTGATGATGACAATCTTCAGGTGATGAAGTTTTCAGGTTACATTTATCCCATTTGCTACTGAGTCAATTTTAGCTATTTTTCCCATTGGCTGTCAGTTTCGCTTTTAGATCTTTAAGGCAAAGTCCTACCGAATCCAAGGGTCCTTGAATTGTATTTTTACATTGCTGGCCATTAAAATTGTAACACCATGAAGGAGGGATGATTCAAACGTCAAATTCGCCGGAAAGGAAGATGATGCTGGGGAAGATGCTGTGAATAATTAGCATTTCAGCGCAATCGAACAACGTAAGAGGGAGAAACGATATCATAAACTCTGTATAAAGTGAAAGTTACGCAGCAGGATTCTCATTCGGAAACCGCATTTTAATGTTGGCTGTTTGTGAAAAGGTCGTATTATGCCTCGTATAAGAAGAAAATACAGTTACAAGAGCGTGTCGGAATTCGATAGCAGCAGGATCGTGGCCTATCGAAAGTGCGGTTTATCGTACCGCGATATTGCTACTCGCATTGGTCGGAATCTAACGACTGTCATGCGAATATGGAATCGATCGTTTCAAGAGGAAAACCATGACTGAAAACCATGCACGATCTCAACGGCCGCCACTAACCCCCGAGAGAACAGACATGTTGTCAGGTCGGCCTTGCAGGATCGTACAGACACATCACGAACCTTCAGTCAGGAAATAGGCTTGTTTGTAGCACAAGTATCCTCACGGACATTGCGACGACGTCTGGAGCAGCATGGACTGTCAGCACGGCGACCATTATTGCGGCTTCCGTTGACACTGCTGCATAGAGACGTGTGGCGACAGTGGTGAGCCCAACGACATAACTGGATACAGAAGTGGCACCCCGCCGTTTTTCAGACGAGTCCCGGTTCTGCGTGCAGTATCATGATGGACGTATCCGTGAGGCACCAAGGAGAACGCACGTGGCCTGCTTGCATTCGAAATCGTCATACGAGCCGTGCACCTGGTGTGATGGTATGTCCATTGAGCAGCCATCTGGTACACGACACGAACACCTCTTGTTCGCGTCGTCGGTAATCTTAACAGCCAGCGTTACATTTCTCAGATCTTGAGGCCGGTGGAAGCGCCCAAACTTCCAGGCCTCGGAGACATCATCTTTCAACAAGGTAACACAAGACCGAATGTTTCCCGTCGTGTCCTAACCTACCACGACACAGAGGGGGGTTCGATTTTTGCCTTGGCCTACACGTTCACCAAATCTCTCACCCATTGAAAACATCTGATCATGGGTTGCTGAGAGACTGGGTCGTCTCCGCTCTCCAGCCGCTTCGATTGAAAAAGTGTGGTATAGACTTGAAACAGCATGGAATAACTTGCCCGTATCTGTCATCCAAACCCAGTTCTACTCGATGCCTAACCGGGTTAGAGCCGTTTTAACTGCTAAAGGAGACGGCTGTGTGCACTAATTTCGGACCCTGTATACCCCCAAATTGCCTACAAATTTAATCATGTCTTCTTCCTACTATATTGTATGCGGACAATAAATTTTCTTACTTGCTTTCCTTCCTGCTGTTGCAATTTTAATGGCCAGCATTGTGTTTCAACGATGATCAAGATGGCAGCTTAGCGTAAGACGTTTGTCAAGTACTGGTGCAACATCAGTGGTACATTTGCAGTAGTTTACGGCTGAAGCTACAACTTAACATCCATTTTCCCACAAAATGATTTCTAGATTATCACACCACCAACAAACTTAATTGCCTTACGATAAACTCATTGGGATCAATGTAGGATTTAATAAGATCGAAAGAAATCAACTTAAAATTTTAGATACCTTACCCGTATTAATTATAATCAAAATCTTGCTTAATATCCTTGATCTTCCGCTAAGTTTTAATACACCTAATTCTTAAATAGAGGATGTACAAAATTTGTGTTATGTTGTTCCGTAGAAGTTGCGCCCTTTCCTTCCCTACATTGCAGTATTTTTTTAAGTTTCCTGAGAAAAAAACAATAACAGTAATAAAAATGTATAAAAAGAATAAAAAATACAAATTATAAAGCAAAATTCAGTCCGAGGTTTTAAATACACCCCAAGGAGTTTTTCCTTAAATTCATTGTTTTTCTTTCTTAGTTAAACGTAGCGAAGCCAGTGCAACATTACTTCTTTTAATGGATATCTTGGTGAACTTGGAAAAGATATAAATGTAAATCTGTCAAAGTGTTTAATCTTCAGCCCAAAAAAATTTTAATATATCTATATATATATATATATATATATATGTGTGTGTGTGTGTGTGTGTGTGTGTGTGTGTGTGTGTGTGTTATGGTTCATTTAGGACCCTTAAACTTGTCATTTAGGGATATTTTAACGTTTGCTTGTAATATGTAACAGTTGAAAGTTATGTCCGTTGTTATGCTACAATTAAGGAAATGGGTTGGTCTTATATGGCCACAGGTCGTGGGTCACTGTATTAGTTGGTGTTCAGCACTCCTCACAGAGGTTATGTATTCAAGATTGTCATTTAATGTAAGAAGTACTTGTTATTATGTGCGCAGTTGCGCTTAAGTGAAAAAAAATTGTAAGGTGGTTGATATGTACTGATGGCTGGCTGGTGAGTGGCTAAAAATTTAAATTATTAAGTATAAAGGTAAATGTTCTTGTATTCCATTTTCCCCTTAAAGCTCTGTAAATTCTTTGGTACACTTCTTTCTCTCTGTTGCTAAGGAGTAATTCAATACGTACTTGTGTGCCATTTCTCGTCTCTCATGTTCGCAGGAGCCCCTGTATAAAGGGGAGAGGCAAGAATCTGTGTAACAGATCAATGGAATGTTTATTACTTCCCCATCGCTTGCTTGCTCGGACCGTCCACTCCTCCCACGGAGGAATACAATGCTTGTGGACGGCGGGGTCGGCCGTGAAAATAAATAAAATAAATAAATAAAATCTAACGAGAAACCAAGAAATAATTTTAAAACATAATAATTTGGCATTTAACTTCCACAAATATGAAAGAATACCAACGTTCGAAATAATCCTCTGGCCTCAATGCTCGGCGCGAGGTAGCACTCTTTTACGTGTATCCCTTGCTAGCGCTCATGCGAAGCGGGGGCGAAAAAAGTTTTGCTCGGTGCGGTGTTCGGACTGGGAGAATCAGACTGGAGCTCCTGCAGCTACATAGAAGGTCGTCACCTACAAATATTGCCGTCCTAGAGGCATCGCTTCACCCCTTGGAACCCATGAACAATGTCCGCTGCGAACGATCCAGAGATGCCTTAATCGTTTCTAGTGAATTGTTGCCGCTGGGCATGCCCACCTTTAATCTTAGCTAACTTGCCCTTCTTTCCTTTTCTTTTTTTATAGCAAGTCGACTTAGGTAATATGCCTTTTTTATATATTTCTTATAGATGAGATCATATAAAGTGTTAAATAGCTACGGGTCACCAGCCACCCATTCTTATGTAATATGTGAGTGTAACCATTGTTATTAATATATATATATATATATATATATATATATATATATATATATATAAGGAAATGGATAAGTGTAGTTTTATTTTATGATAAGGATGTTATTAAAATTCTTAAGCATTGTAAATACTAATCATGTAATGTTATAACAAAAACTTGTTAAGTTAAAGAAAAATATATATATAATTGTCCAGTCTATTTTTTTTTTTTTTGTCTTTTGAATTTAATTGTTATTTTCAGCTTCCCTCAGTGTAATTCTTTTTCAGCAGGTATAATTGCTATTTTTGGAGATGTTGTTTTTAGGTTCATTTTTAGGTCACGTCCCTTTAAGGGAAGTAATTTTAATTAATTTTCTTTAATTTAATTTTATTAGTTTTATTTCTGGAGATGTCCCAAACTATCAAAGAACCTAACACACACACACACATATATATATATATATATATATATATATATATATGTATGTATATATATATATATATGTATGTATGTATGTAAGTATGTATGTATAAATATATAAATATATAAATATATATATGTGTGTGTGTGTGTATAGGGTATGTTAGAATCGATTGTCATAACCAGGACTCGAACCTGCGTTTCCGAATTGCGAGGCTACCACCTAAACTATCATAAGGATGTTAGAAATTCCTATTTTTGAATTTCATTCCTCAGACGTTCTTTAATCATTCTGAAACAACACAATCAAAATTTTGCAAATGGAATGACAAGTAAATTATTTATTTGTCATTTTCCTCGTCTTCAGAGTACGTAGAGGGAGTAAAAATTCTAGGACGGGTATACTGTCTGTGCGAGAGTGTATTTTCAGATTTTGACTATCTTAAAATTACCATAAAGCTAATTTAAGAGACCATGAATCAAACGGGATAAGAAATGCGTTCATTTTCCACCGAAGTTCATTTGACAAATGAAACTCCAGGCTGTTTGCAAATGGAATAATACCCCACCCTTCATCCTTCGCACAAAGTGGGGGCACGTGTGGAGATCGTCGCTCTTTACGCAAGTTATAGATGTAAAATACGTCCTGCTTTTCCCTTTCCCAGTCTTATCTCTTTTGACTTGATAAAAAATTGTATTTATTTAAGTAATTAGCAATGCGATATATTCACACCCACTCGATGCTTTTGAATATTAAATGTAAATTCAACTTCGCCTCAAGCCAGAATCAATATTTGATAAAAATCTGAATTCAAGTGTAATGAAAAATGAATATTACATAAACGGAGGAGACACGCAAAATTATGCTAATTCACAGTAAACAACGAATGCTGAAAACGATTAATCTCTCACGTCAAAAATGAATTAAAAACATTAAAGATATACCTAAGTTATTGTTAAATTATTGTTTATTTATAGCTAAATACATGGGATAGTAGAATTCTTGAATCCTATGAGAAAGAAAATACAAAAAGAAAAACCTTACCTGGGTTATGAGTTGATATCTATTTTTTCCCCTTTTGATAGGAAATAGTGTGGCGTTGAAGAAGGTGTTATGGGGGTTTATTTTAAAGTTTATTATTTTATATTGCTAATTAATTAATTAAAGGTATTGAAGGTAGGAATAACTCTTACTAATTAAGGTGGGCCTCAGTTAAATTTAAATACAACAATAATTGCCATTTGGCCGTTAGTGGTTAGTACATTTTAAGATGGATGGTAAAGTTGCGTTGTGTTATTTTTAAATGCAATAACCCATAAACAATTAATAATTATAATTAACACTGGTCCGAACTGAATGCTTCACTGTGGTGAATAATGAGCCAAAAGAAAAATGAAATTAAATCTAATAAATTTACTTAACCTTGGAGAACCCCTAGAAATAAAATTATCTCACCTAAAGGAAAAAGCTTCATATCTGCTGAAATAAAAATAAAACCTAAAGCTGAAAATCAGAAAATTTACTAAAAAGGCAAGGACCGACATGACACCACTTTACAAACTAACATAACAATTTATTTAAGAATTTCCCTGATATTATAACAAACAAACTCATTAACTCCAGATCTTCTTAACATTATTCTGACAACCAAATTCAATTGAATAAATACAATTTCGTTTAAATGAGTTCTACTCTCCATAATACAAATAATTATCAATAAAAACAATACAAATAAGTGAAGTGGCTGGCGAATAAAAAAAAACCTTCTAAATGAAAAAGTGATGAGAAAAAAACAAAAGTAAAACTATAGAAAAATTCAGTAAACCAAAAAAAAAAAGGAAATTAAAAACATATTACCCAATTAAAATGCTGCAGCACAAAAAAAAAACTATTATTTTAAAAAATCATGAGGGGCACCCCAGGCTAGCGCCATTTCTATAGCGTGCCGGCCGCCAAAAAAAATCAAGACATCTCTCTCCATCGTGGGTTGCGGGTCCGCTCCCAGCCTCTTGGCCGGCCTCCCCCTCTCTGTCTCCAAATCTCCCTTGGACGACCTTCTCACCCCTTTGTATGGCTACTCGTGGGTGAAAATGAGTGCGTCTTCGCTCCTTGATTTTAACAGGGAAATTCGGACCAACAGAATTTGAGGGGCTTGAATTATAATTTGATAGGTAGTATAGTATTTTATTTTTAAACTTTGATCTTGCATCAATTCAGGATTTATTTTCTTTTATTTTAAACTCTGGAACTAACTCGGCGTTTGGCGATCTCAGGCGTATCCATGCGCCTACCCCTCATCAAAACGGTGGTTTCGCTTATCTCTTGGCCAGCTGCAAAAAAGGGGTTGTTTCTTGAAATGGATACTTCTGTTAATCCCTTTATCCGGTGTAGTCCTGGGTATGTGCTGTGAAAATACTGTGAAAATGGAGGAGATCTCGTTACATTGCCTACCAGCCCAGCTTACACAAGGGTTTAGGTTCATAATACAAAATTTACTATTAATTGAAAAAACAAAAATAAAACACTCTAAAATTAATAATTAACTATGTTGAATATATACCAGCTACCGAAAAAAAACAATAATAAAAAAACAATATACCAGCGTACCAGTCACCTCACAATTATTTCAAAATAAGGCTTATTAATTTATCAATATTAACAATAAGGTATAACCTGTGATGATCTATTTCAAACTTAATTCTTCTCAATGTCAAAACATTTAGAGAAACTTGCGCACCTTCTCCAAATGCGATGACATTAATCAAATCAATTAATATCTGATCACCACAAGTATAACCCTTACATATATTTAGCAGAGGCTTAATAAATTGATTAAAACAAAGCACAATCGTTACTAAAATTTACTTACTTTACTAATTTATTTATCTGAATACCCGATATTAATATTAACTTTAATCACTTCCAAAACTATTAATTATCATCACAACAATAGAAAATAATATTATATGCAGTTGAAACATAAAACTTCGAAAATTTCTCTCAGAATTTAGCTCGAAAAAATTTATATAAACTATAGAAAATCACACATCTAACGGAATAGTTAACTCATATTCAATATGATTGTTTTCATAATGTTTTGTAAAAATCAAAACGAAAGCTTCATTTTCCCATTCTTTTTCTTGGTTTCATCATTGTCATCATATGAAACGAATTTTTACTTTCTCACGACACTGTGAAACAACATTGATAAATTTTAGTAATTCCATTCACATTAATTTTGCATCCAGCCACGAATGAAAGAATTCTAAAACATGTGAAAATAATTAAATGCTGTTTACTAGTTTATATGATTTTCTTTAAGAAATTTATTTTATTTTTTGAAAATAAATAAAAGGAAGATATATATATTTTAATGGAATTACTTAAAAGGAACGATCACGGCATAATTAAGCTAGTTAACAGATTTCTTTGATCCAAAATATCAAGCTAGTTCCATCTCTAGAATATTTTTTTTCATCTATCGATATGAAACTAACATCTGTCGATACATCTCAGTCAATGTCCGACTGAGATATTCTGGTGCTCCAAAGTTTAAGTTGGGGGGAAAAGTAGGTCGAAAATAAATAAAATGAAGATTTTACAAATATTTTTAAAATTGTTTAAATAAAAACATCACTGCCTATGTAATAAGCTAGACGGCAAATTTCCATATGAAACTAACATCTATTGATATATCTAGCTATGAAACTAACATCTAGCAAGAAAAGAGCATCTAACGATGAACATCTCTCGACAAACTGACATCTACCGATAACATCTAGCATTTAACGATGAATATCTCTTGACAAACGAACATCTTCCGATAACATCTAGCTATGAATCCTGTCATAGGGACATGACAGTAGTGTCACGGCCGGGGGCAGGAGAATTGAAAATTACAGGACGAAGTAAAATAATTGCTAAATGTAAGAAAGAAACATGGCAAATGACGGGCAATAAAAAGAGAAGGGGAGAAAGCCAGCAATATACCGAAACGAAATTTATAGATTGTGCTTGTAGCAAGAAATATAAGATAAAAGTTCAAGAGAGTTAGTTGCACGAATAGAAGAAAAGAAGAAAGGGAACACTAAATTTATGATGGCTATAAAATAGGCCACCCGGAAGCCGAAGCATGGGAAAAATTTAAGTTAGAGGGAGAATTTTATAAATCCCGCCCTCGATGCGCATTGGTAAAAAGGGGATTGAGAAGAGGCAGCCACGGACGAATAGCGATGGCATGGTAATAATATGACCAATGGAAATTGTAAGAGTCGGAGTCAACATTAATAAGAGAAAATAATATGAAATAAGAAAGGAAGGCACAGATAACCTATGATGAGAGTTAGTTAGAAGTTTTGGAGATAGAAGTGGTGTCAAGGCACATATATCTATGAGGAGAGTTAGTTAGAAGTTTTGGAGATAGAAGTGGTGTCAAGGCACATATACCTATGAGGAGAGTTAGTTAGAAGTTTTTGAAATAGAAGTAGTGTCAAGGCACATATACCTATGAGGAGAGTTAGTTAGAAGTTTGGAGATAGAAGTAGTGTCGAGCGCCCAGTGTCCCGGGCCGAGGGTTTGCAAGGAGTGAAGGAGTCAGAGAACCGATGATGAGCGTGCCCCAGTGTCCCGTGTAGAGTGTCTACCATGATTGACGGAGCCTTATACCAGACGAAGAAAGTGCCCTAGTTCCGTGCGATGATAATACAACGAAGTTCGTCATTACGAGTGCCAGCCGCCCATCATAGTGATCCAACAGTCATCTTTCGAGATACCGACTTTTTGCGTTTCCTTTTTATATTACTGTCATTGCTTCTCAGTGTGTAGCCTTAATAACTAATATAGAGCGCGAGGAGGATGTGATTTGAGTATAAAATGTTTAAGGAGATGACCGATAATTCGTAAAAAACAATTTAATTAATATGATGTTATGCTTATATATATATGAGTAAATATTGGTAGTAATGGAACATGGATATGAGTGATTATGTTTTATAAAATGTTATCATAACAAGTGAATGAATTAAATATATGTGTTGTGGTGAATTAATTTCGTAGTAATGAAGTTGAGAGTAATATGTGTAGATGAAGTACGAAATATTGTCATAATAATTGAATGAATTAAATCTATGAGTCGTAGTGAATTAATTTAGTAGCAAAGAAGTTGTGAGCAATGTGTAAATGAAGGAGGAAATATTTAGTAACTTGTATCGTATTATTTATGTGTGTTAATAATTAATAAATTAATTTGTCAGTGTAAACCAGAGTTGTTTCCATCATTTGGGGATCACAACAATTAATCAATGTACTAACCACAATCTTAAGCAATGAATTCTGAATTCAAAAAATCATAATAATCATTAAAAATATATTTAATATATAATAACCCCCCCCCAATTATATAAAATTAATTTCTCACTGCCACAAATCTAACATTTAACGATGAACATCTCTCCACAAACTAACATCTACCGATAACATCAACTATGAAACTAATATCTATCGAATACATCTATGGTTATGAAATTAAAATTATTTTTATAGATAAAACACGTATGTTTCACAAAATCTTTTTCTTCCATTAGTTATCATTCCTTTCAAACCCTCTTTCAAAATATGAACAGTAATATTATTTCACCGTACCCTAAAGGTAAAGAAATTTCTGCTACTTCACAAGCCATTATAGAACTTATGTTTTTTCTGTTCTCAAAGAAGGTTCTTTATTTGTTTGAAATATATTTTCATAAAATTATGAGAAAAAAAATTATCAATAAAATTATCAGTCTCATAAGGGAATAATAAATATGATTCATATTTTGCTTCTAATTTTTTATGTTTTATTTTCTTTTATACTGCACAGATATTTTTTTTCCTTAAGGGAAGAAATATAATATAAATCATCTTAAATTAAGACATAAGTTTTTCAAAGATTTCAGAAGAAAAAACTTGTTTTTCTTTGCTTTAATTTGAACCAACTGGGAAGTCGGTTCAAATTAAAGCAAATGTTTGATTATATATTTATGCAAAATATCCGATACACTAGCATTCTTTCCTGAATATCTTTATCAATAACACATTGAGAGAAATGGCAGCATTTTATAATTGTCAGTAAAACAGTATGTGGTACGTTACTGAACATCCTCACATGGCTCTGCAGTGTACTGGCATAGTGCATCTAATCTTAAGTCGAAATGTCACAAGTTCTATCTCCAAGTAGGCAAACTGTTTTTATGCTGACTGCGAGAAAGTGCGCTTGACTGTGTGAACGTCATAGTGACGTCCGAAGACATTAAGTGAGCTTGACTGAAGGTTGCTCTTTTCCGAAACAAAGGATCTGAGGCTACCGTTAATGATGATCATAACAAGGCCTGGGACTTTTTAGAACAACAAAACTATCCCGTCGAAAAAAGGTACGGCGTTCTAATCCCGACATGGCAAAATGTTTGTCTCTACTCTAGTGGTTCTTTTCTGTCGATAAAACTGCATTAAATCAGTGTTTCCATTGAAAAGGAATTCTTCCTATGTCAGAACAAATTTTCTCTCATTTTGATAAGCTCCTTCATAGTTTTTTTTTATATACTCCCCCTATTCCTATGAACCCTTAATACTAAGCTAAAATACTAATATTTCTGGTTAATTATACATCTACTGCTAAATACTAACCAGTAAACTATGTATTTCTCTTTCTTACTACTCGCCTCTCTATATAAACACGTAACAAATTGAAAGTTATGGATTCCCTATAATTTTAATAAATGCAGAGAGAATATAACAAAACTTACAATTCTCATAAAAAATCTAAAAGAAGAATACACTTAAAAAATCAAAAGCAAAAATCAAAGGATACCTTAAAAAATATCATAGGAAAGAAGGTTTGCTTATAGAAAATTATTTCTTTTCAGATCCGCAGGGAGCGTTTGTGTGCTAAAAAATCTGACGTCCCCGCTTTCCCAAGTAATTCGGGATCGGCGACAACGGTATATCTTCGGCTTTCTGGGAATGGGAATTTTGAAGTAATAAACCTTAATTATGAATTAGAGGTGTCTTTAGAGCTAGTTTTTGCCAATTAGGTGCCGATAAAACGACAAACTGGAACGTCGGTTTTTCTGACGTCATCGTCTTCTTGCCTGACGTTTCCAAGTAACTTGAAACCTGCGCCTCGTTTTTAGGATGCATTTGGCAGAGCATAGTTCTCTAGGACTAAAAACAGCTTTAGGGCAGACTTTGCTGAAGTTTTCAACGGTATGACGTCATACGGCGAGATTGCTAACTACGCGGACCTGGCGGAAATCGTGATGCCCCGATTTCCTCGGGATTTTAAAAAGCTCGCAAATTCGAGTACCCTTGCGGCTTTGCGACAATCCGACGCGTGAGGAGCATGTGGGATCGTCCCAAAAGCTTCGTGTTTCTTCGATCGGCAGCCGGAAAATCGGTAATTTCGATAATGTGACGCCACCGCTTTCACGTTTAGTACAGAATCGGTATATTTTCGGTTATCAGTGCCGAGGTCTTTTGGAGTAATAGATATTTAGGATGAATTAATGGCGTCTCTAGTGCTATATTCTGCCAATAAAATGCCGAAAAAATAATAAACTGGTACGGTGGTTTTGCTGACGTCATCTTTTTCTCGAGTAACTTGAAACCTGCAACCCCATGTTTATTTTTGGAATGCATTTGGCAGAGCACAGTTCTCTAGGACTAAAAACAGCTGAACAAACATAACATGGAATTTATGAAATAATATTCTCAAAATCATTTAATAAATGCGATATGGTTCCCAGTCAAATGTTCCCTTCAGATTTAGCACCCTACTAATATTAAATTGGTAATCTTGGCTCCAAAGGTATATATAAGTGTGTGTGCGAATCCTCCAAAATGTGTACCGTTTTATACTTGTCAAAGGATTTTTTCTGTATACCTTCTAAAATTAAAAAAGTTTTTTTTTTCTCTAAGTACGCATTTCTACAAATGCCCAACATATTTGAATTAAAATTTCCAGCCTCAACTTAGTAGCCATAAGACCAAAAAACGATCTCATTAAAGTTGTAAGAAGTCCGATTGAGATATTTTGGTACGACATGGTTTAAGTAGAGAGAAAAGGTACGCTAGAAAATAAATTAAATGAAGATATATAAGTTTTTTAAATATTATTTAAAGGGAAACTTTGCTGCATACATAATAGGTAGATGACAGATTATCTTGATCCAAAATATGAAGCTAAAACCATCTCTAGGATATTTTTTATAACATACATTCCCCACCTACTGCAAGCATTGCTTGTTGAAGCATAGCACGAGAGAAAATTACTTGAAATTTATTCATGAACTGACAGCTAAAATATATTTCAAATATGAAAGGTGGGCTTCATTCTTAAAAATTTGACTGATGAAAAATAACAGAAGAGGAAAAAGCGATGCGGAAAATTGCTTGAAGACCCGATAACAGATTGTTGTAAACGCAAAGTATTTTTTTAATGCTCTGCACCGTGTTTTGTTTTTGTGTTTTATTTTTTAAATTTCTATAGTGCTGTGCTTCCGCGACCCACTGCTAAGTTAAAATTTGCATTTCCGATTCACTGCTAGTATGTATCAGGTCTACATAACGAATTTCCTCGTTTAAGGAGTTTTCTCAGCCAAACTGTTTTGGTGTTTATAAATATTTCATGTTGCACTCATGCATTATTATAGATATATGAAGGAAAGTTGTGAATGAGGTACAAATATTAAAGCATTGCATATGTACTGCAGTTGCATTTATTTATATCATCAACGAAACAGAGGATGATGTGATTAGTATTTCGCTTAATGTGGAAACATTGACAACCGGAAGGATGCTCTCCTATTTTCCGGACATTAAACTTGCATCTCCCTTGCTTGGAAACGGTTATTAAAATGGTCATTAAACCTTCCTAGAAAGGTGTTTTTGAAATATATGTATATGAATGTATGTATGTTTGTATGTTTGTATACAAAGATATATATATATATATATATATATATATACTAGCAGGTAGATTTAGGGACCCGCTCCCTTCAACAATCATTGTCAGAGAATGGAAACACTAAAATACAACGAATAAAGGTATTTAAATTTTGTGGTTACGCATCCCACGTCCTGCAAACAGTCGCAGGCAGAAGAAAAATTATTTTCCTCCCCCCTCCCCCGGCGAGAAGTTCCCTTCCCTCCACCCCTCCGCGTATGGGCGAAAAATTCTTTCTTCGAGACTTTCCCTTCCCGCATATGAAATGTTGTAAAGTACTCTATCATCTGTACAACAAACTGTATCAACAGACTTATAAATCTGAGATGTGCCAGGCAAATGATCTAAAAGCTGCTTATTAATTAGTATAACGTTGTCCTTTTCTTGGTGCAAGGATAGCTCTTTCACGTAACCAACTATGATCTTTAAAATGCTGAGAGAGGTTGGGAAACACTTCTTGCAATAAATCTTCATGATTTTCAATTAATTTTCCAATATCTTCCACTGCTATAAGTCCATCATCGCCATGAGACATCAAGTTTCCATTTCCTAGTTGAAGTAAAGTATCAGAAAACTGATGTGCATCAGCATCACCTGTCGTATGAACCCTCAAATTAGTTTGAAGATCAAGTGTTTCAATTTCATTCCATATAACCGATGATTTCAGGCATGCATGTATTTCATCAATTCTTGTTCCACGTGGAATAACAGGCAGAGTCTGTCAGAAGTCACCAGCCAAGAGCAAAGTAATACCTCCCATCCTCCGGCATAATCATTTAAAAATTGACAATAAAGGGTGTTTGATGCTCTACAATGTGGCAATTAAAGCGCTATAAATAAAAGAATAAAATGTTACTGCATAGTAAATACAAAATTAACAAAAAGTGAACACAGTAAAAAAGGATACTTAAAAACACGCAAATGGAATAGCAGTTAATCTAAGCTGAACACAAACATGACTAACTTCTTTTAAAACACCTCTAGTAAGCAATGTTAAGTGTCCAACTATTTGGAGCATAAATTTTAAGATTTTGCTTAATTCCTACTTGAAAATAATAATAAAAATGATGGCAAAATAAACAAAAAGTGAAAATAGTAAACAATAATACTTAAAAACATACAAACGGAATAGCAATCATCAAAGCTAAACAGAAACATAATTAACAGTTGTTTTAAAACACCTTTGGTAAACAATATTAAGTGTCCAACTATTTGGAGCATAAATGTTAAGATTTTGCTTAATTCCTACTTGAGAATTATAATAAAAAATATTCCAAAGAGTTTCAGACAAAAATATGAAAAGAAAGAATATGCAAAAAAGTAACTAAATTAAACAAAAAATGACAGAATACAGGAAAAGTGAACACCAACAAATTGTAAAAACAGTAATCTGTATACTGGGAATTAAACCAGTAAAAGCGTATTAAAATTAAAGGTAATGAAATGTAATGAAAGGTAGTGAATAAATGAAATGAAAGGCTTTCAACAATCTATGTTGTCACAAAATTTAAATACCGTATTGTATCATGATCATCAAACATTTAAAAGTAATAATAACTAATTCAGAAGAGATAAGTTTGACGTCACCGCATGGGTATATTTTTCATTTATCTCTTGATATACACTGAAGTGCCACTGAATTAGGGATACCTACCTAGTAACGAGTTGGGCCTCCTCTGGCCTTGATAACGGCTGCCACACGACGAGGCATAGATTCAACAAGTTTCTGGAAACGTTCCACGGGAATGGCTTGCCAAATATTGTCTAAAGCTGTCCATAATTCAGTAAGGTTCTTTGGTGCTGTGTGATGGTCATTCACGCCTTGTTCCAAAACATCCCAAAGATGCTCAATAGGATTTAAGTCTGGGCTTCTAGGTGGCCAATTTATGACAGAGAAGTCAGAGAAATGCTCATCCAACCAGCCAGTAGCCAACGAGGACTTGTGAGAGGTACAGTTGTCTTGCTGGAAAACTCCATTACCGTGCGGATAACAGAACAGCATAAACGGATAGAGGTGATCACCCAGCAACTCTACGTACCGAATTGCATTGAGGGAGGTTGGTACACGCACCAAAGATCCCAAACTGTGCCACGAAAAAACACCCCAGACCATGATTGAGCCACCATGCCCTTGTACAGTTCCAGCCAGGCATGCAGGATCCATGGCTTCATGAGCCTGACGCTATATTCTCAGCCTCCTATCGGCATTAAGTAGTCGGAATCGAGACTCGTCACTCCATGCTACTCGTTTCCAGTCCTCTACACTCCAGTGTCTGTGCTCTCTTGCCCAGGCAAGACGCGCAGCCCGATGGCGAGTATAGAGCAATGGTACTCTCGTAGGTCGACGGTTCCCGAAACCCATACGGTGAAGCGAGCGTTGCACAGTCCGTTTACTGACTGTACGACTGGCACCGTCATTAAACTGGGTGGTAATTTGAGCTAATGTTTGGCTTCGCTGACTACGTACAATACGCCTGAGCCGTCTCTCACCACGCATTTTTTCCACCATCCATGTATTCTTGGTATACTCTTGACACTGTCGACCTTGAAAATCCTAGCTGTCTGACGATTTCGGAAATTGAATGGCCCATGCGTCGCGGACCTACGATTTGTCCGCGATGGAAGGCGTCTAAATCAGGCAGTTTACCCATACTGGCAATTCCAACAACTAATTCAGAACAACCATAGTACGCGCTATATATGCAGTTACCACAGCGCCCTCACTTGCGCATACATGATGCTCAGCGCTACACAATTTGCATAGGCTTTGCTATCCCTAATTCAGTGGCACTTCAGTGTATTACGCTAACGTGCGTGGCACTGGAATAAACTTTTATGTATAATGAAGAATGGCAACTGCTACGGCAATTTTATTTTGCTTTCCATTGAAAAAAAGAAAACAAAAAGAGTAAAATTAGAAAATTAACTTTTAATAAAATGAAATTAATTTCAATAAATGCGTTCACTTACCTTGCAAGATTTAGAATTAACATCCAATACATGCTCATGTACAGTTCTGATGAATGATTGATTCCAACGCCTGGAGATGAAATATTATTAAAAAACTGTATTTATTTATAATTATTTTAATTAAGCTTTCAAACTTATCTTATATCCTAAGGCTTCAAAACATAAGTATACGAAGTTTCAACCAGATTCATCAAGAAATGTAGATTTGTATACGATATATACATACATAGAGACACTTTGCTTTATTTATATAGATATATATATATATATATATATATATATATATATATATATGGTGATCCAAAAGTAGCAGAAAAAGTAAAATTTTAATAATTCGAAGAGTATAGACAGGAGCACAATGCGATTTTCATACATTGTATCCGAAAAATAATAGTGAGGTTTTAAATAATTATAGCTTCTGAACAAAGCATTGTAAAGAGATGAAATATACGTCAAATTGAAGCGAAAATGCCCAAGTTTCTTACTTGTTCAGCAGTTTGCGATGTGTGCTCCTTTAGTTAACCTGTAGACGTCAAGACGATATTCAGTCTCTTCCGATACACGACAGAGAACATCCGGCGTGATAGATGAATCAGCTTCAGTGATCCATCCTTTCTTTTCAATGGTTCAGATTTCGAACATGAATGGGATACACTTGTGTTTTTACATTACCCGAAAGATAGAAATCCATGGGGGTAACGTCTGGAGGTCCAGGCAATCCACCCCTTCTCGTCCGTCCCATCGGTGAGGAGATATTTTGTTAAGATATTCCCTCACGGTTGAGGCAAAATGTGGAGGAGTTCCGTCTAAATGGAAAATAGAATTATCCGGAATTTTACGGTTCTAGTCCCGGAGTCTGGTGGAGTCTGCACGTAAGCTTTCGCACACATAAACTTGGAATGTTTCTCTTTAATTTAACGTATGACTCATGTCTGCAACATGATTTGCTGCATAATTATAACCATTTGAAACAGCATTATTATTTTACGAACACATTGTAGAAATGCACAGAAAGACATTTTTTCTTTCAAATAACGAAAAATTTTATTGCCAGAATAGTTACATTTGTCGGGTGCAACAGGTGGCGCTTTATTTGTGTCAATAGTTTGTATATTGACTGAGAATACTTTGCAACGCAGTTAGGATCACAAATATTCTGCGTGACGGCCGTTATTCATGGGAATGGCAGTTATGTACACGTGGTAAGACACTCTGCACAGCATTATAGAAGGTTTCACCTCTGATTCCTGTCACATGATGGCGAATAGTTTATTTCTACATGGCCAATGACATCGACCGAAACTCTGTACACTGTGACGAATTAAAATAATTCGCACAATTAAAATATACGCAGCACATGGCTGGAATTTGTCGCAACTGACCGGCACGCCCTCCTTTAACGTATAGCAGGTGACAGCGAGCTAGAACGAAAGGAACACAAAGCGGTTGGAAAAACGTGACATCTTGGCGGAACAGAAATTCGCCACGGTGCTCCAGATTAATGACGCGGGACCACCATGAAATCACTAGAATTTCAACCTTGCCTGCCAGCAAATCGAAAAGTCTAGAATGACATCACGATTAGCAGAGCCAATAGGATACGAGTTCTCTGGACGGAGCGAGAGAGTCCAAAATTAGACGGGGCGAGAAAAAGTCAGTTAGCGACCGGCTAAGCTGTGGTAGACTCCTCCGACCATCCAGGGTCGAAAGAAAACGGCTATACGCGGACTTGCGTAGTCGGCGGCTTATTTCTCACGAAGAGAACTTTTAGCTTCGGCTAGGAAGCTTGGGTACAGTTCAACGAAATCATCAGTCCGGATCATCCTGATTCTATAAAGTGCCTCGCAGTCATCCGCCCTGCAGGGAGTGAAAATCGAGGGACTTGCTCTAATTTCAACGAACTATTCGATGATATTGAATTAGCGAAACTCCAAGTGGTAACTCCTCCTAACGGACTCAGTCGTCATTTTAGAGGACTTTCATTGACTATGTAACGGATCTTCAATCTCCAAATTTTTTCCTCCGAATTGAAATAAATTCGTCGATTTTAATTTATTTGGCTGTGATTTTTTTGTTGAGTCGATTGCTACCTCGATCAACGCATTACAACACCTGTGACGTCCAGTAGGCCCATAACCAAATGTCACAAGGTGTAAGGTCTGATGACTTTGGTGGTCATTTGTGCAGAAAACTAGTGTACAAAGCTCTTGAATGACTTCAATCGTGGTTGCATTAGTCTGTCTGTGTATATATAACAAAGCAAGTCCATTCAAACGTGATTGTGTCATGGTATATCTTAAACAGTTTTTTAAAATGCGGAAGGTAGAAAATAACTTTTCACTGACACATGTTGTTACCGAAAGAGTTGCAAATATTGTTTATAATTTATATATGCTAGGATATATGATTTTGTAACACTTAGAAATTGCATCAATGGTAATTTTAAATGGAGCTGTTGCAAATAGCTTTTTCAAATTTTTTATTACACAACTTAAATTCGGAGTTCAAAACTGCTGGATTTGTAAACTGGAGTAAAAAATAAAGAGAATTTGCAGACTTGGTCGATTATCTCTAGAACTACTGTACCGATTTTAATGAAATTGGATATGTACATACATTGATACAATACAAAACAAATAACCATTCAATAATTGTAATACACATGCATTATCGTGCGTAACACTCGTTGGAGTCGGAAGGTATGAAACAGCGGTTGCAGAATAAACAAAAAATGGGTGAATAGATGGGTTAATAGGGGGTGGTGGTTTCAGTGGAGTTATTAATTATAATTTCTTAAATGTGTGGACTGTATTAATTTCCATTATCGACAAAAAAATATTATAGGGAGTTGTGTTTAAAGATGCAGTGAATTACTCTTCTTTATTCTTTGACTACAAACAAAATTGGATTGGCTTACCTTTCACCATCAGCTGAATAATCGTTGAATACATCACATACAAAAGAGGATTTCAAAAAACCAGTATCCCTACGATAACCTTTAATAACTAACTTGACGTTTGCACATATCTTGAATTGTTGACATAAAGAATAATATTCTGAATTACACGAATTATTGACTTCAACATGTCAATCATGAACAACACGAATATGAATGGAATCGCATCAAAATTGCGACCATACCCATTTTGTTTTTGACTCACTACATAGCGTCGAATCCACAACAAAACGTAAACAAACATGTTGGCTTAACAGAAAAATGGTAGCGCCACCTAGTGAGCAGGAACTTAACTAACAAATACAAAATAAAAAATAAACAAAATACAAAGTGAATACAAGATTATTATAATGAACTATTAACAAACAAAATAAAAATAATAATAAGTCTTTTATGAAGACTGAACATCCTCCGGGCGGGGCAAAAGTAAGGCAACCTTAGACAAAGGTCTTCTTACTACTCCTGAAGAAGTCCGAATATTGACGACACGAACATGTCCGTCAGACCCGGGAAATGTTGCAATAACTCTTCCTAGAAGCCATTTCAAAGGTGGTGCATCGGGATTGTGTACAGTCACAAGATCTCCAACTTGAAGATCCCGAAAACATGAGCTCTTGGATTTTGGCCTCTGTTGCAGATGGCTTAGGTATTCACGAGACCAACGATTCCAAAAATGCAATTTCATTTGCTGTATCACTGTCCATCTCTCATTAAGAGGTAGAGTGATGTTCCCCGGAGCCTCTGGAATATCCAACAAAGATGACCCAATTAGGAAATGTCCGGGAGTCAAAGCAGTTAATTCTGCTGGGTCTGAAGACATAGGAATAAGGGGTCTCGAATTCAGAAGAGCTTCAATTTGGCAAAGGTAGGTTGTCAACTCCTCAAAATTTAGGATTGCTGACTTGCAAGCCTTTACCAACAGTCCCTTTGTGGATTTGACAGCAGCTTCCCAGAGACCTCCAAAGTTTGGAGAATAGGGAGGAATGAAGTGCCAAGTGATCGATTGAGAGGCAGAAAAGTCTTGAATTCCTTCGGACTTTAGCAGCTTAAACAGCCCCTTCAAATCATTGGCAAGTCCAACAAAGTTTTTTCCATTATCTGAGAAAATATCAGATGGAAGTCCTCTTCGACCTATGAATCGTCTTAAGCACACAAGAAGTGCTTGAGCAGATAAATCGGAGACACAGTCAAGATGAATTGCTTTCGTACACATACAAATAATAACGCAAATATAAGATTTTAATTTTACCTTGCTTCGAGGGAGATTGGGCTTAGTGATGATAGGCCCACAAAAGTCAATACCAATTTTTTCAAATGGGCGAATTGGTTGAATTCTCTCTGCAGGTAAACTGGCCATAATTTGTTGACATGTGGTAGCCTTGAGTCTTTTGCACAGTAAACATCGGTTTAGAATGTGTCTCACCTTGGTGCGACCATTAGTGAGCCAGAATTTCTGGCGAATGAGTGCGAGCGTGAGTTGAGGACCTGCGTGAAAATGTTTTGAATGATAATTTTCTATAATCAAATTAGTTATAGGATGCTTGTTTGGCAGTAGAATAGGATGTTTTTGATATTCATTAATGCTTTTATGCCGTGAAAGTCGTCCTCCTACTCGCAATAAATTTGATTTATCTACAAATATGTTCAAAGTTAATAGCTTATTTGATGAAGGTAAAGGTAACTTGTTCTGTAACAAATGAATCTCCTTAGAAAATTCACAACCTTGAAGAATCTTGATAATTTGAATTTCAGCAGAATCAATTTCAATGGCGCTTAAAGGCCCTGTACCTTTGTCAGAGGGTTTTCGACAGTTGTTTATAAATCTTCGACAAAAAGCAAATACTCTAACCAACTTCGAAAATGATGAAAAGTTTAGAAGAAAATCAGGTACAGTCTTTATTAGTGTAGCGTGGTTTATAATGTCCAGAGTGTAACTGTCAGGCTGAGAACAAGTTTTTGAATCAAATGAATGAAAAGGAATTTTAGCATTTTCAGAAAGCCAAGGTGGTCCTGACCACCAAAGAGGATGTTTCAATAATTTATTTGGCATAATTCCTCTAGAAGCACAATCAGCGGGATTGATATTCCCTTGAATGTAATGCCATTGTCCCTCAGGGACAAGCGATTTAAGTTGGTTGACTCTGTTTAGTACAAATTGATTTCCCTTCTCGGGAGGCGCATTTATCCAACTAAGTACAATCTGTGAATCAGACCAGAAGAAAATTTCGTGAATGGTGATCGGTAGATTTGGTAGGACAGCGTGACGCAATTGTGCTAACAACAATGCAGCACAAAGTTCAATCCTCGGTAAAGTCACAGGTTTTAGTGGATTTACCTTAGTTTTGGCAGCGGTAAAATTTACAGAAATTTCTCCGGTACAGGTGATAACCCGAAGGTATATGACTGCCGCATAAGCCTTGCCAGATCCATCGCAAAAACCATGAAGTTGAATACTTGAATCAGAGTTTTTTACAAAATTTAAGAATCGGGGAATTTCGATCTGCTTTAGAATATCAAGTTGTGAATTAATCTCTTGCCACGATTTTTGGATGAAGCTTGGAATAGGTGAGTCCCACGAAATGTTTTCCTTCCATAAATTTTGCATCATTATTTTCAAACAAATAGTAGTAGGACACAAAAAACCAAGAGGGTCAAAAAATTTTGCAATTACTGAAAGTAACTGTCTTTTGGTAGTTACAATTTCAGATTTAGAGATACGAATCTGAATTACGTCTTTAGACGAATTCCAAAACAAACCTAATACTTTAATGGAAGAATTTTTCTCAATAGTGGTCTCTTGAGTACTTGATTTTAGTTCATTGGGAAGGTTTGACAATACTTCAGGGAAATTAGATGTCCATTTACGGAGCGTGAATTGTCCATAGTTCATAACCTTATTCAGATCGGAAACTATCTGTTGAGCTTGATGAATTGAATCTGCACAGGACAATAAATCGTCAACATAAAAGTTATTTCTAATGATGCGAGATGCATCGGGGAATTCAAGTTCATAGTCTTTGGCTAATTCTCTTAAGGTACGAATAGCTAAGAAAGGAGCCGATGCGGTACCATAAGTAACCGTTAACAACCTATACGAGTTGATGGGCTCATTTGAATTATATCTCCAGAGAATACGTTGGAAATCTGCATGTTTAGGATTTATCAATATCTGTCTGTACATTTTTTCAATATCCGCACTTAAAGCAATGGGATGAGTTCGGAATTTCAGAAGGAGATTGAAAATATCTGGCTGTAATTTTGGCCCAATGTCTAAAAAATCATTCAGTGAATGGCCTTCGGGGTCTTTGGCGGAGGCATCGAAAACAACCCGTAACTTGGTAGTTGTACTGTCCTCCTTTACTACTCCATGATGTGGGAGATAAACAGAATTGGGTGAATTTAGGTCAGAATAGGGCACAAGTTCCATATGTTTTAATTCCAAATATTCCTTAAGAAATTGTGAATATTGTTGCTTCAGTGGATAATTACCCTGTAATTTTCGTTCCAAGATCAAAAAACGCTTCAATGCCAAAGATTTTGAATCTCCAAAAGTTGGAGTTGACTTGAAAGGTAAATCAACCATATACCTTCCTGAATCAGTTCTGACCACAGAATTTACAAAGTTTTGTTCCGTTGATGGAATTATGACCGAATTTGGGATAGACTCAAGTTCCCAAAATTTTTGCAAATCAGTATCTAAATCTACTGTAGCATGACAATTGACAACCGTAGATGAAGCATATGGCGAATAAATCACTCCAGATAATAACCAACCAAGTTTGGAATTAATGGCACTTGGTGATCCCTTTGGACCTAATATTGATTGTCCTATTAGAATTTCAGCATATATGTCCGCACCAATCAAAAGATCTATCGAAGATGATTTATAGAATGTTGGGTCAGCAAGTTGTAAACCTTCAAGATGAGGCCAGGACTGATAACAAAAAGTAAAATTAGGGAGATTTGAAGTTACTTTATCAACTAACAAAGCATCAATATTAAAAAATTCAGTGTTGAAATACGAAGTAAATGTTAAATTAACTTCGCAAGCTGAAGATTCTGCAACACTGTTATTTATTCCTAAAATTCTGTGTCTTGTATTTTTTGTATGGAGACCCAACCTTGCACAAAGGTCTTTTGAAATTAAGCATTTTTGCGATCCTGAATCAATTAAAGCTTTAGCAGAAACAAGCTGGCCTGTATTTGACTTTACCTGTATCACAGCCGTTGACAATAACGTTTGACAATTGGTTGAATTGGTTTGAGTCGCGAGGCAATTTGACTCAGTGACTTCTGGAATCACGGCTGTTTTATTAACTGGAATTTCATTAGAGTTGACATCTGAATTAAATGGTTCCGAATGAAGCATTGTATGATGGTTACGCTTACAGGTTCTACATCCTGTGCTAATAAGACACTTCGAAGAAAAATGATTATTTCTTAAACAGTTAACACACAATTTTTTATTTTTAACGAAATTCCAACGGTCTTGAACACTCATACCCTTAAATTGGGGGCAATTATGAATACCGTGCATTTCCTTACATAAGTCGCACGACCATTTTTGATTTTTAGTATTAACAACAGCATTATGAATCATTGCATTCGAACGCTTAACAACTGTTTTTGACTTCATTTCTGATCTAAAACTATGCTGTTCTGACACCCGTTGAAAACTTTTAGCATGTTTATCAAGAAAACTCATTAAATTTTCATATGTTGGAAATTCTGAATCAGAAACGAATAATTCCCACTGTCTTCTCAAATCATCATCTAATTTTGACTGTAAGTGGAAAACAAGAATTAAATCTACCAAAGAATTAAATTCAAAATTTAAAGATTTTAAGTTTCGAACTGCCTCATTACATGTATCGAATAATTCCAAAATAGTTTTCTGGTTAGCATATTTGAATGGCTTTAAATTGAAAATTTTTGATAACTGAGCAAAAGCCAGCTCTCTTTTATTATCATATCTGTTAATTAAAGTGTCCCATGCTTCATTATAATTGTGGGCAGAAATTGCAAATCCAGCAATTAATTTTGAAGCTGCCCCTTTAACTGAAGAAGTCAAATATTGTAACTTTTGCAACTTTGTTAAATTCTTATTATTGTGAATAGCAGACACAAAAATTTCTTAAAAGATAACCATTGGTTAATATCACCATAAAACACTGGAAGTTCAAATTTTGGAAGCTTTAAATTACCATCATGAGAATTACTAGAAGTTGATTTAGAGCAATCACCATCTTGCATTTTACAATTTTTCAAACGCTCATTTATTTTTGTAATCATATCAAATATTTTATCTTTAGCTTCAGAATATTGAACATACAATATCTCATCATCATCATAAATATCAAGAAACTCCCTTTTCAGTTCTGATTCCAATAGATTTAAATCATCCTTTAATTTTGATAAAATAGCTTCGCCTTCAGAATCGTCTGAGATATCTAATGCTCTAAATTTTAATTCACTACGTTGTATTTCCTTTACACAAAATCTGAATTTTATCTCATCAGGTTTCTTCGTTTTTCGAGCCATATTATCTTAACCAAACAAGATTCAAAGTACCAAAAAACTTTAAAAATATTCTTATTCAAATTCAATTCTCTAATATTTTCAAACAAATGCTAGTTCTCCGGCTCGCACTGACCAAAACTTATGGTGGTTTCAGTGGAGTTATTAATTATAATTTCTTAAATGTGTGGACTGTATTAATTTCCATTATCGACAAAAAAATATTATAGGGAGTTGTGTTTAAAGATGCAGTGAATTACTCTTCTTTATTCTTTGACTACAAACAAAATTGGATTGGCTTACCTTTCACCATCAGCTGAATAATCGTTGAATACATCACATACAAAAGAGGATTTCAAAAAACCAGTATCCCTACGATAACCTTTAATAACTAACTTGACGTTTGCACATATCTTGAATTGTTGACATAAAGAATAATATTCTGAATTACACGAATTATTGACTTCAACATGTCAATCATGAACAACACGAATATGAATGGAATCGCATCAAAATTGCGACCATAGCCATTTTGTTTTTGACTCACTACATAGCGTCGAATCCACAACAAAACGTAAACAAACATTCTGGCTTAACAGAAAAATGGTAGCGCCACCTAGTGAGCAGGAACTTAACTAACAAATACAAAATAAAAAATAAACAAAATACAAAGTGAATACAAGATTATTATAATGAACTATTAACAAACAAAATAAAAATAATAATAAGTCTTTTATGAAGACTGAACAGGGGGTATGGTCCCCTCTCACAGATATACAGGTCTCGCAGCGTGATTTCATACTTGAAATAAGGCAGTTTATCATTTCCTGTGCCAATTGGTCCCACTCGTTCAGATACGCTGTTTTCATTCCCTGGATGGCTCTCGGAGGGGGGTTACGAGTTGCAATTTCCCTCCCCAGAGCGTCCCAGACATGCTCTGGAGGGACGCTAGCGTTAAGGTCTGGAGATCTCGCTAGCCAATCCATCTGGCGAATATCCTCACTCTCTAGAAATTCGTCGACTAGAAGAGCTCTATGTGGCCTCGCGTTATCGCCCATTAAAATGAACTCAGGGCCAACTGCACCCCTAAAAAGGCGAACATAGGGCTTCAAGACCTCATCCCTATACCTCACACCAGTCACAGTGCGTCTTTCAAAGACATGGAGAGGTGTGCGGCCATCCAACATGATGCCTTCCCAGACCATTAGGGCCTGTTCACATAGGAGTCCGTTGCGTTGCGTTAAGGAAAAGATGACGTTGAGACAAAAATAAACCAATCATAGGCCTCCAAACGATTAGCAATGAAATTTTTAACGCCTATGATTGGTTTATTTTCGTCTCAACGTCATTTTTTCCTTAACGCTACGCAGCGGACTCCTATGTGAACAGGACCTTAAAGTTCCTCCGCCATAATGGTCGATTTCACGGATATTGGAGGGTAGGTAGCGGATCCCTGGTTCTCTCCATATGAACGTACGGCGAGAATCGGTGTTTAGGCTGAACCGGGACTCATCAGTGAAGAGAACGGTCGCCCATTCATCCATACTAAAATCTATATGATCTCTACACCATGATAAACGTCCCTGCATCCCTGTTCGTAGAAGTGAGCGAGACGCAAACAGCAGGTCTTCTTGCAAACAACCCTCATGAAGTCTTTTGGAAACAGTCACCCTTGATACACGGGTTTCTTTTGCTGCATACAAGTCACGAAAGAGCTGAGAAGCTGTAGCACTCCTGTTATGCCTCGCTATAATCGACAAATGGTTATCTTCTCTGGCCATCGTGGCTCTTGGACGACCTTGCCCAGGCTTCCTGTCGATGGATCCGGTAGCACTACTTTGTTCGCTTTCTGTTCACAGTGGCCGAGATTCCCTTGATCTGTAGGATACTCTCTCATACATAAATAGTTTAAAAATAGAAGACTAGACCCAGCATAAATAAAAAAAGAATCTTGACAAGAAAAAGGTTTTTTGGAATATTTGCTAGGGGTTTTCCCCACATTCTTTGGGGGGGGACATTGGCTCCCCCCCCCCTCTCTGAGTGCGCCACTGTCATAAACGTTACACAAATATAATGGCTTAAGGAAAACTTTGGTTTCCCTCAAAACAACTGGCTAGACTTAGGTCTCGATCCCAGGGCTCCTCTCAAACAGGCTTGTATTCCGATGCATGAACTTTCATCAGAGGTCTATCAACGACAACCTAGATCAGTGGTTAGAACGACCCTGGTTTCCGATAATAACCGATTCCAGGCAAGACGATCTCTCGTCCTTAACGAGAGAAAATTTATGAATAAGTGTGGTTTGAGAAATGTGGTCGCTAAAGAAACGCTATCCGAAAATGAACAATTTTCAACTGAGGTATAGAATCCCCAATTCTCTCTTTCCGCAGGAGAAAATATAGGACTGGACAGAAGAAAAAAATTGGCTTGGTTATTCAGTGATTAGGATATTACATCCGATGTATGTCATTCCTGCCCGTTCCATTGTTCCTTTTAAAGGCGAAAAAAGCGTGAATGAGAGTTACGGCAGGAAGGAGGTCGTTATAGCTTCTTCGAGGAAGGCCACATTCTACCTTTCTAATTGCCAACTTGGGGATGGGATCTTAACAACGTTCAAAATCACTATATCTTTCATTGGGAGCCCCGCGCTAACAACGACATTACCAAATATATTCTAATAACATTTTTCGCCTTCTAACAACTAGGCTGACTCAGGAATCAATCACTCCTCTGTTGCATTCCTAATGGATGAGGCCAAAAGAGTGTTCAATGTCTATAACGCTGACATTCGGTGCTAGAGCCCGCAGATTCAAGTCCAGGTGTTGACATGGATGTTTGTAGCCGATTGTAATTGGATTTAAAATGTAGTCCTCGGTTTAATTAATCTTGTGCAAAAGAGCATAACCTTAGCTCTACCAACCAAGAAATCAACGAATCCGACAGACATGTTAAGCCATTACTTTATCAAGCGGAGTCCCGAATCATATTTAACATGCTTCACACCGGCAGTAGACAAATTACCTGACTAACATTTAAATGAACAGGCTGTTCAACTTACCTGTACAATTTTATCTTAACACTCTTCAACATTTTTCGCAGCAGAGCCTAAGAAAGAACTATGCTACATTGTATTAAACCTATCTGTGAGTAAGAATTGTAACTATTAAAATATAATACCTTTAACTTAAACAATATTTATTAATTAATCGGCAATGCAAGATTTAAGAGTTCATAAATCATATTTTGATTACACGGCAGTAGAAAAAAAAACTCCCAACACAAAAGGAGACTGAAATGTAAATTTATTTAAAAAAAAGCTGGAAAAAAACATTTGAGAGTGGAAAGGTGTGATGTAATGCATGTATCCGTATCGTACTCTGTAATTTTTCACATCTGACATATTCATTTATCCATTGCAGTTTTCCTCAGTTCTTTGTGCTGCAAATAAAATTCGTTTCTGTCAAGATTATGGAAACGATGGTGTTACGGAAATTTCGAGGCAACATTTTTCAATTCCTGAGCAAATAAATAATTTCCTTTCGCTTTCTTGTACCAAGGGAAGAATTTCAAATTCGTACTCCTTGTTTGTTTAAATTTTTTTACTGGCAATTTTCAAGTAATAACATGGACTGAACTTTTTAAAAACATTTTACTACCTGCCCGATTTCGAATTTCAGTGCAGCGGAATCTTAGACATCATTCATACTTTTCGTTATTATTTTGTTACCCTTTTAAAATATCTTTGACCTCACATAAAGTATCCAAAATAATTTAAATGTTGATAAAAACGTGCGAAATATATTTAAAAGTGTGTAACTCTAATAGTGTTCTATGATGATCCAAACCTTCAGATGGAATCCCTCTTTGAAATATGCCTCCCCCCTTGAAAGAACTTACTCGACTAGAAACCTCCTGCTTTTTATAAAAGTCTGATACATCATTACCCGACAGAGCTACGTTTTGATCTTTCCTAATAAGCTTCATATTTTTCTTAAACTGTAAATGAGAACTAAAGTCCCTCAGCCACTGTCGGGTAATCTGAATTTGTGATGGAGTCTCTATAACCACATACATTTTTTACCATATTCTCTTATTCCAATTTTTATTTCGCTGGTCCGGTTCAAAACTTGAAACCAAAATTTCTTGAATTGTGGATACATATGCTGTACAATTATACCCTCAGACCACGTTAATATTTTCGCAAATAAAACTCACCTTCCACATGACTTGAGAGAAGCAGCCGATATCACTTAATTTGTTCGGACATTACTCTCAGCAGCCATTTCCACTTACGTTTTCTCACTGTCTCTCAGACTACTAGTGGTTCAAAAGATTGAACTCGAAAGTTCTTGGTTCAAATCCCGAATTGGATCGCTTCCGTGCAGTCTTCCGTAATAATGAGAAATTCTGGCTCACATATATGGTGCTCCCATAATAAAATAGCCAGCAAAACTTTACGGAACTTCATGGGACAATGTCAAGAAGTATATATATCCCGTCATAGACAAGTGCCTATCACATTAAACAAGAAATACTTGGTCATTTATATACTCTGCGCCACTTGTTTATCAACATTTTTCATTCACCTTTAACAAAATCTGGCAGCTTCAAAAACGGAGTCCCAAGCATTTAGATTTATGAGTAAGTGTCGCGTACCATTACTTTACCAGGCCTTATCGTGATCTACCTTAGAAAGCACACATCCATCCCCGTTAAAAAAAATCTAGTGAAGTCTGATCGAAGAAATATAATTTATCCTGTAATCGCTCCTGAAGTTTCTCATTCACATTTTATCTCCACACTGAAAAGAAACTTGACACTTTCAGGAATCGTAGTCGAGATGTTCATCTTTCTGTGAATAACTGTGTTGTGGCGGGTGTAATCTGCCATTACACAAACTGTTCGTGCGAGGATCTTTTCTGAGAGCCTAAGAAAGTTCAATAAGAAATAGCAATTCACACAGTCCATTACTCGTGTCAACAGACTCGAGGTGAAATGCTATTCAGTGAATAACTTCTTTACTGCCCACGTAAAAAGTTAAACGATATAAGAAATACGACAGTCTCTGTGAAAATAAGTTATATTATATCTGATTCATACAGCAATACACACTCAGTTCCGTAAATATTTACAGTGCTATTTGGGGAACCAAACAGGGAAAGAAATCTTGAAAAGATTCCACCGGAATTGAATGCGTTATTTTTCCACATGAAAATATTTGCCTTTAGACCAATTTTTTAACTGGAGTTACTAAAGTGTATTATTTCACTTTGAACAGAAAGCAGGCTCTTATTTATTTAGGTCAGGAACCTATATATATATATATATATGTCAGACCCAGAGACTAATTAGTTGGGGTGATTAAACTACTTAGATTGAAACAATGGGAAATTATAAAATGTACAAGAAAAATGCAATTTCTTTTCAAGCCACTCTTCCGGAACGGGAATCACGCGCTCCCAATTCAGGAAGTAGTGTTGTATTTTGCAGCGGATAATTCACAAGACCATGAGGTCATCAATAATTAATTGCCTACCGCGAGCTCGGTCGCATTCAGCGCCAAGCGCTGTTCTGGGGTTGTTTATAGTACGCGTTTTCAGCCTGCAGCGGGTTATATGGTCTGTGATTCATTAGACACGCGCTCCTGAGATCCTCCGTGAGTCAGCGTCACATGCTATCAGGGGTTTTTGCGTGGACTTCGCTTGTGGAGTCTTAACTAGTACGCACACACAATTTGTTTTTCGAATAGTCAGGACGCGTTCTTTTCCGACGGAGGGGATAAGTCGAAGAATGGTGACTGGTTTGGTAATTTAGTCTTTTAAATAAAGCTTCGATTTCAGCATGGATTATGGTTCGTCTTAATTAATTTGTCTTCTTTAATTGCCTGCACGGAGGACGTGTCAAAATCGTGACTGACACACACACACACACACACATATATATATATATATATATATATATATATATATATGTGTGTATACAGTGGTAGGATTCAGCCGGTTCTGTATAACCGAAGCCTAATGAAGATATCAGTTCTACAAAACCGGTGCGAACCGGCTGAAGCCCACCACTGATTAGGACATAGAACCTGTTGTCAATTTATTTGAACCCCACCATTGTATATATGTGTGTATGTGTGTTCATTATTACATTAGAAGCTTGCGTTGAATGAAAAGAAAACTGAAAAGAAAGAATATATCTCCTAAGCATCTGAGCATATAATAGCAGTAAGAGACCCATGTTATGCTCTCATTATGAGCTCTTAAATGCTACTTAGCCCCTTAATACACTGTATCCCATGTAATTTCAAAAGCGGAGTTGCTGTAACGTTTTAATGGTGTTGGAATTAACACTGAACTGATTATTTCTCGGATGCGCAAGGGAAGTCGAAAATGTGGGTAACATATATAGCCTTGTATACCATAAGAACTTCTCATAGGTTTTACAAAGTAATTATTTCAAAGATTAGCTAATGTAATAATAATACATAAAAAAAACAATACGCTTACATCTTTTCATCTGGAAAAAGTCTTTTCGCTCTTTATGAGCAACACGAGCTATACTGACTCTTTTTAGGGTTTATCGTACTTTCCCCTTTATTTTGCTGAAGATGCACGGATACTTGATCTTTCAGTCTTAAAGCTTACGGTCATAGATAAACGGAATCGTTCACGAACTTTGTTTTTGTACTTGTTCCTAATACCCCTTGAAGTTCCAGACCAGGTCCATATAAGCGTTGCAAGCTGAGTAGTACGGCTCCGGTTTATAATAGCACCACAATGGTCAGAGTCCAAGTTGGCTAGGTATCACGCCAATTTTGACCGAGCACCTCCCCCCATTGGCGACATATGGGGGGATCGCACATTCCCCACCAACTGACCTCATAAAAGAACTTTCACGTCTATGGATTTGACTTTCCCATATCCGGCATAGACACAAAGGTGATGGCGCTTGTCCGGATTTCATCCAAGCACCCTAAGTGTCGGAAGCCGATGCGCTACCACTAGGCTACCTCGGTCACCTCCACGAACTTTAATCGTAATCATTGAATTAATTTTTTTTACTACAATTTGAGGATACCAAAATAATGATCACAAGAAACTACTGTTACGGTAGCCCCAAGTCTGCTGCAGTGAAAAGAGACGTTTTTGCTTCATTTTAATGTTTATCCGAGCATGTAACGAGATTTTGACACACACAAATCTTAAATGGATGGCCTTATTATCCATTTTTTCCCAAGTTTGTATCAGGGATAAGACATAATAGATCTCTTACAAAGATATTTTTCAACGTTTTTCTGTGCATGTTAAAAGAATGACTAAAGGAACCAATCACAAATGACATTTTCAGCAGAGCAGATTTTGTCCCCAGGGACGCCCAGAGTGGGGGGGCAACAAACTGGGGCACTTTTCACCAGGCCCCCAACTGCCGGAGGGGCCCCCAAAAAATTTTTTTAAATATTTATTAGATTTCCTCCAAAAGAAAATTCTGAAACTTGTACCGTACTTCAAAATTCAAAATAATCTCCTGAAAAAAGGGCCCCCCCCCCCCAAAAAAAAAAAAAATTATTCGATTAATCAGATTTCTTGGGGCCCCCAACAGAAGTTTGTCCCAGACCCTGTAAAGTCTCTGGGCGGCCCTGTTTGTCCCTACTGAAAAATTTGCCCCCAAAAATGATACTTTGCTGAATTGAAATCTTCAGTATCCTGCATCAAAGTGAGAAAATAAATTGTTCTTTCTTTGAATTTAAAAAAAAATTGTAAATTCAAAAATATCAGCGAGTTTGTGATTAACATTACAAACCAAACCAGAATTTATCTAATTAATCTAAATAATCCCGTTAAATATAGCATATTTCCCTACGATAAATAGAAAATCTGCTTAAAATATAAATTATATAAATTTATTCTCAATATACACAAGCAACGAAAATAAATTGTGCTATCATACCCAAAATAGTCTACAAAAATAAACATAATCTATATATATAAAACAGTTCCGTAACTGACTGACTGACTGACTCCCTGACATACAACATACAGACCAAACCGTTGGATCTAAAGGGCTGAAATTTTGCATGGCGATTCTTCTTAGAGTGTAGGGATGCACTAAGAAAGATTTTTAAAAAATTCTGCTTAGATTTTTTAAAATTAAATTTTTAAGCTGTTTTAGTAGCTTTTTTAAGTTTGCATTTAAAATAATAATTTGAGGGTTATAAAATTTATATCACGTAAAAGATCATAACAATTCCTTTAAAATGAAATCTTTTTCGAATCTTTACCTCCATTTTCTGATTTTTCGTGAATTTTCTAAGATTAATTTTTAGAATTTAATTTATTAAATGCTGATCACGTGATTTCTTTTTCTGGTACTTTTAATAAATTTATCGTCTTGTGCATAGCAACTAAATAGACAAAAGAAAATATTTTTTTCTTGCTAATGCGACAGACGATTGGATATTATACAAAAAAATATTAAAATACAGTAAAAGATATTATATTCCTCAAACTGTACTATATTAACTGTACTATATTCTTTAGTATGTCCTATTAGATTTAATTTGAATATTTTCTTCTACACTATTTTGTCGATAAAAATATCCCTTGCGATTTTTTTATAAATATATTTTTTTTTTTTTTACATCAACTTTATACATTGATCGTCGTATTTATTATAAATATATATATATATATATATATATATATATATATATATATATATATATATATATATATATATATATATATGTGAGAATGAGTTTGGCAACACAACTGAACTATTACTACAACTTCCACTCCTACTACTGCGGCACGAAGGACTTTAAGCGGATGTGTTGTTCTGCAAGCTCCCGATGTTTAGCTCTTTTGATGCTTCTGTGTTTATTTTTTAATTTCATACTAAGTGTTAGTCCTGTCTTGTAAACATCGTCTAGTTTAATTAAATGTTCAAAATAATTAAGTCTAATGATTCACTTCTAAAGGAAGGAGTACTAACTCCTTCCTACATGGGTGCTCGGCCCTCGGACTCGAAAAATACCCCTAGCATGCTGAACTTAAAAAAAAAAAACTTTATTTTCTTTCGATGATACGACTTGATTTCGACTGGATTACTGTTGTCTGTCATTTTGGATTTGGATATCGAAAGCGAAAGCCAAAGTGATGTGCCACGGACTCTGATGATACTCTGATGGGATGATGAGAACCAAAACCAGAATTGTAAGTAACTTGGATCATATTAAAATTATTTGATGCATACGTTGACGCTTGTTCAAGAAAATTTTGATGATTAAGGGAATTCTCAACTTATTGATGATTTAAGAAAACTGAAAGATATTTCAACGTTCTTTTGATGCAAGAATTTAATTGATGCTAAATTCATTTTTGATGGTCTTTGACGTTGAATTTATCACTTCTGTTTTCTTGAAGAGAATTCTATTTCGATGAAATTATATGATGATTTGATGAAAATTTCGACATTTAACTTGAAGAATCTTGTTTCCTTGAACAAACCACAACATAATATATATTTTGAAAGATCGCGAATTGAATACTTTTGAAGATTATTATATTATTATTTTGATGCATAATTTTGACGAAGCGAATGTTTATTTGATGACAACTTTGCTTATTTGATGCGCTTTGATGTTGAACTTAATTCTGCTGTTTTCTTGCGAGAATATTTTTTATTTTGCAGAATGCTTTGATGCTTTCGATTTCACAATTTTGATACTTTCGATTTCCCAATTTTGATGCTTTTAACATTAGAACTTTAACTATTATTTTGATGCTGCATTTACATCCTCTATTTTCTTCAACAGTGATTTATTTTGAAGATTAATTTGATGAATATTTTGCTGAAGTAATATCTAACTTGATACATATCTAAATTTACGTCATCTGTTTTCTTCAACCAGAGAAATTATTTTGAAGAACTTATTATTTGATATTTGATGCTTATTTTAGTTCATAATTTTGTTTTCTTGAACAAAACCTGTTTTAAAGATTACTTATTTTGATGCATATTTTGAGAATCAATATTTTATTATTGAATTGGTATTTGAAAAAATTTCGATTTGAAATATTATTTTCTATTTTTGAATTTGAGTACCTACGTATTATAAGTATTGATTTTGGTTTTGAATATTTGTATATTTGTGTACTATAATTGTTTGAACCTAGTATATAGTTATGGCTACTCTCAACGATTACCCCAATATTGCAAAATCATTAAAATTTGGTGGTACGAATCAAATAAAGGTTCTACATCGTTTAATTTTTGGTACAGACGGCGACAGACAAAATCGTACCAGATTACGTAAATTTACAGGTTTTAAACAGCCATTCGTGTTGGAAGCAACGAAACAGAAAGTACTTAAAGAGTTTTCACTTAAAGACTTGATTTCTATTTGTAATCTACTTCATTTAGAATTTTCAACTGACCCAGACAAATGTGCCAATACCATTCTTATGAGTCTTAGTGATTTATCGTTATTAAAAGCAGAATTTTCTGATCTTTCGGAATGCGAAGTGAATGATGACTCACTTCCGGGTGCACGTTCATCCCAAACTAACAGCGTTATAGAGGAAAATAGATCTCCCTTTTCCCCCACCATTGACGCAAAAGAATCTTCGAATAAGCAAAATACACACATTTCCGTTGGTGAATCACATCAAAATTCATTGCCTTCAGTTGAAACTGCGAATCTCTCTTTCCAGTTGTTTAGTCTGAAAGACGTTGTTGATTTAATAAAACCTTTCTCGTCTCGTGATAATTACAGTGTTGAGAATTTTATATCTGACGTTGAAGAACTTTTTTGTTTATATCAGATAAACAATCCAATTCACCAAATTACTTTTGTTAGAAAATGTTTAACTGGTCCCGCTCAAACTTTAATTAGGTCTATTCGTGGAATTACAAATTGGGAACAATTGAAGCACCATTTATTAGACGAATTTTCGGACAAAATTAACGGTATTCAGTTACATAAATTAATGGAATCTCGACGTATGAAACCGTTTGAAACCCTACAAGAATATTTCTTAGCTATGAGAGATTTGGCACACAAAGGTTCTCTCGATGACTCCTCTCTGTTTGAGTATGTCATAAACGGAATTCCTGATTCAACAAACAATAAAGTTATTCTTTACGGTTGTAAATCCGTCCCTGAATTTAAGGAAAAGTTGAAAATTTATGAACAAATCTTTAACAGATCACAAAATTTCAGACAAAATAATCAGAAAAAAATTGATGCTTCCTACCTCAATGTGAAAGTCGATAATACACGTAGCCCAAATACACAGCCAGTATGTTTTTCCTGTGGCTTGAGAGGTCACAAAAGCAACCAATGTTTGAATAAGTCACATGGTAAACAATGCTACGGATGTAAAAGTTTTGGTCATGTTCATGCTAATTGCCCTAAAAGTTATCGAAATTCTAAACCAAAACCTGATTCTCAAAAACCTATTTCTGATAAAACTGTAAATGCACTTTCTCCTGAAACTTCATCGAAAAATCCCATGCATGTTGACATTCAACTTGCAGGAATTCAATTGACAGCACTCTGTGACACTGGGTCACAGGCAACCCTCATCAATGAGAAAACCTATCGAAGAATTGGTTCGCCACCATTGCAGCCCACCAACATTCCCTTTTCAGGAATTGGCAAAAACCAAGTTCACAGCATCGGATTCTTTCAGGATTCCATCGAAATTCAAACCATTACTTTACCTGCTAAAATACATGTTCTAGAGGATGACTTGATTCCTTTTGATGTGATTATCGGAATCGACTTTTTACAGCAAACCCAATTTACATTTGATAAAGACGGTATTCGTTTATGCAAAACTCCTGAAAATAACACCTTCGTTAATATTGCTAATGTTTCTGATGATCAAGCTTTTCCATTTGATCTTTCACACATTTTGAATTCTGAAACTCGTGAGGAAGTTCAAAATATCGTTACTTCCTACAAACCACATAAAGTTCAAGACACTGAAATTAAGATGACTATTTTATTACAAGATGAAATCCCTGTAGCTCAACGTTCTCGACGACTCCCTTTCGCGGAACAGAAAATTGTAGAAAGCCAAATTCAAGATTGGTTAAATGATGGAATTATTAAAGAAAGTTGCTCCGATTATGCCGCACCGATTGTTCTATGTAAGAAAAAAAGTGGAGATTATAGACTTTGTGTTGATTACCGCAAATTGAATAGAAAAATGATAAAAGATAAATTTCCCTTACCGCTCATCGAAGAAGCTTTAGACAAACTTGGAAAATCTCGGGTGTTCACTTCACTTGATCTCAAAAATGGTTTCTTTCATGTACCTATGGACCCTAATAGCACTAAATATACTTCTTTTGTGACTCATGAAGGACAATACGAATTTTTACGTGTCCCATTTGGCTTATGTAACAGTCCCAGTGTTTTCCAACGATATGTTTACACAGTTTTTAGAAATCTCATTCGCGACAATGTTCTTATTGTTTACATGGACGATCTTCTCATACCATCTAATGATGAAGTTGAAGGTCTACAAAAATTACGCCTAGTTCTCCAAACAGCTGCAGACTATGGCCTTGAATTGAACTTTAAAAAGTGTCAATTTTTACAGCGAAAGATAGAATTTCTTGGTTACATTATCGAAAATGGAGTAGTTAAACCCTCACCTACCAAGACACAAGCTGTTCAAAATTTCCCACAACCTCAAACCCCTAAACAAGTTCAAAGTTTTCTTGGATTAACAAGTTATTTCAGAAAGTTCATTCCAAATTATGCGCTGATTGCTAGACCATTAAGTGACCTCCTTCGGGATAATGTAGAATTTAATTTTGACTCTGAACAAATAGCAGCTTTTCAACAACTTAAAAACATTCTTTCACAAAACCCAGTTCTTCATGTTTTTCAACAGGGATACCCATTAGAACTCCACACTGATGCCAGCTCCTTAGGTTTTGGCGCTGTGCTCTTGCAACAATCCGATGATGGACAGTTTCATCCTATTCATTATTTTAGCCGTAAAACTACAGTTCAACAAGAAAAATATCATAGTTATGAACTGGAAGTTCTTGCCGTTATTGAAGCGCTAAAAAAATTTCGAAACTACTTGTTGGGAACAAAATTTAAAATTATCACCGATTGTGATGCTTTCCAAAAAACGATGCACAAAAAAGACCTACCAGCTAAAATTGCTCGATGGGCATTGATGTTAGAAGACTTTGATTATGAAGTTTGTCATCGACCCGGTAGACAGATGAAACATGTTGATGCTTTAAGTCGTAACCCCATTCTTGTAATTACCTCAAATGATATCACTCAAAAGGTGAAAAATGCCCAAGACCAGGATGAATTTATATCTCAAATTAAATCTATGCTTGAATCTACACCTTCTGATGAATTTTTTGTTAAAAACGGAATTCTTTATAAACTTCATCAGGATGCCGAACTTTTAGTAGTACCACAAATGATGCAGAAAGAAATAGTGCTAAACGCCCATTCACAAGGTCATTTTGCTTCACAAAAAACCGAATTAATTGTTTCTCGTGAATTTTTCATTCCTCAACTTAAGAAATTAGTTCAAGAAATTATTTCGAACTGTATTCCTTGCATTTTGTCCTCGCGAAAATCTGGAAAACAAGAAGGATACCTTCACCCCATTCCAAAAGGTGATGCACCCCTTGAATGTTACCATTGCGACTTTTTAGGACCTTTACCATCGACAAAAAAATGTTATAAGTATCTTTTTACAGTAGTTGATGCCTTTTCCAAATTTGTATGGATCTATCCCGTGAAGTCCACCTCTACGAAAGATGCCTTAGACAAATTATCCTTGCAACAAACTACATTTGGCAACCCTTCAAAAATCATTACTGACAAAGGTAGCGCATTCACATCTTCAGAATTTCAAAGTTACTGCCAGGAACAGTCAATTGAACACATTTCAATAGCAACAGGTGTGCCACGTGGCAACGGTCAGGTTGAGCGTGTTCATGGCACAATTATTCCCGTTTTAACTAAGTTAGCTCTAGATGAACCTGACAAATGGTTTAAATATGTCCCAAGATTGCAACGTATCTTAAATAGTACCACCACACGCAGTACAAAATTCACACCCTTTCAACTTTTAATTGGTGTTAAAATGAAACAACCTGAGGATCTACAGATTAAAAATCTTCTTGACGAGGAACACCACCAAAGAATTCTTGATGACAAAGAAGCGTTACGTATCGAAGCTAAACGAAATATCCTCCGTTTACAGGAAGAAAACATACGACAATATAACAAACGGCGTAAACCGGCTTGTAAATACAAGATCGGTGACAAAGTGGCAATACAACGAACTCAATTTGGAACCGGATTAAAGCTCCGACCAAAGTTCTTCGGACCATATGAGATCACGAACATCAACCCCAACGATCGTTACGAAGTTCGAAAGTTAGGACATCACGATGGTCCAACCATAACATCAACTGCAGCGGACAAAATGAAACAGTGGTGCAGAAACTGAACACCAATACCACTGTGTTGAACACTGCTTGATTTTTTGAAATATTTTTCCCTTTTCTGCTCTTTTTTTTTTTTTTATCTTTTCAGAATTATTGTTGACAACCCAGCCGCGGACGTCTGGAAAGTCAGAACGGCCGTGTGAGAATGAGTTTGGCAACACAACTGAACTATTACTACAACTTCCACTCCTACTACTGCGGCACGAAGGACTTTAAGCGGATGTGTTGTTCTGCAAGCTCCCGATGTTTAGCTCTTTTGATGCTTCTGTGTTTATTTTTTAATTTCATACTAAGTGTTAGTCCTGTCTTGTAAACATCGTCTAGTTTAATTAAATGTTCAAAATAATTAAGTCTAATGATTCACTTCTAAAGGAAGGAGTACTAACTCCTTCCTACATATATATATATATATATATATATATATATATATATATATTTGGCATTAATTGCATACATTGACCGTTGTATTTAATTTGAATGTACTCCGTAGCGATAAGCGGGTTTTCAGCTAGTAATGTATAAAACATAATTCAGTACTTAAAAACTCTCAAAACCTCCTAAAAAATTACGGAAAAGTAGTCCTATTCAATACGATTCATGCAAATAATAAAAATTAAGAACATTAATAAATAGAAAATATCAGTAGAAATTTTATGCTTTAATTTTTATGGATATATTTTATCCTTTTGATTTATAACTCTTACATGCATCGCATTTAAATACATCTGAAATAAATATTTACAGAATAAATGCGGAGGGGGCTACATTTTATCGTTAATTATCTTGTATTTAATTTAGTAGCCGTAGATAAAGAACTGAAAAATCTAATAATTTCGCGGAAGTTTATTTCGAGAATGTAAAAAATTATGATATTAGTAATAATGAAAAATGTAATTAAAGTCGTTTTCTGAAAAATTTTCTCCAGACTCGTTCATATTTTATGCAGAATTCAAGTCATCAGATACCCGCTTTCTGAAATATCATTACATGAACAATTTACGCCATCTATTGACAAAATATGAAATCATTTCGTGCTATACATTTCGCATATTATATCTATTTTTTGTGCATCCATGCATCTAAACTTATTTCGTATATTCTTACGCAAAAACTTAACAATATAAAGTTGTAACTATTTCTCTTTTTAATTTGGCCTACAACCCTCGCAATGAAAGATTAATAAAATATGCAATCACTGAAATCGTCAGTTTTCAACACCTTATTAATCAAGGTCATCTATATATATATAACAGTTCCGTAACTGACTCATTCATTCACTGACTGACTGACTGACTGACATACAACGCACAGACCAAACCGCTGGACCTAAAGGGCTGAAATTTTGCATGGCGATTCTTCTAATAGTGTAAGGGTGCACTAAGAAAGATTTTTCAAAAATTCTTCTTAGATTTTTTTAACGAAATTTTTAAGCTGTTTTTTAAACTTTTTTTACGTTTGCATTTAAAATAATACATTGAGGGTTATAAAATTTATATCACGAGAAAGATCATAAAAATTCCTTCAAAATGAAATTTTTTTCGAATTTTTACCTCCATTTCCTGATTTTTGGTGAATTTTTAAAGATTAATTTTTAGAATTTAATTTATTAAATGCTGATCACGTGATTTCTTTTTCTGGTACTTTCAATAAATTTATCGTCACGTGCGTAACAACTAAATAGACAAAAAATATATTTTTTTCTCTTTCTAATGCAGCAGACGATTGGATATTATCCAAAAAAAAATGCATATCCCTTACGATTTTTTTATAAATATATATAGATAGATAGATAGATATTTTACATCAATTGTATACATTGATCATCGCATTTATTATAAATATATATATTTATTTTTTGGCATAAATTGCATACGTTGACCGTTGTATTTAATTTGAATGTACTCCGTAGCGAAGCGCGGGTTTTCAGCTAGTTAATACATATAAACAGAAAGTAAAAGACTTGCTTAATTTTCAATTTAGGCATTTAAAGCATTATTTACTGCATCTATTTAAATTAGTCTTAAAATCAGTTTGCAAGCTATAACGATAAAAAAATTATTCTGAAATGTCTCAGCACATAATAGATAGTTATTTATAAATAGTTAATGCAACTACTTCAATCACTTTCCCCAACATACTTCATTTAAAGCCTTGCGAAGAAGTATAACAAATAACATATGTTAGCGTTATGAAACCCTAACATGTATTCAGCGTACTATACGAATACAGCAGGATTTATGCCTAAAAAGCATGGATTTAAAACAATTTTCAGTTATAAGATTGAAAGCACAGCTTTGCTCTAAGTAGGATACTCAAACAAGACCCAAGGGAAAATTTGATCGACATGATCAGCAAATATATTTGTCAGAAAGTTTTGTATCTGAAAGCCGTCAATTATTAATCATGACGTTATCATATTTTAACCCAAAATTTGCACTCATATTTCGCTAGGGAATAGCCACCAGCATTCCATTGCAGATTTCTCAGACTGTAATTTCCATTCATCGTATAGTACAGAGGTGGGGAACGCGCGGCCTCCGTGATCTTCTCTTGCCTTCATAAAAGTATGTATGAATTTAATATTTAATTATATAGATTACAACAATTTCCAAATCAATAGAATTAAATAAAGAACGGCATGAATGTATCTACAGAGTCGGCCAAAATAAAGTTGACATTTTGAAATTGTTGTCTAAAGTCGCTACAATTGTACATTTATCCAAATGAGCTTCGTTTACCTTGATTGTATGATACTTTAACTACACTTTATATGTAATTTAATGCTCAGAGTTTCTTAGCAATACTACCAAACATGTTATATGATCTCTACACAAAAACTATTTTCTTACTGTTATTGTTGTGACTGACTCCATGTACGTTAAAACATTATTTTTTCTGCAAATTAAATAATAATTAATGATTAATGTTATAACAAGTTTTTATCCTTATGTGAATACAAAAATATTTTATATTGTAACTTTTTATGTCAAATAATAAATAAATAAGGACTTAATTTTTGTTTTTGTTATTTTTCTATATAATGCACCAAATTGTTAAAACTAAATCTAACTATAATAACTTCATAAAAGTCGCATTTATAGGTTCATCAACTTATGCGGCCTCCTTTATTACTACCTAATTTACATGTGGCCTCCAACGGTAAAAAGGTATAGTAGATCAAGTTCGTTCCCTCAACAAAAAGAAATGGCAACGTTGTGGTAGATTTAGCAGGGCCGGTCCGACGAGGCGACCGCCTCAGGCGCCAAAATGATATACAGTTAAAAATACGAAATTTTTAACGAATGAAAAAAAATATTAGTAGTTAAAACAAATCTATGACGAAATTCGAAAAAATATGCAAATATAACCGAATATTTATATTATGTTTTGTAAACTCTGAATTTGAGATCATGATAAATGAGTTTTCAATGCATATTTTCAAATGCTGTTGTAGCTGTAAGAATTCTACCAACACTACTTATAACTGCAGCAGCGGCCGAGCATAACTTTTCTAAGCCACAAATTTCTAAGCTGAAGACTTATCTACTAACAACAACAAATTCAGAACGATTAAATGATCTAGAAATAATTTCTATCGAATAGATGGTATCTAAAACAATAAATTATATAGATGCAATCGAGCAATTTACTACAATAAAAGCTCGGAGACGGATTTAATGATTACTTTTATTGCATAACAAATTATAATCAGATTTATTTATTTTTCTGCATTTTTGAGTTTTGTAATTTTTTAAAAATTTTTATGTTGTTTTTTAAAGAAATAAAACTTTTCTTTCTATTTAATACATATTTTCTCCCTAAATGTCCTTTAATCTATTAAGTAGACTATATTTAATAGTTATACATTCATTACTTAAGAGTCTTTCCGAAAATTCGAAAAGAAGTGATTTTTAAGTCTTGCCTCAGGCGCCACGATGAATCAGCCCGGTCCCGAGATTTAGTATTAGGCAAGGTGCACCACTTCAGGATTTTCTATTCCCTTTCATTTCTCATTCATCTAGTGTGTGATTTGCCTAAATTTCGTTTCCATAAGATTACGTCATCGTTTTATCAAACATAAGCGTGATGGACTTTAAATTGAAAGTTGCAAAGGCGAGGATGGAAGTTTAGACATTCTGACTTTCTTCTTCCTAAAAAAGTACTATTTGCACAAGACGTCTCAGCTGCTCTGGGGATTTTTAAGTTATTAATCAATGGTGTTATTTGCTAATGGAAGAGGAGTAGGTATAGATGAGACACATAAAAAAATCTCAGATTGAAAGAGATTAGTTCTTCGGATGAACCGGACGTTTGAGACACGTTGAAGGTCCTGTCGAGTACACTTGAGAATGACAGAAGTCCCACAGAGTGCCAAGCTAATGTGTACTGCAAAAAATTGATAAAAATGTCTCAACGACAATCAACCGAAAAAAATATGGGGATGGCCTCGTATATTGCATCCATTACCATCGCTACCGCCAGGCGATTTTCGAGGGAATAGAGCATTTCCTTTCTGTGTTATAGACTGCATGATTAACATAGGATTAACTGTATCGCCCATGCTCCAACAGTTAGCATGGGCGTTTCTAGCTGTTCGGAATAATTTTTAAAACGTAGGCCTCGGCCTATTTAGTCTTTATGTTGTTAAACTTTGGAGTCTGTAAGGAAAGAGGATCTTAGAGCTTGTTGTAACTTCAGAGCTCTAAGACCTCAAACAACCCAAGAGTTTTTCAGAGAGTTATAACTTCTCACTGTCGCGGGATGCACGAACTCTAAATGAGACAGCTGCCATCCCAAATGCAGTACAAATAACGCTGTATGATAAGAGTTGCTAAGGTTGCTAAGGTCATGCAACAGCTTTCTGACTACCGTTTCAAAAATATGCGACCAACTAGCATCGTGTAAGGATTCTATATCATTAGAATATCTTACTCAATATATCACACACTCTACTACTAAGACTTTATACTTCTGCTGGATCTATATCACTCGACATGAGTTGTTTTAAGCAGATTAGTCACAACACCTGGGTGTTGAGAATCCCAATAGAAAAAACTCTTTTTTAACGGTATCATCATACTAATTAATCGTCGGGAAGTCTTTGGGTACTATGTTTTATGGTTTGGTTTAGCGCTTGGAAATATGTTATCCGCAAAATTTTTACAGCAGTGGACTAAGAAAGGCTATAACATCATCCAGAAAGATAATTTCCCATGCCCTGATATGCGTCATTTTTTAACGATTAGAGGATATGTATATAAAAATGCTATTTACCTGCCCTAAAAGGACTCAAGGGGTTAAGCGGGATTGCCTGAAAAGCCAAGTCATAAATGTAGACAGGAGTGGGTCGGAAAGCACTGCAAAGCGATCTGCAGAGTGATCACTGCAACATATTAGTAAAAATGGACTTAATTTTACTTTGGTCAAAAACTGTTCATTCCCTCCCCAGTAATGTAAGGTTTTGCATATCACCATTTTTCTTCCTTGTAGCTATTTTTGTAAAAAAAGGGAACATTAAGCTATTTAAAATAATCAGTGAAAATTTAAAGAAAAATTGTTACTAATTAATAGTTTTTCTTCAGCCCAGAGAGCATTAAATGTTAAAATGCAATTTAAATTTTTGTATTAAGGTATCTGCCAACATTTTTTTTCAAAAATATACAGCACTGATTTTGATAAACGTTTCATAACATTTTAAAATATAGGTAATATAGGTTTTAAAATATAGGTTTTCATAAATTTTTAGTACAATTTAGTGCTCATGCCAGAGACCTTACACTCAATTCAACTAAATATATTTTAATTTCCTTTATACTACCGAAACATCTTGAGTATAATACGCATCTTTTTTTTCACATTTTAGTCCGCAAAAACGAGGGTGCGTATTATACTCGTGTATAAAAAATGTAGTTTTAAACATTGAATAAACGACAAACAATAGATGAGCTGTATTCTAGTGAAAATGATTAAGATTGATAATATGACAGATTTGTTTGTTTTGAATTAAAAATTTAAATTTTTTTTGTTGCCGAATTTGACGTTTCCGTTTATTTTTATTACAAATTTTATTTATGTTAATAAATATTTGTGCAATTTTAAAAAAAAATATTGAAAAGTTATGTGTGCGTATTATAATCCGAATTATGTGTGCGTATCCGAAAATCTCGCGCAAAATCAAGCATGTGTATTATACACGTGTGCCTATCATAGGTAAGATTTTACGGTATATACTACTGTGATACTTACCTGTCTTCTGAAGTAAAAGTTTTACAATATTCTCAAAAATCCCTGAAAGATACCAAAAAAAAAGTATAAAAGCACTGATTTTTTTAAAGAAAATTATCTTTTTATAAGTTCAGGTACATACAGAATGATTAAATTAACAAATATAGCTTAGCTTTTAGTTAAAAACATAGTTAGTAACATGTAAAACACCATCTCAAAATTTCATAAAAATATATTGAAAACTTTTTAAATTATTAGCTTTCTCGTTTACAAAAGTAACTTAAAAATGAGTTTAGTGGAAAAAGCCTTTAAAAATGCTACTTCCGGTTTTTTTATATCACTTTCCGTTTATTAAATTGGCCTTAAATTCTCTTCCAATTTTCTTACGAATAAAAAGCAAAGAAGTTTGGAATCCTAAAATATTGGCCTTTGAAATAGAACAATAAAAATATTTCGATATGTTGCACCAAAACAGCCATTTCAACGTCGGCAGATATCTGATGTTGTTGTTGTTGCTGATCCCTGTCACCCAGCAGAGCTAGATTAGGTCCATGATGCTGCACACTCTCAACAAGTCAATGACCAAGAATGGCCGCTGCAGAAGATCTTCCTTTTCAAGTCTCAAGCACACAAGGATATAATCCGGAGTGGTTTGGTCTTTGGAACATTTGGTACATGTTGGAAACGTTTTTTCTTTGTCGGTAGAAGTCAATGGACAGATACCTTAAAATAATCAGTGAAAATTAAAAAAGAAACTGGTTACGAATTAATAGATTTCGTAAAACAAAAGAGCAATAAATGTTAAAAAGCAATTTAAATTTTTCTGTTAAATGTAAGAACGTGGAGCATTCCCCGACACTTGAATAGAATATTCCGCCAGACTGCATTGAAGATGTTAATAATATGATAGTGCGTAGATAATTCAAAATTATTATACAAACAAAGCGAAACATGACAACTCCACGCCAATAGATGCTTCTATTTTTTGGAACGAAGTTTTTTTACGCGGCTTACAGTAGAGTGAACTGGCAGAAATCGTCACGTAAGGAAAAACCGTTATACATCTTCCAGGCGACCGATCTTAGCTTGCTATTGCTGGCTTGTGGCGTTCGCTTTTGGCTTCCACCCTGTCACCGTGAGTTCGATCCTCACGGGTGCGTTGTTTTACCTCCTGCACTCGCGGATGTTCAACTCCGGCTTTTCTGCTATTTAAAATCTCAACTTCGTCTTAACTTAATGTTTTCTCCTAGTTTATTAATTCTTAATATTTATTCAATCTTTTTTTATTTGGTGATAATATGAATACAGTTAGTTGTAATTTTAATTCTAAGCATTAGCTTTGTGGCTAAGTTTTCACTCGTCATTTCAGTTTGAAAAGGCATTTGAAAGAAAATCGTAACCTGTGTGTAATAAATGAGATTTTAAGGGCACTTTATTTTAAAATGTGATATTTTTATTAAGCACATGTTTTTAGTTAAAACAGGGAACAAAACTATGGATTGCTAAACCTTATATAGCAAAATCTAACCAATATATTTACCTTTTTTTCAACAATATATTAGTAAATCACTTATCTGTGTTATGACGCAAACGGATGCAAATGGATTTTCAAGTTGTAGATCCAGTAGTACACAAAAATTCGTTTTTGTAAGATTAATGTTAGTCCTTAAGTATGAAATTTACGTAACCTGTTTATTTCATAGCTTTTAATATTCAAATTCATTCCATAAAACAACTCAATGAACGCTGTCGATATTCCATAATTAATTCCATTTCCATAAATGTCTTAACCTTCCGCAGTACTTTAAACTACATCGCATATTCATTTCAGCAAGGATATCAGTTGATGTAAACTAATCCCTCTGCATAATTTCCTGCTCGTATTAATCCTAACCATACACTTTTGGTATTGAAAATGATCGCTTTAAGTTTATAGATATATTTAACTTCCACTTGTTATGTAAATCAGTTTCTAACATGGTACGCATTACTTTGAGAGTTTAATCGCCCCGTTGAGACTATAACTTAACAATTTGATATTTAAATTCAGTTAATATATTGAAAATACACTATAAATTTTCATTCTGTTAGTTATCAATCGATTAAAGGAAAATCTAAAGGATGTAAAATATTGAAAGCTGCGTTGTGCCTTGTTAAAAACACATCAAAAATCCTCATGTATCTTTATGTAATCCGTAATTACGTAAGGAATATTCGATACGGTCAACTTTTTCATTAGAAGTTCTTATGAATGAATATTGTTCTATAAAACTAAAACTGCCTAAGTTTGTTACTCAAATGTTTCACTCAAATGTAAATGCTAAAATGTAAAGTTTATCACTCAAATGTAAATGCTAGGCCCAAACGTACGTGTGTAAACGTACGTAAACGTACGTGGGGGCTTAAATCCTTTAACGCAAAGAGGTTAAAGTATGAGAAATTGTTTGCTCAGATGGCAAAATGTTATAAGAAATTTACGTGACAGCAATTTTAAGATTCAAGATGTATGAGGATAAATTAGCAATTTGTTTAACATGAACAAACGTGGTACCAATTTTTCAGAAAAATAGTTGGCTAGTACTTACAGTAGTTACAGTAAATGGAAAATATCGTAGAACGAGAATTCGGAATGTGAAAACTCAAATTTTTAAGAAAAGTATCTTATAACATTTTGCCATCTGAGCAAAGAATTTGTGTTGTAACGATCTGCTACTTGCACGGGAACAAACCTGTGTCCTCTTATAGTGTGCGGGCGAGCTATTCCAACAATACGAACAATTCTTATTTTGGGACTGTTTACTTATCAACTTTTACTCTTTTATTATTGATGATAACTGCACACAAGAAATTGAATTTATTTTTCGCCTTTTTTATTTATTTATTTTTACCCCTTGAGTTTTTGTTATAAGTTCGCCAATCCATTACTGTCCTTTCCACTATTGGTCGACTTTGCAAAGCCTGTCTGCTAGAAAAGCTCACGAGCACGGACTTCCTTTCATCGGAGTTGGTTCTTTCAAACTGGCTTCGCAGGTGATATAAGGATTTCTTATATTTTTTAAAACCTTCTCTTTGCACTATTATTCTGAAACTTTTCCTATTTTTAGTTTTAATAAAGCGTTTTCTACATACATGCCTCCAATTAAACTGAATTATTTTTCCTTGATACTAAGTAAGAAATAACTACTTTGGAGAAATGAGAAAAAATGTTTTATTTGGACATCGTTTTTACGATAAAATAAAAATCGAGAATCTTAGCAGACAACAATCAATAACCTTGGATTAATTTTTACTGGCCTTTCTGCACTACTGAGAGACACTGAATAAACTAGAAAAAATCCACACTCGCAGGGATTCTACTATTTTAATTGAGAAAACACTTGTTTCAGTCATTCCCCAGTCTCTGAAAGAAAAAATGAGAAATTGTATTGAACAATGAAAATTTTAATAAGTCATGCTGTCACCGATGGGCAAAAGGAAAAATGGACAGAATCAGTCATGTAACCAAGTTTCACTTATTTTTTAACTGTTCTTGGCAACAGCAGACTAAATTCATTGAATACAATGTAATATGATTCACACACATGAAACTATTTCTTCTTGTAAGAAATATATGGTTGCAGTCCTCAACATACAGTCTTGAAGCGACTATATAGCATGCTTTGAACCCCAGAGTGTTTTGAGATTTTTAAGTCTAGTAATCATATTAACATACTTTCATTAAACTTTTTAAATGCATTTATTACAAAACTTCTTACAGCACTTCAAAAGGAATTATATAATAAACTCCCACGAGAATCTAGCACACGCTATTACCTTTAAAACACAGTAAATATTTTAAAGGTACTATCGCAAAGGTACTATCGTTAAAGGTATTAATTATTAACAAAGTATTTTAATTTCGAGTTAAACAGATTTTCTGAATATATTAATATTAAAAAACTGTTATTTCACTTCACGAACGCTAACGAGATTAAACTTAGTAACATATTCCCAGTCGTTACACTACATCAGGACCCAGGATTTCTACTTCTCAAATCATGCCTAAGGTGTTACTTATTTTTTTATTTCACTGCAGAATCCATTTTAATCTAATTAATCTGAAAATTATAAAAAAAATTCTCATGGGCCTTTATCCATAAAGTTTTAACGCTAGAAATTTTTTACGCGATTTTTCTGTCAGAAAATAATTAATTCAGATTTGACATTATCAATTTAAAAAAGTTGTAAAGGAATTTTATTCTATGCAGAAAAGTATTATTTCTATAAATAGAAATATGTGGGTGTGTATATAAGTGTAGAACTATATGGCCTCAGGGAGTTTCTGCTGAGACATAAATCTATCCTTGAGCAACGACACCTACACAATGATTTCACGCGGAACGCAAGCAAAGGCAATGAAAGCAAGACGATTGCAACTATTTGCCCGTGCTTATGTGTTTACAATAAAAAAGAAAGAATAAAAGAAAAGAAACTGAGAATATTGCTTCCTGGGTTCGATAGGATTTTATAAAATCTCTTCAGAAAGTGCACACAAAATAAAATTTAATATTCTGTAAATTCTTCAGGCGCATACACAAATTCAAACAGAAACACGTAACAACTGTCTTCTATACAGCAAAAAACTCAAGTCAGGATAAACACAAGTCAGGATAGCAGAGTCTTCAATACAATACGCGCCTAACACACTTTCAATACATTCAATTCTCGTCAGAAAAGAACACAGAGTTCCAATGCCAATGTCAGGTATATTTATAGACTTCCAAAGCTTTCTCTATCGGTCAACCAGCTAGATATCACTAGAAGATTCCAGTAAGGTCTAGAAGGTTGGCGACCATTTGGCGACCAAAATAAGTCACCAAATCCATCGCCAATTTGGCAATAACTCTCATATTTGGCGAGATTACTATAGACTCGTAAAATTCGTAACAATATTGAAATACTTTTTTTATGCTTGAAATGAAGAAATGGTCTTTTAAATGATTAAAATAAATCCACTAGGAGTTAGCGAGATTCGGTAGTGAGGGAATTAGGCTCCAGTCCCGACAAATGTCACTGAGTGCTCTCCTGTCTACGCGACATGGGCATGTTGAACCTGTATGCCGGAAAGTCCCCCGTGAGGTTTGTAGGAGAAGGAGGAAGGTACGAGCCGTCAAGATGTCACCCCTGAGGATGCGCTGTCTAAATTGTGATGGTATCCACATAGGGAACAATATTGGCTTACCTAAATAGTACTCAAAAAGTGCTAATATGGGTGAAGTGGTAATATGGAAAAAACTCAGTTTTTTAAAGAAAAGTTTCTTATAACATTTTGCCCTCTGAGCACAGAATTTATGTTGTAATGATCTTCTACTTGCAAGGGAACAAACCTGTGTCCTCTTATAGCTTGCGGGAGAGCTATTTCAACTGAGCTATTCCAGCAATACGAACGATTCAATGTAAAAGCCAACATATTCGCGGTCTATGCATGGGCTAATGTCTCCTGGCAAGTGCCCACTGGAGGAGGAAAAAAATTATTTAAAAAGGACAGTGCGTGAAATTCATGTTTTGTGATTCGTAAAATTAGTCAGCGTTGTGAACATAAATGGAAACCATTAAATAACTGCTGAGTCATCAAGACTCAGCATACAAGGGTCAACTATTTTTGGATTAATGCTTTAAATTAATAATATATAGGTCCACGTTTGGCTTGGAAAACAGCATGAATTTGACGCTGGATAGAGGGATGTAAGTCAAGTAAATAAGATGTTGGTATTTGGTAACCTGTAACAAACATTATAACTATTCTAGTGATATTGGAGGGGGAGAACGTCATCAAAATTTTCTCTCCAACTTTTCAATCATGTTAAGGTCAATAATGTTAATTTGGCCATGATGAAAGCTGTACCTCGACCTCATGCTCTTAAATCCACAAGTTGGTATGTCTATGCACGGGGGAGTTTGTTTATTGGAAACGCAGCCTGCCATTAGAGAATAAACCCACACAGTAGGATTCAAGTGGTCCACCAAAACGGTTTCATAGAATTACTAGACGCCAATTGGGAGTGCTTGGGAACATCATTAATGAGCATCCCACAGTATCAGAAAGCCATATGCTTGACAGTGGGCACCAAGTAGTCGTTCACTATATATAACCAGTGTCCACTATATATACAGGCTATATTCCTACTAGTGGTGGGAAACTAAATGAGACGTGATTCATCCGACCTGATGACACGTTGTCGATCTTTTGAACTCCTGATTTAAGTTCGTATATCATCTAGCATGTTGCATTGGTATGAGTAATGAGTAAACTGTTATTACTGCAACAGGATCATTACTATTCGTATTCACCCCTGCTGATATTTGCAGGACAGAAAACTTACTTTCGGTCTTACAATCTGTGTCAAGATCCGCTTTTCCCATCCTGACATCTGAGGACGAAGTCCGCACATTTTTTGCTGAGGGTTGATACCTCATTCGATTCTGTACTTTGTCAAAATTTTGATACAGTGTCTCGTAATAACACCACCAACTTATGTCGTTACAGTTACAGAAGTACTCACAGGCCACGGAGCTAATTATCTGTTATGACCGACATTTTGCAAATTAATACCACAACAGCTAAATCTCAATCGACTATATTATATATATATATATATATATATATATATATATATATATATATATATAGAAATATATATATATATATATATATATATATAGAAATATATATATATATATATATATATACATATATATATATATATATATACATATATATATATATATATATATAATATATATATATGTATATATATATATATATATATATATATATATATATATATATATATATAAATATACACTCATGGACAAAAGAATTAGCGCACCAAGAAGGAGTCGTCAAAATGAAACGAAATTTTACATACGTAATGACTACTTTCATATAAGTAAATGATAAGAAAATCAAAGAAAAAGGATAATTTATTTCAGAGAAAAAGGCAAAAGAACGGAGGAGTTAATACTCCGTTGGACCTCCTCTAGCGCGAATGCACGATGCGATACGATCGGGCATTGAGTCATACAAGTTCTGAATGATGTCTTGAGACATTTCGTTCCATATTTGCTGTAACCTTGCCTCTAGTTCGTTCAAACTCGTGGGATGCCCAACTCGTCGTCCCAAATGATCCCAGATATGCTCGATTGGAGACAAATCTGGGGATCGGGCAGGCCAAGGAAGGGTAGTAACAGTGCGGAGACAGTCTTGTGACACCCTTGCCGTATGAGGCCGAGCATTGTCTTGTTGAAAAATGGCTCCTGGGAGCCGTTGCATGAGTGGCAACACATGTGGTTGCAGGATTTCATGAACATACCGCTGGGCTGTCATGGTGCCACGGAACAATACTAGGGGTGACCGTGTATTGTAGGCAATGGCACCCCATACCATCACACCAGCTGTGGGAGCGATGTATCGCTGTACAGCAAAGGCAGGATTGAAGCGTTCACTACGGGCTCTCCACACACGAACACGATTGTCATCACTGCCGAGATTGAATCTGGATTCGTCGCTAAAGACGACCTGGTTCCATTCCGCTGCAGTCCAGTTTCCTCGTGCGCGGCAAAACTCCAAACGGAGGCGTCGATGAGTGGGCGTCAAGGACAGCACACGTAATGGGCGCCGCGATACCAACTGTCCTTCAGCCAGGCGCCTTCGTATGGTTCTAGAAGACACAGAGGCCCCTAGTGAAGGTGCTACCTGTGCCTGGATGGCGGCCGATGAAGCAATTGGCTGTACGCGCGCATTTCTTACGATGTGGCGGTCTTCTCGACGAATGGTCTGTCGAGGGCGTCCTGAGCCTGGTCTTCGTCTACATGACATCTCTCGGGTCCACTGGCCCCAACACCTCCTCACAACACAATCAGAGCGGCCTAATTGACGAGCTACTCGCCTAGCTGACCACCCAGCTTCCATCATCCCGACGATTCTCCCCTTCTCAAAATGCCACAACTGCTTATATTGACTTCGAACACGGGGTAATGGCATGTCTATCTCAGCTCTTCCTTTGTAAATGATTCAGCACACTCAAACAAGCTTTGGTTACCTGTTTTATACTCCACAGAGTACGATGTTCAACGCCCTCTACCGGCTATACGTAATGCGCAATCACGCTGCATTTCTAATCATTTGCATATCTCCCCGACATGTACCTTCATTGCAAGTTTCGTTACGATCCCGCAATTATTTCTTGGTGCGCTAATTTTTTTGTCCTTGAGTGTGTATATATATATATATATATATATATATATATATATATATATATATATATATATATATATATATATATATATATATATATTTATATATATATATATAATATATATAATATATATATATATGTGTGTGTGTGCCTTTTCATTAGGGTCCACAGGGGATCAGTTCCAACAGCAGCTTTGATTTCTGTTTATCAAAATCAGTCGGTTTGAGCGAATTTGACTTGGCCGTGTAAACTATAATCTATTTATGAAATACGTATAAAAATTAATCTAATAAATATTTATTTACTACACTACAAGGATGAATTTGCAAATGAAACGTGGTTATAGAAACATGTTAAAAACATTTCTATGCCTGTATTTTGTCCCATTTCATTTAAAAAGCATAATTCTAATTACGTTTTTCTGCTCCCCAATGTGTTTTATATAAAATTCTTTCCTATCTCCCTACATAAGGGAACTACACCTGATTAATTCAATGCACACCTACATTTGTTTAATATTTATATGCAGTTAATGGCTTTTACATTTTCAGCTGTTCGTTGGCATGTTAACAATGCCACCGAATTCTTTGAATTAAAAATAATATTAATGAATATTTAGGCTCATTAAAATTTATTAATCAACAGATATCTTGCAATTATAAGTAAAATTCTTCTTAATATGGTATTTTTGTATTTCCCCTGTGATAATTAAAAAAATATCGCATGTAAAGTCATATCTAAAAAATTCCTATTCATAAGAAAAAAAATATCATTATTTATGCCATTTCGAAGATAGTGTTCGTTTTATTCTTATGACATTAAGCTGAAGCGATAGAATAATTATTGGACCTAAGATCCTAATACTTTTGTATTTGCATATTTATTTATTCATGTTATTAACAAAACTATTTAAGTAAGCAATATAAGAAGCCTTACCACTTTGGCTTAGAAATATAATTAGTGCTCAAAATTGCCTTTTTGATTATTCCTTTTTTTCTATTAATACTTATTTTAGAAATAAAACATACATTCACATTTTTATTTGGTACAGCAAAATTTATAGACGTTGTGTTACATGAAATGTAACTATGCATGTCGCCTGTAAACATGCATTCGTAAAGTAGTAAGATGCATATCGAATACATGTAATGAATGAATAATTGAAACAATCTTAAAAACTCATGGCGCAACAGTCCGATGTGGACCAGGGCCGGCGGTACCCATCTCCGCTTTCGTAACCGTGGGCTTGGGGTGCCATTCAGCATATGTCTCAGTCAGGTGGTCAACCTGACGTGGACCCCCAGAGTTTAGTTCCCAAGCATGCTTGGTCCTCATTTTATCCACCCACTGAAGGTATGAAAGGCTGAGTCGACCTTGCCCAGTCACAGGGTTGAACCCTGGACCTGTGGGATGGCAGCTTTACGCTTTTAACCACTACGCCACCGGGCTAATTGAAACAATCACTCACGTAAATTCTTGTAATAATTTAAATATAATAGCTTTGCATGTAATATCAATAATATTCTAATGAGATTTAAGATCCTTTATTTTAAGTCAGGGTTTTTCTTCGATCAATTACTGTACTTTTAGGTTTCTGATCTTTTTTAATAACTTTATGTAGGATACGTCTCAGCCAATCAAATTTTTCCCTCTCATCTATCAGCTTAGGAGACCCTGAATTTGAACAAAGAAAGGAGAGGTATCTGATGACTTTCACGCCTTCAAGTCCTGTTTTGATGAAATTTATCTTCTAAATCCCCTATTTAGGGAGAGAGACCGGGTAGACTTTTATCGCCTGATTGAAATAACACAATTAATTGGTCAGGCGCTGTAGTTGTAATGACTCAGCTTCACATCTTCGTAACTTTTTTTACCGTTTGAAAAAGAAAACTTGGCTTCCCGCAGAAATTGAACGAGGAACCATCTGCTCTCCGGACAGATGTAATGACATTTACAATCGTAAAGCTCTGTACTAATCCCTCAAATCTTGAAATAGAATATAATTTGAACCAATTTAAAAATTAACATCGCAAGTGTTTAAGGTTGCTAATTATCACTACATAAATTAATATACGTCATTCTGAATAAATTATAACTTTTGGGGAGAAAATGGAATATTAAATGAATTTGCTGATTCAATTTTGAATAAGACCATTTTTTGGAACGAATTTAATACTGAGAACATAAACTGTTACATTCAACTAAATAATTTTTAATAATAAATATACAGTCCAATAATGCAATTGCATTAATTAGAGTGTTTTTTTTTCAACTTCTCTTTGAAACTCTCAGAATCAAAATAGGCATATTAAAGAATTGAAACGAAAATTAGTATGCGTTTCCTAGTTATTTAAATACCAAGTTAAGTATGATACCGTCCTTTAGAATAAAATTAACTCAGTCCTTTGAACTTTAGAAATTCATTTACTTATTAGACATTAAAGACATGTTCTATTTTGCAAAACTGAGGAAGGATCTATAGAGTTTCCCGTTCAGTCAGGAATCTATTGGACATGGTAGATAAACAAATTAACTCATAAAAGATTTAATGGCGTTTATTATTAATTGATACGGATTTAACAATATTAGAAGATGGTGTTTTAGAACATTTTAGTGCTCTTCAAATACATCTGAAGCATAGCAATTCCCAAGCTTTCGAGTGTCATGAAAGATGGTTTCCAGGGCCTCGTCTTTACAGGACAGATTTCTTAAGGCTGCTGTTTACTAACTCTATTGGATTCACTCACCTCAATGTTAACCTAATAAGAAATTTTGTCTACTTTTTACAGCTACATAAATATTGATAATCAAATAAAAATGGTATTTTCAGTAGCCTGAACTTTTCTGCTCTTTGCAACAGGATTCATTTTATAAATTTCGTCCACCAAATGAATTGATGAATGTTTAAAACACACTATACCAGATTTTTTTTCCACGACAAATTTAAATTTTAAAATATAATTTGCATTTTGTTTTAACGAAAAATGCCTCAAGGTGTAAAATTTCATTCTCTGTTACGGTGTACAATTAAAAAAAATCTTTCAATCCAAGTCGGCAATCCTTGGACAAATTTTCGCCATAACTTGACATTTAGGTGAGCGAACCCAATAGGGTTAGTACACAGCGGCCTTAACAATACTTGTTGGTAATGCTAAGAGTTGAGGGGAACAAGGAATGGATTGGTGGAAAGGATATCAGAAAGTATAAAGCTGATACGTTATTTTAAATTTCAATAGATCCATGGATCCATCCAAAGGATTCATGAGTAACAAAACCACTGAACCGAAAATCAAACTATAAGTAGAAGGTTAAAAGAAGAAATATATGATTATCTGAGGATATTTTACAACGTGACATAAGTGTATATAACTTTATGATAGTAGTTTTTAAGTAACAAAAGAAAGGCTTTTCTTGTGTTTTGAAAATGAGTTTAAACAGAGAATATTATAATTTAAAGTGCGACGAGGTCTCTTTCTTTTAGCAAGGTCTGTGGGGGATCTTATCGCAGAAAATTGAGACTCTCTTTGCCAATGTTTTTTAAGAAGTTAGCTTATACATTAGGAAAGTTTTGAATAACTGGTTAATTCACATCAGGGTAAGACTATTAAGGAAGTACCATGGTGAGTAAGTGAAGGCTAAGTATGTCTATTGCAAAAGAATTTTAGTAGCATCTCTTACTTCATCTTGCCTTGTAAATAAAGACCTGCCGTTTGCAACACTAGGACCCAATAAGGATTTGCAACTAAAAAACTCATTTCTAACACGTGATTTGCGATTTCGAGAAATTAAGGGAGATACTAAATGTTACGCATCAAGAACTTTTTTATTCCAACTTCAAAATGTGTTACAGTGAAGTGAATTTTTTCTTTCATCTGGGGTCACACCTAGGTCATACATTGTAACGAGGTAATCGTTAGGTTCGAGGTTAAACGAGGGTATCTTTGGATAATATTGATGGATAATATTGATGATGCTCCGAACATGGTAGATAGTATTTGTCACAGATAATTTTGCTTTTCTATGTAATGATATGAGAGTTGTATACGCTTTACAGTGAATTTAAAATTTTATGCGTTTAGCTACCTGTAAACTCATAAGTACGTCCATAAAGGCATCCATTTATATCTCCTTTTCCTCTTTTATTGCTGCCTAAGCAGCAATATGGCTGTGTGTTTCTGTTTTGGGTGGAGTGAGATGTCACTAACATAAATATTGAATAAAATAGGACCGTGTACGAAGCCTTTGGGGATACAGGTAAAAAAACTGTGTTTATCTCAATGGGTATAATTAATCTTAGCTTGAAAGGTATTTCATATGAATAGGAAATGATAAAATTAATGATTTGTGAGGCGGGAAACTGTAATTAATGATCCTGTGAACAAGACTGACAATACTAATCATGGAAATAGTTTCGCTTACTCCTAGAAATTACGATGCTAGGAAATATTTACACTGTCCGTGACGTCTAGCTTTAGTGTTTAATAGTAGGGCAAACTTAGTGTAGAGTTGTGAGGAATTTCCAGAGGCTAAATTGGTAGAAAATAATTCTAGCTCATTGGAATCTTTCGAAAAAGAAATTTTAAGTTTTGTTATCGATGGTGTTGAATGGACATGTTGGTCAATAGTTTTGTAGGGAGTGAGTTTCCAATGAGTTCTGGAAAACGAATAATTCTTTTTTTCCGGGCTAGCGAAAGTTTCCGTTTAAGAAAAATGATAATAATAAGTACTGTGATATAAAGAATACAGTTTCACAGGATACGTTTCACCGATTTTGTAATAATATTGTAATGGAAGCATGGTTTACGATTAAACCTAGGTCCGTGGTGGATGAGATTGATGAAGATGTATTTACTTGTATTTGCCACCGTGTCTTTTCCCTTGAGGGTGTATTCCATGCATTTTGTGAAAAGTTACGCTTATGTATTATTTTATCTTCTGTTACGCAGAAATAATACAAGGATAGGAACTTATTTTGGGATATATTATGCGCAAGATGTCGTACAACAGCTGACATTCGGTACGAAAGTCGTAGGTGTTTGTAGGCGTTCGAAATCGGATTTAAAATGTAAGTTCAGGCGTGTTAACCGATAGAGTTTATAATGGTGATTGTGCATTGCTCCAAAACAATCCAACCAACAAATTGTACGAGTGAATATCGTTTGGGGTAGAAAGAATAGTTATCAATTAAAAGTTAAAGGCAAACTAATAAAGATTAGATAAGATACACTCTTATTCGTCGACTTCCAATGCATATAGATGGGAGTGTTTTAAGAGACGAGAAAGTAGACACTAATTTTATAAGTAACGAGCTGCCCAAATGAAATTTCTGTAGTAGAGAGGAATTCATGTTCCCTCTTAACTTCTGTTGTCTTTTATGTCCTAACCCGTTTTGGGTGTAAATCATGAGTTGCTGCCATTACGCGATCAGATCTTGTAGATTAGTACTTTAAATTGTTTGACCTTGTAAAGAGCATGTTTTGGAAGAAATGCCATGAAATTTTCTATTATATGAGAGTCACTGAGTGTGGTATGAGTGTAGGCGGATGTTGTTAAGGTCACTGTGTTCTAACTCTATTGGATTCGCTCACCTCAATGTTAACCTATGGAGAAAATGCGTCTACATAACAATTACAGCTACATAAATGCTGATAATCCAATAAAAATGATATTTTCAGATAGCCTGAACTTTTCTGCACCTTGAAACAGGGTTCCTTTTATAAAATTTGTCCACCAAAGGAATTTACGTATGAGCGTTTAAAACACACTATACAGATTTTCGCCCCAAATCATTTAAATTTTAAAACATTATTTGCATTTTTTTTAAATGGAAAATGTTCCAAGGTGTAAAAATTCTTTCTCTCTTGCGAAGTACAATTTTTAAAAAATCTTTAAATCCAAGTCGGCAATCTTTGGACAAGTTTTCTTCGTATGTTAGCACTCAGGTGAGCGAATCCAATTGGGTTAGTACACAGCAGCCTTAAGGTAAGGGGTCACAGAAGGTTTGATTGGGAATAAAGGCTTCAATTCTATGTCGATAATCCAGCTACTATTGGTTTTAAAGGGATTAGAGAATGACTGGAGGGAAAAACTGGTTCGAAGAAGCAAAGCAGCTTTAATAGCTCACATACTAAATGGATCCTTCTCTCAAAATAATTTTTGCATCCGATAAAGTACTATGACACGAAAATGTGACAGAATTTGTGTCAGTTATTCCAGACTTCTAAAATCCTTTTAGAAATAAAAGAATTTTTGTTAATTAATTTTTTTCAAACGTACAAAAAAATATGAATCGCCATTTATAACGTTATTATTCGAAATATGGAGCTTAATTTCTGAAATGTCTTAAATATAAAAATTTGAGTTCACTTTACTGAATGTTAAAATTTTATTTAAGGTATCAGTGAATGCCTTAATTTAATTTGGTAAAATAAAAAAGACATTCTCATCAGTTTTGTTCTTACGAAAGATTCGTGTTTTATACATTGACCTAAAAACACACCCTATTTACAGAATTTTATCCTTATTGCCCACTGTCAGAAAGTCGGACATTTTATTTTTATATGAATTTTAACAAGTTCATAACAGTTTTTAGAAAGTAGGTTTCTCTTCCATTACCTTGATTTTTTTTCTCCTTTTTGTTAAAAAAGGGTGTCTTTGTTTCTTGAATACTAATGCGAAACTTTTCAGTGCTTCTAAGTCAATCAATTTGATATTCTGAAAGCAACTACAATTACATTTAAATTACTTAGTGAATGACGTGATAAATGTGTCGACTAAATTTTGTCGGCTAAGTCTGTCTGTCGACTGAGTCTAAATTCTAAAAAAATAATTTTATCGAATAAAATGTAAGATTTGAACTGAGAACATAGATTATTTATGAATAAACCGTTTTAGGCAATAAAGTTTTATATATTTTTTAAATTTTTCTTTTCTTGTTTTCATTTACAGAAAAAGCAGAAATAATAAGTTAATACAAAACTAATAGTTAATACTTTATATCTTTTCAATCGGATAATGAAGTTTGATTATTCCCGCAATAAGGCATTTTTTCAATTATTCGTAAAATAAAGCTTTTTTGGCATTCCTTGCTAATCGATTAAAAATAAATTTTCACCTTTTCATATCCCATTTTCCACTTTAGAAGAATTATCTTCAAATAATTCCCCAGGGCAATATGAACACACATAAAACAATACTTTACGTTGCTAAAAATGAAACAAAAAAAAATCTTCAAATTTCACTGAATTATTAAATAAATCCAGGGAGTTAAGAAATCATTTATTATAATTTAATTAGGTGTCTTCAGAACTGCTTCAAAACCATTCATGGCATTATTTTAAGTATTATCTTTAACTGAAGTTTCGCGAATAATGTATTTTAGTTTCCTTTTCTTTTTAAATTTCCGTCTTAAAATAATTATGGTAAATTACTTTTAATGCAATTACAAATATCGGATAAGAAATTAACTCTGAAAGATGTAATTTATCATACTACTGCATGTATGCACATGTATGAAAAATGAAGATATATGTATTAATTTCCATTACGAAGAATTTATTAAACCCAGTATCGGATTATTCTGGAAGATTTTATATTCAGTGCAAAACATACCGTGCCTTGATTAGTGTAATTTTGATGAATTATATGCTGTCTATTCGTGTTAGTAAAAAAATAGCATAGAAAACATATCCACATATCCAAAGATTAGAGAATCGATCATTTTAATCAGTGTTAATTTTAAATCAGGAATATTGTTCTTTTTGTTAGTATATCTACACTTTCTCTGTGGAGTTATTTGGTGGAAATAGTTTAATTTTCTATTCACAAATACTCATTATAGTGTTATGATTAAAAACTTTATAGAGACATGAAAATTTTTTTAGAAAAAAGAAACCTCGAGGTTTTTTTCTCTTTGTGCTGGAAACCTGCGTGCTTGAAACTTTGTGCTTTAAATGAAGTACACGTGTAAGTCAAATCAGTTATAGAGGGTAAGCTATAACATTTGAGTTTTATGTTGAATAACTGGAAAGTAGAAAATTTCTGATAATGATTCAATTAAAAAAAGTAATTCATTTGAAAAAAATAACGCAAAAACCCATTTTATGATATTAAACAGGTTTATACAATTGTCTTTTATTGCAATATAGTCTCAATGCTTTAGTATGGATAGTATTTTCAAATGAGTTTTAAAAATTTTTTTAGGAAATTGTCATTCCTCTCATAAGGACGCAGGTGTCAATCCCTTGTTATATGGTCACAAACGTTTTTAATTCCAAATGGCCTTCTAGTTAAAAAGAAAATCTTAAGAAACCCAAATTCCCATCATAAAAAAACTAATTTCACTCAAAAAACCAAAAGTTTCTAAATTATGACAAACTTACGACAGGAAATATTGCTTGAAGTTCATCCTTGAATTTGACAAAGATTAAATCACAACAGAGTTTACCTGTGAGATCCAGAAACTGATGAATAAGGTTATGGCCATATAAAAGTTTAAAGAAGACTTAAATTAAACTCAAATTATACAAAAAATATTTTAATATTTGTCTGTGGGATAGTATTGATTTAATGAGCAGACTTACATGAGAGCAGTGAAAAATGTTTGCAAATCAAAAAATTGGAAAATATGTCTTTTATCTAATCTTATCAAATAAAAATTAATTTTTCTGTATTTTACAGATTTTTAATTTAATTTCATTTTTTCATTTTATGCGTAAATAGGCCAGTTTGAAATTCCAGTATGAAATTATGTGCAATAAACTCAAAAATGGCATTTCATAGTAAATTGTTTTTAAGATTTATTTTTACTTGTTATGATAAAGTTTAAAAAATTAATTAAAAATATACAACACAGTCAAAGTCTTGGGTGAAAATTAATGAATATCTAAACAAGTAACTTCTCTGTTTGAAGGACAAAATATCGAGTCACATCAGTGTCTCCTATGGGGAAACCCTGCTATGATATCAGCTACGGGAACAGAGATTTTCCAAACTATTTTTTTTTCAGATAATATTTTTGAAAATTTGCTCTGGAAGTAACAATAAGACTAAGTAACCATTATCAAAACTGAGTGTTAATGTATTGAAAATATTTTCAGTTAATGAACCTCTGGTGTTTTAAAATATCATACACTCGTCAAAAGGGAAATCACAACACGATGAAGGAATGCGCGCAGCGATGTAAAACTAACAGGATTGGTAGAATTAAGACACACATGCAGATGATTAAAGAAACAAACAAAGATATGAAAAATTAAACTGTTTATTCAGTATCTAATGTGGCCACCAAGGGCAGCTATACAGATCTCTAAACGGCGATGCATACTGTCAATGAGGCTATTAATGGTCTCCTGAGATATTCCTTGCCAAGCCGAGTCCACTGCAGCTCTCAGTTCCTTTACGGCAGGGGTTCTCAACCTTTCAGGCTCTGTGCCCCCCTTTGAACATTGATGTGAGGTCACGCCTCCCCCACCAACTCCACCATATGTGGTCAATATAAGTAGTACAATTGGAATTTGAAACTGAAGCTGCTTATGAGATGAAAATATAGAATAAATAATTTCATACACAAAAACTAATATTACTACACATATCTTAATTTGGAGCATATTATTATTAGAACATATGAAATCAAAGAATTAAATACAGATCAAATATATTTGAGGTAATCAAGGATCTAGGTGAGGTTGCCATGTAATACCAGTCACTTTCACAGCATTAATGAGAGGGCTGGCACTGTTTGTCCTTGACAAGTTTTTGAATATTAGGTAGTAACTGTGACAAAGCACACCTCGGGTCACTTTTAACGTCCAGCTTTCCTCGATATTTTGACTTTATGTATTCTAATGCGGAAAATCCAGATTCACGGAGATATGTGGATGAAAACTGCACTAACAATCTCAAAGCTTCCAAAGCAACTTCTGGGTAAACAGGAAAATAGCGTAACCAAAAATTTTCAACACCCATGTTATCGAATTCCGAGTTTGCTTGAGAATCACATTTTAGGTCTATCGCCTGTTCCCGAATATGATCAGGAAGTATATCCACGTCGATTTTAAAAGGATCTCTCCTCGACTTAAACTTCTACTTCTCCGAACTAATATCTGGAAAATAGTCTGCAATTTTCTTTTGCAATGCTACCAAATGCCCTGATATAAGGCCCTTCAATTCATTTATCTGTTGCAATGGGAGATTATTTTTATCATCGATGAGGTCGTTCAATCTTGACAAAAAAGAAAAAATTGGCTCTCAATTCTGAAGACGGCGTTGCCCAAAGAGTTATCTTTTATGTGAAACCCTTCACTGCATCATAAGTCTTCAGAATCTTTTTCTGACATTGTAGCTACAATTACCGTGTTTTTACAATTGCGACAAATATCGTGTGCTACAATTATCGTGTTCGTGTTCGTATGTCGGAAATACGTACCGGTTACATTGTGACTGCAAAATTGAGTACAGTAAATTACAGTTAGTTTTACTTTTATTTACTTTTTTTTAACTCACGCCTCCCTTGAAATTCTTCTACGCCCCCCCCCCCCAGGTTGAGAACCGCTGCTCTACGGTACGCGGCTGCGGTGCCCTGTGAAGCGTGAGTCTGATGGCAGCCCAGAAATGCTCGATGGGAAGAGATCGGGTGAGGCTGCCGGTCAGGGAAGGATGTGAATTCCATGAGGCTGTTCAGAGTGTGGTGTGTGACATGAGGCCGGGCATTGTCCTGCTGGAATAACGTGCCAGGGGCGGCCTGCACAAGTGTCCGAACCACAGGCATAACAACATGTGTTACATACCAGGCCGATGTTAAACTGCCAGTAATGTGCACATGGATTGTCCGCTGTCCGAACATGATGCCATCCTAAAGCATGAAGCCCGGTGTGGGGCCGGTGTGAAGTTCGACGATATGGGCTGGAAGGTAACGTTCTCCGGGAAGTCGCCACATGTGTCCACGACCGTCATTCCTCCATAAACAAAATCGGGATTTGTCTGAAAACAATACCCGATGCCATTCGTTCATCCAGTGACGATAACGTAGACGGGTAGCCCTGTGTCGAGTGGTTAAATGAACCCCAGTGGCTGGTCGCCATGCGCGCATCCCTGCCTCATGCAACCTGTTACGGATGGTTTGGCAGGAGACTGGTGCCACATCTGATAATGGTAGGTAGGTTTGAATATGACTTGCCGTGCCGAACGGGTCCCCTCGAGACATTCACCGAATTTGCCTATCAGTGCGATCTGACGTGCACCTGGATGATCCACTGCCTCTTTGCCGTGTTCTCAGATGGTCCTGCGTCCATCTCGCCACACATCGCTGAATTGTACTGACGTCCCGTCCAACACGACTGGTAATTACGCGTATCGACAAACCGAGCTCATGCAGTTCTAGGATACGTTCTCGTTCCTCAGACGATAACTGCTGGTATTCAGCTCGCTGATGTCTCCGAGGCATTTTCTACCCTTTTTCAAGTTCCGTTACAACAATAATCTGTCATTATCTATATATATAAAACAGTTCCGTAACTGACTCATTCATTCATTCATTCATTCACTGACTGACTGACATACAACGCACAGACCAAACCGCTGGACCTAAAGGGCTGAAATTTTGCATGACGATTCTTCTAATAGTGTAGGGGTGCACTAAGAAAGATTTTTCAAAAATTCTTCTTAGATTTTTTTAAATTAAATTTTTAAGCTCTTTTTAAAACTTTTTTTACGTTTGCATTTAAAATAATACATTGAGGGTTATAAAATTTATATCACGAGAAAGATCATAAAAATTCCTTCAAAATGAAATTTTTTTCGAATTTTTACCTCTATTTCCTGATTTTTGGTGAATTTTTAAAGATTCATTTTTAGAATTTAATTTATTAAATGCTGATCACGTGATTTCTTTTTCTGGTACTTTCAATAAATTTATCGTCACGTGCGTAACAACTAAATAGACAAAAAAAAACATTTTTTCTTTCTAATGCAGCAGACGATTGGATATTATCCAAAAAAAAAAAATATTCCTTATGATTTTTTTATAAATATATATATATAAATATTTTTTTACATCAATTGTATATATTGATCGTCTCATTTACTATAAATATATATATTTATTTTTTTTGGCATTAATTGCATACGTTTACCGTTGTATTTAATTTGAATGTACTCCGTAGCGAAGCGCGGGTTTTCAGCTAGTAGCATATACAGAGCGAGCCAGCTACTGGCTTTTATAGCCAAAAACTGGGTATCATGTGACCAGATGCGCACACGCATTTAATCATTTACATATATGTCTCTGACATCTACCGATCCTGTTATTTTCACATCGATACGCGCATTCCTTCATGGTATTGCAATTTCACTTTTGAAGAGTGTATAAACTCGTTTTAAGTATTTAATGCGCATTACTTTTCTGTACAATGAAGGAAATAATACGTTTTAAGTAACTCTCCGTAGCCTAGATTCAAACTTCGTATTCATTCTAAATACGAACTGCACTTATATAAATAAATACACTTTTCCTTTCGTTCATCTTTTTCTATTCAAATTACAAGCAGCCATCTAACTAGGAGTTATTGTATAATTATTTTTATCGATATTACATTTCTATTAGAAGTACATTTGAAATCATTTATTTAATCTTACATATATAGTACAAGGTACCAGTTTGAACTATTTTCGATAGTTAAAACTAACTGTCCATGGAATATTTCACACAAAAATTTTCAAAATTGAGAAAAGGCAAATAGATCAAGTGCGAGGTAGATTTTTTTTTTCTTTTCAAATAAAATATGTTATTTCAACACAAAGGCATCAAAAGGGGAAAAAATTTAATTTGTAACACATTGCTATTAATATCTAGTTTCACAATTCACTGAGTGAAAAACTAGTTTTCTTGTAGGACTTGAATGTTTTGCAAGCAATCTACTTAAGTGTTACTGAATGTAATTTTAGAATTCCAACAAAAAATATTTTCGCCAGACTTAAGTGCTTCAAAACATCCGCGGTTGAGAATAGGGTTTCGAAGAATACCCTGTTATGAAACAGAGAAAATGACATAAACTGTAACAACACCCGTTATTTTGAAATGTGGGCACACTATCTTTTTTCAAACTATTTTACTAAAAAATTAAATCATAGTTAATCTCTTTTGCATAAACGAGTTTCGAAAAGAACAAATACAAACGGTTTTCACAACTCCTCTCTGCATTGTTTTTCTTCGCTGCAAGCTCCTTTATTACGACCACTCTAAATTTTTTTGGAATAATAAATAAATATGATTTAATTAACGCAAAGCAAAAGAAACACTTCGTTTAAAAAAAATAAGGATTTTGATGCATTTTCCTCTGAATATAAATATTGTATAAAAAAATGTCACATCCCTGCACAGTTCAAATGTTGAACTTAAAACCTCCCAGCAGAATTTTGAATATTTACAATCAGCTACGGATTACGTAAGATAATTAAGTTTTCGCGGTTAGTACCATTTTATTTGTAATTAATCCTCGATAAAGAAAGCTTTTGAATATTCATTTCTTAGAGTTAATTATTACGAAAGAGATTTTCTCCTATCTGATAAATAAATGGAGAAAATGGCATTCTGTTTAATTTATAAAACATCTTTTCGTTGAAATATTTTAAAGAAATTCTTTCAAACACAGTGAACTTTACTTATAGCAAAAATTCACTATATGATACATAACTGAAAGCAATAATTCCATTACAACTTTAACAAATTATACTTTAATAATGTTTGAATGTGCTGAAAATAAAACATTTTGTAGCATATTCAATTTAGAGTAAAAAAAGAAATATAATTTCTTTTCTTGTAAATGTGAATTTAAAATATTTTTTTCCTCGTTGTAGTGTATTAAAAGGACTATTAATTTCTTCGATTTCTTGTGTCGGAGGAGTGCTGTGACGTTGGGGATCCCTGAAAATTTTGAAAGAGGTGCCTCAGGGGCATCTTATACAATTTTCATCACTTATTTAAATAGCGTTTTGAAAACGCTATTTAACTCAAAGAATTTAAATATGCACTGCTGTGCATTTCTTTTAGAATTGGAAGGATAATTCCCTCTACAATGAACTTTGACTGCTAGTAACTTACTGTACGTAGCCTTAATTCAACAAGATTCCCTATACTTGGAGTGAAAGGTACCTGCGGTGAAGCGATCAATTTAGTTATGGAGGAGATTATTGAACCTAATCACTATTGAGTCGTTATCCCTAAATTGCTGAATACAAACAGGTGTCAAAAAAATAAATTGTAGCTAGGATACGGAATATAATATATAAAAATATATAATATTAATCATAAGGAGATATACGATTTGAACTTATTGTGCTAATGATATAGTAATAATGTTGCTATGAAGGTCTTGAAGATGAAAACTGTTTTAGTGCCATTGGTAGTTAAATTCCGTTTATGTTAGTACTTATGGTGGATTTTTATAGTTTTGTTTTTCTTTATATCAGTTTTTACAATTTATGGTGATTTCTTTCTGTTTATCTCAAGATTCGGGTTTAGAGTGCAACAAGTTTTTAAAAGGAAATTAAAATATCGCTATTTTGTATGATATATGATTTATTTGGGGTGTGATTCTGTTTCGAGTACGCGGGTTTTTTCTGGTTTCTTTGTATTTTATTTATATGTAGAGAGAAATAAAGGCCTATCCTAAATCTACCACAGCCTAATATTGGATACAAGACATGTCTTGATGGTACCTATCTTCTGCTAATTTCATTTCGCCTCTAAAAGTGGTGAAAAAAATGTTAGTAAATACTAAATATCACTTAAGTCACATTATATATTAAAACTTTGTTGGAAGAAAATACATCTTCAGCATTTTCTGAAAAATTGTTGCTTGTTTTACAGGTACTATTCTTTTATTGTCCATTAGTTTATTTTGGAACTCAGGACCTTAAAAATGGTTGCCTGATCTGAGGACTAGTTAAAAATGTTTTTACCACAAAGCCATGAAAATATATATGGGTCGCCCAAATGAAAGTGACACTACAGTCGGTATGACAAATGGTTTAATGGTATTGCTGTAAGTTAGTATACAAAATAAAAAAGAAATACATAAAGAACATATAGGCTAGACATAATTGCCTTGGAGGTTGAAACATGTGTTCCAGAGGTCCCCGATATGATGGATACCCTGGGTGAAGGAACTCCGGAGGTGGCAGTGGAACCATGCAGAATTGTATGACCACTTCCTTCGCTCATAGACATTCCATTCGCAATCTAGCGAGTGATGATTCGCCGCGATTATTGCTCACGAGACTATCCACAGCTGCAATTGCTTCCTGGGTGATAACCACACGCGCTTGACCTGGTCGTACCCTGTCGTCCGTACTGCTTCGTCCGTTACGAAAATCGTTACACCATTTGAATACTGATCTGCGTGACATACACTCTGTGCCATACACATTTTGCATGCGAATATAAGTTTCTCCAGCACTCCTATTTTCCGCCGTTAAAAATTGCTCGACTGCACGTTGACAACGATTGGAGGCATCCGTGATATGAGCGATACCGTTGACCTTGCTCCTACGCTATCATACAAACATCTGTCGTAATTTGACGACTTGGTATGCCTTCCCAACACTCAGCGCCCTCTATAGGGGCATGTGTAGTCTTCTGTATCTTAAAACGAGAGCGTAATAATGGCAGTGCCACTTTCATTTGGGTGACCCTTATATAAGCAAATAAATCTAGCATTTTCTCTTCATACCTTTGCTAAAAAATTTTCCTTAGAGGTGCAAGAACAAAATTTTGGTACTTTTCTGTTTAACTGTTTACTGCTTGTCCAAACGATACAGACTGGGTTTGGCGCGATGCCAAAATTATAACTCGCGAGGTACGGACGGACGGTTTTAGCGTCAGAAATTTTGCTTTCAAGAGGGCCGTTATGAAAGAACGTAATGTTAAGTTAAAAATGCCTCCAGTGCAAAAATAGTACTTGTCATGACAATTTTTGAGACCCGAGGTAGCCTAGTGGTAGCGCGTCGGCAGTGAAGGTACTCGGATCGAATCATGACAATAGTCATTAAATACCTTCATGTCTAGGCCAGATATGAGCACGTTACATACGTAGACCGGAAAGTCCGTCTATGAGGTCAGAGAGGGTGGAAAAAGGTACGATCTCCCCAGATGTCATTCGTGTGGGGGGGGGGGGAGGCTCGGTCAAAACTGAGGCGACATCTGGCTAAGTCGGACTCCGACCCTTGTTGTGCCATTTTAAACCGGAGACGCAGCCCTCAGCTCACAAGCCTATATGTACCAGGCCTGGAATACTTCCGGCCAGAGGGCTTAAGTAACACCAACAACAACAATTTTGGGGGGAAGATTTGAGTTCAGCATCATCAAATGCTTCTAAATATGGCCGTATTTTCAAATGATCAATCCCGCATACCTTTCCCACGTACATTTGCCATTTTTGTTTTTTGAGTGCAGTGACGATGATTCATAAGCATTTGCAGAACAATTTTTATTTTCATGGCTCATTTCTATATATTAACAACATGTAACATTTTGTGTTGTTGTGCCTGTAAGTGGAATAAAGATAAACAATCTTCCATTAAAATTTGACTCAATCTTTCTATTAAAAGTGTTCTTATTTTCAAAATCATCTTAAGCTTTAATTAGCTTAGTAATAAAGTTCATAATTTGATCTTCAGAATAAGAATTTCTTGTTAATGACTTTTGTAATTACTTTTTCGTAAATATGACCAGCGCAGAAATTCCATCTATGGGAAACAATTTTTAAAATGCCCGGTTTTTAATTACCGTAATCAAAGAACTCGCATCACTTATATGTATTTTACAGGCCAAAAAGTAATTGCATATAGTTTTATCATTTGAAAAACTCTATTAAGCTGCAATGCATCAATGACAGATGTAGGGGCAAAAACCAGACAAGTAAAAATGCTAGTTTTAAAAAATTTATAAATGCCAGCAAAATTTTAGTTTATCTTATATTAAATTGCAGATGATATCCAAGATTGTTAATATATCGTATCTTATGAAATGGAATGTTTTTTCTGTATATAAATAGCTTCAGTGTATGAAATTTATTCATGATACGGAATGTATGTTAAGTAATTAGAATATCGAAAACGGAAAAACAATCAGTTCGACCCCTTGCTTAGTCATAGTGCATATGTTCTATGTGGCTGCCTACGTTCGGACCAAATTTTTAAAAAATCATTTTTTAAGGATTTTTTTTTGTCTTTTATGGTAAAATAGCACTTAAAAATGAAAAAATAAACAAAAACTTACCTGTAAATACCATATTTTTTTATAAATTGGTGAATTTGAAGTAATTTTTAATGAAATTTAGCTAAAACGAATATCACTCTGTACAAAATTCTAATACCACTACTTTAATTTCCTTCTCCCATATGATACATATTACAGTTATCTTCAAAATGACCTACAATCTAAGAGAAATTTTAAAATGCAAAAATAATACAGACAATTTTATGCTCCAATATGAAAATTTTCCCCGATTCGTCATTCCTTTCCTTATAAATCCAGCCCCAAATAAAAAACTATTTATTATACATCAATTATTGTTCGTCATTTCATTCACAATAGAATCTAAAACATTTCCTGAAAGTTTTATCAAATTATATGCATTATTATGTGAGATATCACGATAACGGTAGAGATTTGTGCTAAAAAACATAATTCTGAGAAAAACGCATTTAAAGTTGTTTGTCACTCCAATTTTGTAGCAGACGATGTTTTTTTAAATAGCTATAACTCTGCTTCTAATTGATATAGAATGAAAACAAAAACGGTTTTGAAAAGAGAAAAGATTGAATTACATGATTCTTGTAAAAAAATCAAATTGTCCAAAATAGTCAAAAAATGACATTTTCAACGCAGGCAGTCACCTTAAGCGATAATAATTATGAATGGGCTCGGGGTGCGGTATGTGACCGCTGTAAAACCGCTCAACGTAAACTCCATAATCTCTTATTATCGAGATAAGAAGCCCCTCGACTTTTCTTTTAGGGGGAAAGTTTTTTTGTTCCAACAATATGGCTTGGTAGCTCATCGTTACAATGTAAGTTGAAATACACTGTTGTAATATATAATGTAATACAATGTTTCCTGTGGCCTAGGATGCTCAAGGGGGAAAAATATGAATGGGATACATGATAAATACAAAATTTGAGACCTATCAAAGATTCAAAATTAGTGTAGCATGCTGAATTTCACACGAATGCCCCATTAAGTCAAAAGCTATTTTATAAATTTTTCTTCATTAATAAACAGATTCAGCTTTCCTTTTACAGAAGATTTCTTTGACCTAACTAAACGATAAATAAACGCAGCAAAATATTTTGTTTCGAATGCATAAGTTTATGTCCTATTACAACTACGTTAGAGAAATTTAGTGACCTAAAGGGGTATATATAACACCCAGTGTGGTAACTATAGGAAAGCATTTATAAGGCTTATACAACCTTTGGTCGGATCTGTACTTTTGGTTACTTATATTCCTATTTTTTTTCTATGACCACGATGGCTATTATTAGATACTGTCAAAGTTACGGTGATATAAAATTAACTCTTATTGTGTTTATATAAAGTAAATCTTTAGCAGTATCCTGTTATACCAGTTTTGGAACATTTATTTGTCCTTTCACTATAAATCTAAGCTTTTTAATTCCTTTAACATTGATAGTTTAATACCCGTAATAATTGTATTATAATATATAAAATTTGATTGTTTCAATGTCGTAAGCGTAATTTCTTATATTTTATTTACTTTTTTATTAATATCCTATACCTTAGTCTTTTATTATCTAACTAGTACCCGATCTGCACGAAGAGACGTTCCACACAGCTGTATAAATAACAATATTGTAAACACCTGTGAGTTGAGTGATCCAATCTAAAGTAGAGTGATGTAGCCTTATGTCTCAATATTTCGGCCACTTCCTGCCGTGCCGGAAGCGTTTTGTTTCTGGATCGGCGTGGCTAGGCAGTCTACAAGGGGAAGTAATAATTCCTTCCCGTAAGACAATTACAAGTAGTTGGTAATTTTAATTTAGTTATATGTAACTTATTAAGTAGGAAGGGGTAGGAAGTAGAGTTTTGCCAATGGCCTTCATCAAATTTGTACGTCTTTAATTAAATGACGATATTATGAATGATCTCGAAGTTGTAGTGAGTAAAGGCAGAAGAAAAGATAATTTTCAATACATTCTCTGTTGTAATTTTTTCATCATACTGCAACCATTACCATATCCAAGGTTGGAGGGTAGTCTCGGGTGAAAGGAACCCAAATATTCTTCTGCGTAAAATTTTATTCTGACGACCTGAATATCAATTCAAAGAATATAATTATGTCAGAATTCATCATGTAAGATCAGAATATAGACATCTTTCATTCATTTTCTCCATATTCAATTTACTTAGTGAAACGACGGCCAAATCTAGTTTTCACCGAGAAAATTAAGTTTGTCATTTCTCCCAGTATTTTTCAATATAGAAAAAAATAATGAAGTACTGAACTTTTAATTTAAATTTTCAACTGCATTCATTGAAATTATATGAGTTTTGTATCTATAATCCTATAAGGAACGCGTAAATAAATTAAAATTATAATGTAAATTTGCAGAGTAAGAGGAAACAAATTTATTTGACGGGAAAAAAAATACTTTCGATGACAATGGTGATAATCTGATGAGGTAGAAAAGAATTTTCGTAATAATTCTTCCCCCAAAATGAATAGCATTTATTTTCATTTCGCGCTTTAGTCTACTAATTAATTTTTAGGTATAGCAAATTGATTTCATATGTTTCATGACACTATCTTTAACATTGAACAAGAGTATGAAGCATCATATTGTTACACAACGTGTCATTGTTTTTATGAAGTCCCAATTTTTTGCTGAAAACTAGTTGCTTAACCTGGCATTTTAGAATTACTCGTAATTGCATCAGGGCCATTTTTTTTCACCTGCGATATTCAATTTGAGTTTGTACCGAGCAGAAACAATTTTTTTAAAGATATTATTTCATAACTCTTTACACGAGTTTTGGTACCTTTAATTATGTTTTGTAGTTTGCCTAAGGAGCATCTAAGACTATAAAATTATATTTAAAAATTTGAAAATAATTACGGTTTCTTGAAAGAATATAAAAAAGAAGGTTTTTCTAAATACTCGAACGTTCTAGTAAACAAATTTCATATTCTTATTTGTCGCGTTTACAATTTCTTATCACAAAGTAGTAAAGGTTACTTTTATTCTTTTTTGTTCGGGTAAAAACAAATTATCTTTAAACAGGTTTTAAATAATTTATATACTTGTTTTCGTTCCCTACTGAAAAGAGTATTTTTTTTTAATTTTCAACAAACACATTAAAATATAACTGACAGATAAGAAACTAAATAATATTTTTTTATCTACGGCCTTACTAGTAAAGTTCTTCCAATAATTAAATGAAATTATGCCTAGAAATAGAATGCTCTACAACATTTACCAAAAGGGAGGCAGTATAACCCTGACAAAGTGTGTTAGATTTTAGGATAAAAAAGAAGTTATAGAGACGATGAGCTCGTCCCCTGTGGTGAGGAAATTCACCACAGGTTCCTTTAGGTAGTTTAATTCTAGTCTGCATTTAAATAATTCTATATATCTGTAGACACGTATGTTTCACGGTACCATATCTGTAGACACGATTTTTTGTCACAGTAGAAAGGACACTATATTCTGTCATAAAATTATTGATGGCAGTACCAAAGAGAGTCACAGTAACTTATGTAGCAGAGATGATAAATAGTTCGAAAAGTTCTATCACTAGAAAGTTATTATTCTGAAGATGACAGCAATCGGAGGAAGAAGTGTTCATCAAATAAAAATTGTTCGTAACACTGTGGCCGTAAATTATTGAAGGTCTGTCCTGTAGGAAAGAGTTCATCTACGGAATCTTAATGAAGTGGACAGTTCTACACAACACTAAATTATAGAAGGCGCACTTACAGAGTCAGGATGAAAAAAGCTCTCAGCTCGTGAAGATGAAGTTTACGTCGATGGCCGAAGGATCCAAATTTAGATACTATTAAAAGCACCAACAAAGGAACAGTGAAAGTCAGGATACATCGTGGTTAGGATCTCTTCACTAATTCATCAGAGTAACAGAAGTGTTAGTACAAAAAAATTATCATTGTGCGTTCAGTAATATCCGTTCGGACATTGCTGCTCAAACATCATGCTGGTCCAATTCAAGAGTAAAGCAACTCATATTATCTTTTTTTTTTAATGATTTATTTTTTTTAACATATAAAATCAAAAGAATCTGGGTAACGAAATAAAGAACAAAGTGATGGTCTGTTACATAACAAGGACTTCAGGTCAACACGACCACTTAGGTTCGCAGCCAACAAATAAAATGAAGATTGAGCATACAGCATCAGCTCTAAAAATCACGAAAAAAATCATTCAAAGCTCCCCTCACCCATGGTCAAAGACCAGGGATTTTGGGGACCTAAAAAAACTTAGAGTAATACAACAAACTCTGACTATAAAAATCTCTAAGTGAAGTTAGTACGTATCTTTTTTTTCAATCACTGAACTGAGGAGTAGGGGTTGCCATTAATTACAGAATTACGCCAAAGCTAGCGCGGGAAGAAAGCAAATTGGCTTACTTACGCCAACAAACGGTGAGAACGGGAAAAATGATTAGCGATAAGTTATGCCAAAAAGCAACCCTGAGTTGGAGGACAATCTCATTGGACGGAATCAACGAATTACCGTACATTACCAACAGCGCGCCACTTTCTGTAAGGAATTTTCGAGAAAATTCGACCGCCCAGAATTGACACCACGTTCCCACGCAATTTAGGAAAGCAATTACGGAGAGTTTTCTTAAACTGCAGCTTTTCCCACACTGTAGGGGGGAGACTGTTTATTATTGCAAACGAGACACTTTGGCAGGTGGTGTTTAAACGGAAACCAGAGAATAAAGGGATTCCTTATCAGTAGATCTTTACGGAAGCAAACGTGGAAATTAAAAGTGAGCCTTCAATAGAACCAGCATACTTTTATGGCTGATAATTACAGGGTAGAGATGACCAGATGTGAACATCAAAAATAGCCTCAACTTACCTGAGATGCGTCAGCAGATTTTTCAGACCTCACACGATTACACGGTCGGTATAAAAATTGCAGATTTTACGCAAAGGAATCAGAGGATTTCCTGAGTTACTGTTTTTTAGGTGAGAAATTAAAATTATTATTATAGTTACTGGTAGAGTTTTAAATGCAGACTAGAATTAAACTACCTAAAGGAACCTGTGATGAATTTCCTCACCACAGAACTCTCCCCTGTCCAGGGACGAAAAAAAAAGATTTGACAAGTTACCATATTTAACGTGAACAAAGAGAATATTAAACCTGGAATACCTGATATACAATAAGATATAAAATGGGTCAAATAACTGTGATCATACACTAGAAATACATATAAAGGTAATAAAGGTAGTAGTATTTATACAGATCATGGTATTTCAATGATTAATAAAACATAGGATATCATTACAGTAATTTATATGGACATTCGTGCTGGTTCACTTAACCGTGCCTATTGTAGGCAATATCACCATAATAATTTGTTCTCTCATGTTATACACATTGTAAAAAATTTAGTTGTCTTAATCATTCTTAATAATCTGTTGGGTGTTATCCATTATTATTGACAAAAAAATTGGATGTTAGGTATGCATCAAAGTTGCTACACACAGAGTGACTAACCCAAAATTAATTCTCGTAACAATACTAACAAAAGTTCCCACGGAACACAGCGAATGATCTCTAGGAAGTCTCTTTCGCCAAATTAATCTACCATAGATATGGGAACTCGAATCTTGAAAGTTACTTAATTAATAAGAAATGAAAACTTCATAAATGGTAATACTAACATAATCCTCGTAACCTACGCTAAAAATGGTTCCCACGGAACACAGCGGATGATCTCTAAGAAGTCTCTTTCGCCAACTTAATCTACCAGAGATATGGGAACTATAATTTCTGAAGTTACTTAATTAACGCCATAAATATAAGAAAAGTTATCACGGAGGTAACTTAATACAACCTAATCTGTACAGAAAGGACAACTTCTTAATTGAAATTGCTCCACATTGGGAAGCTATAAAAATATAAAAGTCACTCAAAAAAAAGTATAATAATGTCAGGCTCTTTGGCTCTGAACTAAAACATAAACCTAATTTTGTTTATGCGCATGCATGCCTTAATAGTGTGAGCATAAAATTAATGAAAAGATGCATAAATGTAACCTCAAACTGTCAAAATTTCATGAGCAGTTGGGTACAAAACAATAAATAAAACAAAACAAAAGTCAAAATGAGCTAACTAGTTTCAATAATATTTGTCAATATTTGCCACAGTGAGGTTCAACATATGGATAATCAAAAATCAATCAAATTTTAAAAGTTAAGTTCAGTATTAGTCATATTTACAATATCAGTTTGCTTGCAATATTTAAAACACAAAGGAAAAATCTTGACAAGGTTATATGATAAACCAAATTGCATGAATGTCAAAAGTTGATATAGATCAACCTACTAATATCATTTGTTTACAATGTTACCTTGTTTATCAACCAACATAAGTATACAACAATAAGTTTTAATCATCTACTAAATTCATACCATATAATCTGTACAATTGAATGTTATCTGGTAATACAAATGTCAATGCAAAAAAATTCAGTAAACTAATTGTCAATACCATATCAAAGGAAAAAATATTTACAAATAAGTGTTACAAATAAGAAGTTAATTGCTAATGCCAATACCATAATTTGCCATGAACCAAGCCTAAATACCAAAGCAAAATGTACACAAAGAAAACAAAAATATTATCAAAATGACAAGAATAAACCAACGACTGAGGTAGAATGCAACAGATCACATTAATACTAGATAAACCTAGAGTACAATACCTTATACAGTTAAATTTTTTGCAGCAATCATCTAATTCACCTCTTATTTCTTTCGTTGGGTGCTCCCGAGGTCCATGTACACCCGAATTCCTTACGTTTTTGAAATCCCGGGCCACAAGAGGGTCCGCTTTGTTCGCGGTGTCAGAGGACACGACGTAATACTTTATATATTGGCCCCGTAGCACCAAGAAATAGAGCTAGATACGCCTTTCCAAGATTTTCCCCAGTCTCTCTAAGTTCTGGAACCCTGTTCCCAGAGAGTTTAACCCGTAAATAAACACTGGGATACGGGCTTCGCTTTCTCTGGGAAAACGGTGAATTGATAGTAACGAAATTACGATTTTCTCTGCTGCTGTTCGTAAAAAAAAAAAAAAAAAAAAAAAAAAAAAAAAAAAAAAGCTTCCCTTGTCGGGTGTCTCCTAGGTCCAAGTACAATCGGATTCATTTCGTTTCGTCCCTATGTGCATTTTACTTTTATCGTTAACGTTAGGGCAAAAATTTAATTTTCTAAGATAAAAACATGCACAATTTCAGCTTAGTTATAAAATATATCCTGCATTACTGAATTTGTCGCATAATACTTTATATTTTTTTTTCATTTATATTTGAGGGTTTGCTTCTTTATGGAAGTTTTGCTGCTTTTTTCGAGATTAAAATAAACGTTTAATGTATAAAATGTTATTTTGAGAACTAGATTTTTGAACAACAGTGTTATTTGCTTTTTCTTTATATATATATATATATATATATATATATATATATATATATATATATATCACTAAGTGTACAATCACATTCATTTTAGCATGAAACTACTAACTTATGGCGCATTTACTCATTAATATCTGACTTTCAAGGTCTCTTCCTGAATTCCCCACTACTAATCTTACTTGAAACGAACAAGTACAAGTAAAATCCCTTTTGGTTATACAACACGCAATTTAAAAGTGCAGTATAATAATACCTCATTGTCTTTTCTAATATGATTGAAACATGTTTAACAAGGGAATATTTTCATGTATGCTTAACATAATTCCTCAATTATGATTTAAAAGCTCCAAGACATACTGAAACTTTCCTCCTTCAAACTATCTTTAATCTTTAATTTTTTTATTTTTTTTTTGAAAAAAAAATTATTTCATTCCATGCTTGAAAACAATAAGTTTTGCAATTTCACATTTGATCAGTCTGCTTATCCGTGTGTCACCAGTGTTTGATTATGACCAATTAAATTATTTGTTTTATTTGTAAACTTTTGTACCTTAGTTTATTAATTAAAATTTTTTTAAAGGTTTTCAAGAGTTTTTGAAATTTATACACAAATCAGAGTAACATTTTTGTCTCATCTATTAGCTAAATCCGAAAAACGTCAAAATAGCATTTATATATTTTTTCCAGGTATAAAAATACTATTTAAATTCCTGAGATGTAGTACAAGCCGATGCTATTGCCAATTTCTTGCCCATAATAGCAAAATAAATCCCCATTTAGATCTGACTCTAACGGATGCTCACTTTTCCCTTTGAAATTTTACTTAAATTATCCTTTTTGTTGTAATGTATGGATTTTATGGTATTTTTGGAGCGTATTACTTAGAAGAATTTTGAATTATGAACCTAAAGTATACCTCGATTTCGAATAGCAAATAAGTATCCCGTAGAAAACTTAAAACTAAAATAAAGTGAAATTTAAAAGCCTTTTTCTTTGTACTACGTATTCTCGTTTATACTAGATTAGACAGAATGATTATCTAAAAGACACCGAAAAAAAGAATTTAGATCCGATGTTTTTGGGAACTGGCTATAATTTGCGGATGGGAAAAAATGGATGCTCAGTCGACCTGTATATTTAACCCATCAATAGGTGCGACAATTTTTGGAACACCAGCAGGCACGCGTGTCACAAATGCAACGTCTCTTTCAACCTTGATTATTCCTCTTGTAAAAAACTTTTTTTTTTTCAAATTGAAAATAATAATTCTGCGTTTTATGACAAGATATAAATTATTTAAGGCCAAAGAATGCAGATACAATCGCCTTATTTCAAAACTGTCCGGTTTATTGGATCTAAGGACAACTTGCGAATGGATTCCTATTATGTACAAAAACCTAAAAAATAATGAGATTGTCCATCTTCGTGATATGCGGGATACCGTGTAATAGCTGCACAATTGATCGAGTGCATCAACTCCTGCTTTTGTCGTATTGTAATCCAGTATAATCGTTGGTTTACAACGGTTAAATCTACCAATGAATGGAAAGGAATACAAGGGTCAGAAAATCAGATCTGCATTAGAAAGGGTGTAGCTATAAATAGAAACTGCTTACAACATTCAAAACTTACACGGAAAAACAAACCAATGAAAATTTTGCACTTTGTACACAGCCCGCTAAAGGGTTATGAATTCTATTACACTTTTTCCGGGTACACAGTCTGGATCACGAACATTAAGAACCACTAAATTTAGGGACAGTGGTAGCGTGTTGGCTTTCGTTATTCAGGGTGCTCGGATCGAATCTCGACAAGCGCCATTTAATACCTCCGTGTCTAGGCCGAAAAGGGGCACGTGAAATCCGTAGACTGGAAAGTCCTTCTTTTAAATCAGTGGGTGGAGAAGATACGATTCCCCCCCCCCCCAGATGTCACCCCTGGGGTTGCTCGGTCCAAATTGAGGTGGCACCTGGCTAAGTCGGACTCCGACCCTTGTGGTGCCATTATAAACTGGAGCCGCAACCCTCGGCCCTCAAGCCTATATGGACCTTCTCTGAAATGCAGTCCGGCCAAGGGGCATAAGCAGCAACAACCAAATTTGGCATCATCGACCATAACTTGCTTGCACCCAATTCGATAGGCTCTCAAAAGAATTAGTTTTCAAAACCAGGATTATGGAATAAACTAAATTTCTTTAAAATAATCAAATGCGTTCTTTTTAATAAAATTGCTATTTTTAAAAATTATTTTAAATTAATTTTATTTAAAGTGGTTAAATATGTTTCCCACTCGTGTTATTCAGTAGCATTTAAATTTATTTCTAAATTACGCTTTGCTGTTTCAATTAAGTGCACGTCAAACAAGTCAGGTTGTTTTCATGTTATAACTTATACCGGTGAAATAATTATGTATATAAACATAATCGGGAACCCCACCATTTGTTTTCTCAACTTCTCTAAAACCGAGATGTAGTAATGAAAACTGACGTGTTTCATTCCTTGTAATCTTTTTATCCCAAATTGATGAAAATTATTTGGTTAAAATTTGTAGTACAAGTACGGAACACTTCCTTCCTTCGGTCTTTTATTTATGTCTAGAATTTGAAAATTTGCTTAATATCCTTGAGTAAATCATTTTATCTAGTAACCGTAGGGGTTTCTTGTTTACTTCGAGACTAAATGCATTTCCCTCATTAAGGAGAAATTTTATAAAGAAAGGTGTCACCAAGTTAAACGGGAAAAAAGTAAGTTAATTTAAAAACTTACTTGATGGGTTCTTTCTAGGACAAAAAATATATAATTTTTCTTATAATAGTGTGCCAAATACTGAGTGTGCGTTGTTCCACTTTCAAATTAAAAAATTGCATCATTACATGTTTATTACTTTTTTAAACCTTTATTAAAACTATTCGAAAAACCTTTTTAACTCATAATACTTCTATACATACAAAATTTTCTACCCAAGAAAAAGATCAATTACAAAACTTACAGTAGAATAAATTAACAGATATCTGCAATAAGCACTCAACGCAGTATAAATGCAAAATTCTGTAGAAATAATTGAAATCAAAAATAAATAAGCATAAATAAAACAAAAAAAGAACTAAAAAGACGAAGTGATCGATCAGTCTCTTCTTCAAAAGGCCTAATCGAGTCGGTCACCTCAGGGGAATCTCTCTGATAGGATACAGGTCAAGCCAAAAAATATCCTATGGTCCCGAGATCCCCATATTGACAACAGAAAGTCTATGTTGCACATTGTCTGAATTTCATTTATTATAATACTTAGATCAAGAAATTATTTTGATAGATTTTTGTTCTTTTTATATCTTTCATTAAATCTTTATTCAAACGAGATTTAATACATAAAGTTATTAAACACACATACAAAATTTTCTACATAGCACTGTTTAAGGAGGAAAGGAACCTTCAAAGTCGTTTTCTCAAAATTTTCAGTATTTTACTCTATATACAAAACGAGAATGATCTTTACTATAACTATGTTTATGACAAGGTATTTGCATATTATATTGTACCTAATTAAAAAGACAGATAACATGGAATTATTTGGAAAAAAATTATATTAAAACTTCAAATTAACAGTATGAGTCACACTTTTTATACTAAAATTAGAATACATAAAATTTTAGAATCATTTATTTAAATTTTTCATCCACATTTACAATGACAGGTTTTGTAAAATAAAATCATTCATCAACTTCTACTATATGTTTCCAGTAAATGTAGAAACCATATTATTATTAAGAATTTTCATAAAAAAACGCAAAGCTGGCCTAGTTATCTTTTCAATCTAAGCCTACTAAAAAGGAAAAGAAACATTTGAGTAACCTTCAGATTTTGAAAATAAACTAAAGAAAAATATTATCGTCAAAAGCATACTTTCTTGAGTACAAGAAAATTCCTAATAGTAGCAAGGAATAAACTCCAATTATTTAATTCTGAATAATGCAACCAGATTGAAATATTATAGCCAATTTATGCGATAATTGATTTTAAACCTGCAATTTCAAAAGCAGCTTGAACTCATGAAAATGATATAGGAATGGTCTAGTACTGAATTATATTACGATGTACTCCAAGCTGCACGTGTGAGGTTCCCTGTTTCACTACCTCAGTTTGTGGTAACGTATATAGTATTAAAACAACGAACTCACCATTAACAAGATGCGACGAGGTTTCCTACACTAAACTCTATTTATTATAACAACAATTAAACTACATAAATTCAATACTCAATTGCTAGCAGGCAACGGGGAATTATTTATCGCGCGTGTTAATTCCGGTAGCTATATTACGGAAGCCCTAGCAGAATTCAGTCACGCCACTGCTTTTACATTCGCCACACTAACCTTTCTGTCTTCATTTTATTACCAGGTCGCTGGAAAGATAGCTAACTTCAAAACGCCTGAGGTAAGCTTGATAATGCCCGGCTGCTATACGGCAAAGCGATCTTCACGAGAATTGTTTCTCTTTTGCCATTCACCTCCGCCCGACCTCGCCTCTTACTGTCGCGCGTGTACGCTATCCACGGGGATTACTATCTAGTAGAAAATCGCCGCTCATTTGCATTCGCTTGTTTCTTCTTCAAACGGCAGTTTATTTAAACCAGAGGGGGGTAATTTTGATACAATACCTCACACACTCACTCCTCACTTACTTCTTTCACTCAAAAGAAAAAGTTCTAAAAAGGACTCGGGAATTTAACCCAAATAACCAGAGTGGTGGTGGTCCCTATTTCACCCAAATGGTGAAAAATCTTTGCACAAAATTCACACTGGATCAATTGCATCAAATTTCACCAGTGAATTAATTGCAATTAAGGAGGTTTCCTTTATTTGTCCGATCCTGCCATTTGCTCAACTGAAGGGGTCGTTATCTTTTCTGACACAAGATCAAGTTACCAAGGAATCAGCCTTGGTAAGTATAAGAAACAGGGAAACCTCCTTAACCCACAACATAAATGATGTTCTTTGTCAACTTCATTCTAAGAGAAAGTTCTGTAACCCTCAATGGATACCCGCGCATGTCAATATTGATAGAAATGAGTGGGCTGACTCGCTGGCCAAGGGAAAGCACAACTTGGCCCAGATCCCTTCCTCCATCACACTAGCAGATGTTAACGCGGTTGCTAGATGCAGATTATCCAGCCAGGTCCTAAAGAAACCACTAGTTTCGGATTTTTACTGTCCCAGAACAATTGCTTCTACAATAGCTAGACTACGAATCAATCACTTTAAGAGTATAAAAATCCACCCTGACAACACAAGATCAGTTATCAACTGTAGAAAATGTCCAGAAACCCAACTTTCTCCAGAACATATCTTTGACAGTCCATCCATAGTGGCTACCCTTGTCAAACTTGTTTTGTCTCCGCAAGAACTCCTCTAGTCCACAGTCACGCAAATGGCTGGTAGACTCGCAAAAAGACCACATTCGTGAATCCTTCTACACACGGTTTACGTTGATACCAACCCTCCGGAGCTTGCAGCGAGGGAGGATGAGTTCAGACGGAGTTGCTGCTCTATTCCTTCGTGCGCATAATGACAAATATGGGTCATCGGCACTGGTCGTAGCATACGACCGTTCTTGCTTGAACCTCCTGGATTCCGAATCCGTGGTTAGAAATTGTTGTCAAAGTCTATGAACCACAGACGGACTCACATTTAGCCATCTCGCCACTTTTGTCCGACTTTGTCCTGCCTCTAGTCTACCAATAGCTCGCCATCGCAGTTCTTCAGTCAAATGATGCCTGGAAGTCATTCTTACAATTTGGCTATGCCAGATGTCTAATCTCAGCCTCGCAGCGTCAATTGCCACCTTACTGTGAGATATCAACTTTTATGCTCCTCGCAAATGACGTACTCTGACTGCAGCGCCACTATTTTGCATAATGTAGTATTGTTCAGCACCTTTTAATTAAAAACATATTCAAATTTTAAACAGATTGGCCTAGTTTTGAACGTGTTATCCCTGTTTTTGTAATTTTTCCTTAATTTTTGATAACTAGTGTATATGTATATACACTGCTCAAAAAAATTAGGGGAGCAAGCAAAGAAGTTAAGAAAACATTGCGAGACAGCCACGTATTGGCATAAAATGGATAGTACACGCGTATAAATACGCAATACAGAAAAAAAGACGTAAAAAAATTGTAATTCAGCTTTAATTCTTTGAAAATATGGAAAAAACATGAAAAGATGATTTAGGGCAACAATTTGGTTACATGTAAACGATAAAAAAAGTATTGTTTTGAAATGATGCAAGATTTTTAATATGGCGTGTGGTCTCCTCGAACAGCTAAGACTGCTGCACACCTGTTTTCCATGGATGCGATGATGTTATCGATAAGACTTTGGAGAATACTGTTCCACTCCTCAAGAAGTGCAATCTCCAAGTCTCGGAGAGTCTCGCAGCAATGCGTCGTCCGAGCATGTCCCAAACATGCTCGATTGGATTCAGGTCAGGAGAGCACGCTGACCGTTCCATACGCTGCATTGTTTCAGCTTCAAGCATGTTCTCCACAAGACGAGCTGTATGCGGTCTGGCATTATCATCTGGAAAACAAAGGAATCTCTAAGGACTGCAGCGTAAGGTATGACATGAGGTCTCAGTATCTCGCCTGCATAACTTTGGGCCATCATAGTACCATTCGGAATGATATTCAAGTCCGTACGTCCACGTATACTGATTCCACCCCATACCATAAAACCAGCTCGTCTGTATTGTGACCTTTCATGAATGAAAGTGGGGTTATTTCGAGTGCCCCTTTCCCTCCATACCAAAACACGTCGGGTGTCACACTCCAGACTGAATCGGGACTCGTCTGTAAACAGCACTTGGCTCCAGTCATGTTGCTCCCAATCTCGAAGTTCAACAGCCCATCATCTTCGGGCCGCACTGTGGCATGAGGTCAACGGAATGCAGACCATTGGCCTACGTGCATAGAGACCTCCCTGATGAAGCCTATTATGTACTTTTTGGCTGGACACCCTTCGTCCTGTTGCCAAGAGCTTTTGTCTTTGCAGCTGGGTAGCATTGTCTGTTCTGTTTCGACGAGCTGTTAACAGTATATACCGGTCATCAGTTGCTGTAATGGCTCGTGCCCGACCTTGCCCTGGTCGACGTCTAACATTCCCTATTTCTTGGAATCGATTCCACAGCCTTGCAACGACACTTCTGGCGACTCCAACAGCGACCGCGACACCACGTTGTGTTTGTCCGTTTTCAAGTCTGCCTATAATGCGCCATGCCATGGATTCCGGTAAATCACGTTGTTGAAACATTTTCAAATCACCTTTTCTCAAAAAGAATAACTGTGCAATCGAATTTCACAGTTAAGGCAGTGAAACAGACGTTTCTTCAACATCCCGATTCCGTCCGTATGTTCTTTTTCTGGTTTTTGACGTCATGAACTTTGATTTGCATATGAAGTTTTCTTCTTCTGTTTCCTGCTAGGCTTTAAATTATGGATGATTTATTTTATGTTACTTATCGGTGTAAGTATTTGCGTAATTTCGTTAAAACCATGTGCTCCACTAATTGTTTTGAGCAGTGTATATATAAATATATATATATATATATATATATATATATTTATATATTGTGTGTGTGTGTGTGTGTGTGTGTGTATGTTATAATAAGTTACTAACATTAACCCTGTAAATGATGTCATTTATTTTTAAATATATATGCAGCTTGTACTGCTACAGTTTACACAGTTTTACACAGATTTTATCGGTGAATTATTTTATGAATTAGTTTTGCTTGCGGGCTTCTGAAAATGAATACACTCGAGAAGTAATCTTCAAAACTGGTATATTTTAACAAATGTCCATTTTATTTGATTGTTTTGAAAAAGGAACAGGTGAACACGAATCTATTATATTAAACAAATTACTTACAATCTGGAAAGAATAAAAGCATCGAAACATAGAATTTGTTGTCACGCTTTCATTTCTGACACTTAAAGCTTTGTGAAACAGGACTTGAAAATGTTTGAAGTGGTTGAAAAATTTTTGTTTCATCATACAAAATGATTCGATTCATTGAAACTCGCATCGCAGTATTGGAAACTGAAATGAACAATATTACGAAATTTCTATCTGAAAGTCATGAAAATTGTGACGATTGACTAATGTTTTAAGTTGAAATACCACATTGCATTTATAAACCTTATTTGACCTACGCATTTACTAGAAAGGTTAAGGCTGAATTGGATGCTAAGAGGCATTTCAAAATCGATGCTTATCAATGAATCAATCAGCGCTCTGTTGAAATTTTGAATAAATCACGTAACATTTGAGAACTTTTTGCAATTCTGTGGATACTTCAGATAATAAAAGAAAATGAAATTAAAAATCTGATATTGCAACTGCGCGACACGAAAAATCAAGAGAATGTCGACATATATTTTCGGTGAAGATATTTTTCTAAATAACATCGGTTATACCTTGACATAAAACCAACTCCAATAAACTGCTTTAGAAAATTATAAAATCGAGTTAAATTAATTATTTTCCCCAGATTTGTATATGCTAATCAGTCAGTTGAATCAATCAGCGTTCTTTTGAAATTTGAATAAATCACATAACATATGAGAACTGTTGCAATTCTGTGGATACTTCAGATGATAAAGAAAATGAAATTAAAAATCTGACATTACAACTGCGCGACACGAAAATCAAGAGAATGTCGACAAAAATTTTCTGTGAAGAAATTTTTCTGTATAACATCGGTTATACCTTGACATAAAACCAACGCAAAAAAACTGCTTTACAGTATTCTAAAATCGAGTTAAATTAATTATTTTCCCCAAATTTGTTTATTCTAATTTCATAAACGTTGCGTCATCTGAGACAGATTCTGTGTTTCGGAGTATTCAAAGAAATCAGCTCAAAGATGTTTTCTCAATGTGTTGGGAGAAACAACACTGGATTGGCATAACTTCAAGAACAAATTTTGATATTGTTTATAAAAGATGACTTATCAAAAAAAGCCTAAACAAATTAGGAACGAATATTTTCTACTGTTGTGAAAGAGGCTCTTTTTACATTTTAACCCTCAATACATGATACCCCTTTCAGGTATTTCAACATCCCGGGACCCAACAGAGGTCTGTGAAACTATAATAAAAAATGTCAATAATATTTCGGACAGTAGAGTACTGTGATAAGAGATAGCGTCTCTCTTCCACATGTACGTATGAGTATCGAAAAATAACAGAAAAAAATTCATTTAAATTTCATTGGTTTTCATTTGTACTGCTTCATCAACGAAGATAATTAAAATTAATTTTTGCTTGATACTATGTAAATTTCACAGTACTTCCGAAGTATTTTTTATAATTTCCAAATTTACATATATATATATATATATATATAATATATATATATATATATATATATATATATATATATATATGTGTGTGTGTGTAAGTAATAATAACTCCCCACTAGTTAATAATTCTATTCCATTGATATTCTACTTTTAATTTTGTCGTTCCCCTTGTATAACCACTCGCGTTTTTCTCTATGTGACGCCTCGCTGTCGCTGTGAATATTGCACCAATAATAATCACCAATAATAATCGCGGAAAAACAAAACTGAATTTTCCTTTATGCTGGTGTGAGTGTCGAACTGCGGAGTTGAGATTGGAGATGGATTGAAATAGCCATATTGACGAAACCCCCTTTCGCTATGTCAGGATGTAACTTTATATCTTAAACATTACTCGTTTTAACATTACAATACATTTCTATAATATTTACAGGATAACTTCAATAACTTCATATAACTTCATTACATTTAAAAACGCTGCCTCTCAGTCTCACGTCAATATCCATATCTTTAGAACAATCTCTCGTTATTGCCATCCGAAAGCGCAATAATAAACTTCTTATTAAAGTCGCTCATGGAGTTAAAAATGGGCGATTATAGCCACTCTCCGTTCTCTCTGCTCTTTGTAATATGTGAATAGCTTCCAGTTTTTCATATTTGGTTATAACATGTTTAAACTATTAATTAACCATAATGTGCAGAGTGAATAAAAAAATTATTCCAATCAATGTCTGATTGGATTTGATGCTTCTCAAGCCCGACTAGATTTAATTTATCCAAGAAGCTACCGAAAGCCGTAAATGCCCGTTCTTTTCTTTGCGAATATCGTTATATGAATCTTGCCAGATAGATTATATATATATATATATATATATATATATATATCTATATATATATACATATAATGTGTGCGTGCGGTGTGTGTGTGTGTGTAAGTAAGTAATTTTAACAATTTGAAAGTATTTCCGAGGTATCATTTCAATTTACGGCAACCTTTTAAAATACACAATAAAAACACGATTTTTTAAAAATTATTTAAAAATAAAATTTTGTCATAAAATCTCTTTATTTTAATTTTTCGTGGTTTTTGAATGTTTCCAGAGGATCTATTATTCATTTAATACAAAAAATTCACAAGAAAGTATCTCCGAAACATCATTTCACTTTGCTTCAACCTTTTATAGTATACGATAAGCTTTTAAAAAACATTCATACATTTCTTCCTTAATGTAGCTCACCATGAGGATAAAAGCATTTACACACCACCTTTAAATCCAATGTAATCATACGTAAAAAACAGCTTGTTGTTCCTCGGGAAAACCGACTTGTAACGAGTGCAATGATTTCTGGAATCCTCATCACGAGCTGTAATGGAAAATTTTTACCAAATAATGACTCTAGGGGGTAAAATAACGATACCTCTTTGACTTCCTTAAACTTTCAAACTAGCGAGGTCATAAGTAAATAAAACATATAATTTAGGGATTAGTATCAACTGACCTTTGGGTTTCGTGAGAATAACTTTTCTGCGAAAGGTCAAACCAGATTTTCTGCCATGCAACGATGCAGCAACTGCTTTTAATTTGCGTTTCATCATTCTCTCTCGCGGTGGTCAAGGGCACGAAACGCGCCTTTCAGCGCTCACATCCAATTTCCATGTTCATTTCCCTGCCAAATTTATCTATCCAACTAAAACTGCCCCACAGCATTTCTTGTTTATCAAATAATCCATTGAAGTGCAGTCTTAAAACAAAATATATCTTACACAGACACTAAATTTATTAATCATATAGTTTATTGCATCTTAAAATAAAAGAAAAAAATGAGCAAATCCAGGTGTATACATGTTCTTTTTAAAACATTGTATCAGATTTTGGATTTAGATGTAGAAATTTTTAGCTAGGTGGACCTTAGAAGGGTGGATACTAACTACAGTATATTTAAAATAAAAAAGTCTTTGTGTTACACAAATTCAATCTCATTATAGTTATTCTTTTTTAAAATATGGGAAAAACATATTTGGGAAAATATAAGCGTTCCAAACATGACATATTCAATCATAAATACAGTGGAAAACCTGGCAGAATTATATAGTCTAAAAGTGGGATTTAATAATACGCAAGTTTGCCATCAATAATTAAATAGGTTTTTATTTTTTATTCTGTAGCCTTAATTAACCTTCCAGCAACCGTTCGTATGTGGGAGATACACTCGAGTTGAATTCGGTTTTATATACACTGTTTATCAAAAGTTAAGGAAAAGTCACAGAAATAGCGATTACTCAAAATGTTACGCTTAGAATTTAATGAAACTTATACACATTATACAACATATAGGCAGGTATAAAATAGCATAAAAAGAAATAGCCAGACAATTATAGTGTTATAGAAACTAGCATATGTATACAATGAACAAATCGGATGTGTCAGATTGGTACGGGAAAAGTACCTTTAATATGGCGTATGATCCCCCCGAGAAGCAATACAGTACATACAGCGATGTGTGATGCTGTCAATTATGCGGTCTATGAGTTCGGTAGGAAGTGAAAGCCATTGCCTAGCCACGCTTTCAATTGCTCTTACAAAGCAGTTGAAAGCGTGGCTAGTGTCCTAGGAGGAGGATTGAAAGCAGCTATACGTCGTCCTTAAGCGTCTCAAACATGCTCCATAAGATTCAGGTCCCGTGATCGAGCTAGCCACTCCATGCACTGAATTGTTTCCACGATGCGAGCCCTGTGCGGTCTCGCGTTATCGTCCTGTAGCACGAAAGCATCACCTATTGTCCCGGCATAAGAGCGCACATAAGCATCAAGGATGTCATCTCTATAGGTGTGAGCATTCACATTTCGACGGGGAAAGACATGAAGGTCTGTGCGTCCACACAAAGAGATACCACCCCAAACACTGACACTGCCTAATCCGCATGCATCTCTTTCACGGATGTGTGATGGATGAAAACGAGTTAGAGGTTCTCTCCAAATCAAAATACGCCTACTATCGCTTTAGAGGCTAAATCCATATTTGGACCTGGACTCATCCGTAAAGAGAACAGCCCTCCATTGATCACGCGTCCTGCGGACATGTTGACGTGCCCACTGCAAACGCTCCCGCCTATGGCGTGACGTGAGCGGGACGCAAATGGCTGGTCGACTAGCAAAAAGATCACCTTCGTGAATCCTTCTACGCACGGTTGACGTTGATACCAACCCTCCGGAGCTTGCAGCGAGGGAGGATGAGTTCAGATGGAGTTGCTGCTCTATTCCTTCGTGCGCATAATGACAAATATGGGTCATCGGCACTGGTCGTAGCGTACGACCGTCCTTGCTTGAACCTCCTGGATTCCGAATCCGTGGTTAGAAATTGTTGCCAAAGTCTATGAACCACAGACGGACTCACATCTAGCCATCTGGCCACTTTTGTCCGACTTTGTCCTGCCTCTAGTCTACCAATAGCTCGCCATCGCAGTTCTTCAGTGAAATGATTCCTGGAAGTCATTCTTACAATTATGCTATGCCAGATGTCTAATCTCAGCCTCGCAGCGACAATTGCCACCTTACTCTGAGATATCAACTTTTATGCTCCTCGCAAATAACGTACTCTGACTGCAGCGCCACTATTTTGCATAATGTAGTATTGTTCAGCACCTGTTACTTAAAAACATATTCAAATTTTAAACAGATTGGACCAGTTTTGAACGAGTTATCCCTCTTTTTGTGATTTTTCCTTAATTTTTGATAACAAGTGTATTTAGGCCAGACGGCTCAACGAACACCAGCACTTGGCTATTCTATCCGCTCACTTTGATCTTCTTTCAGTTATCGTCTGAATTTCGAGGTGTTAATAGGATGCCGTATATCCACCATTTGTATTTTAGAGATACGCGCGAAAGTTTTAATAATTTTTCGTTATATCTGGTTTTTTTATAAGAAACTTTTATTGTTTCAATATTAAACATTCTGTAAATTTTGCATCTAATATATGCGACAGTTTGTAAATGCCCTTATGAAAGAAAATGTTGAACGAAGAGCATCTACCTCTCTGTAAATCGAGCTAAAAATTAAAGTGGGGAAAAGAAAAGCAGAACTAGGCGTTGAAGAAGTGGAAGAAGCGACGTCAGGAACGAAAACGATGCAAACACTGTCAAAAGAACAAGCGCACTAGGATCACGAGGTTCAGCTGTGAGATTTGCAAGAAATGTATATGTTTGGAGCACTCTAAACACATTTACTCAGATTGCATGCTGAGACTCAATGACTATAATGTCTAATCTCTTCCTTTTTTATATCTACTAAATTTAAATTCGTTTTTTCTTTTGTATTATGTTTATACCTCTATATTACAAATGTAAATAGTTCAGTAGAGTTATCCGCAATTTCATTTAATTTATTTTCACGTCATTCCAACAACTCTTTGTACATTTTACATTGTTTTCATGATTTATATTTGCGTTGATTCTGTTTCTTTAAATAAAGGAATAATCTTGTAAATTAAATAACATTTGTTTAAACAAAGCGTATTTATTAACTCCTAATTAATTACAACATAATTTCATTAATTAAATTGTTAAAAATTTATATTTCCCAATAGCGTATATGTGAAATACGCGCGACATTTCACGGTCGTATAGAGAGCGCGCCTGCTGGAAGGTTAAATTATTGAAATGTATTGCGCGCAACACTGTATTGTATTGTACTCTACTTTATATGACTGTGTTTTATGAAATTTAATACTGCTTTTCTGCACCTTACAACCAGATTCAATTGATATATTTCGTCCATCAAAGGAATTGATGAGCGTTAAAACACACTATAGCAGATTTTTTTCCCCAAATAATTTAAATTTAAAAATATTATTTGCATTTTTATTTAAACGAAAAATGCTCCAAGGTGTAAAATTTTTTCTCTGTTACTCAGTACAACTTTTTTTTAATGTTTAAATCCAATTCGGCAATCCTTGTACAAATTTTCTCCATAGGTTTACATTGAGATGAGCTAACCCAATAGGATTAGTACACAGCAGCTTTCATTAAATACCGTATGTAAGGCATTAAATTACTTCATTAAATATTGCATGTACTGTGGGAAACACATACTATACGTGCACTTTAATTAAGCACTTTTAGCGCTGTGATTGGCAGTTTATTAACCAACATCTCTGCTAGAGAAATTTAAATTCATAAAGCATAATTTCGTTCACTCTTTTGCAACTTCTTTGAGTCATGACCTCTTCGTTTTATAAGCATTCAACCTGCCACTCCAATGTTTGCATAAGAGGCTTTTTCTGATAAGGAAAACGTTATTTTCGGCACAATAACTAAGAGGATAACCCCAGGAAATATTTTGCGGTCTCTTGCATCTCACGACCCACAGGTTGGAAAACCACTGATCGCTGTGATAAATGGAATTAAGTATTTGGAGTAGAGAGCTATGGTCAGTTAACACAAATTAGGCCTAAATTATTATGTTTAATAAAAGGTTCAAAAATTCCTATTTTTGCTTTTCTTTATACCCAATGTAATTATGAAAAATTATTTTTATAGCTTTACACAGCTTCCAAAAAAAAAGGCAATGCTCATTTTTAAATGTAGATATGACAACATTCTGCTAATGTTTAGCTCGTAAATTGAGTAAATGTCACAGATTAATTGTTTAGAAGTTAGATGCTCGTTACATATTCACTCAGTTATGGCTTTATTACTTGAAACGTTGTACATGTACATTGGAACCTTTACGTGTACGTGAAAAATTCATATTTATGCTTTATTTCCTACGCAACATAATTATGAAAAATTTCATAATCAATGGCACAATTGAATTTCGTGTACAAATTACGTACACTAGCCAACAGTGAAAATGTAACTTGAACGAAACCAGTAATTATTTACGTAATCAACCACGGTCATCACGTAAATGACCGTGAAAATCTCCGATTAGCTGTATTTCCAAAATATGGCGTGGGGGTGCTATTTCAGTTAAGTTTAATTCATGTGATTCAAAATGCCTCGCAAATGTGTAATCTCGCAAATGCGTAAACAATTTTTGATATATTTGTGGACAGGTAACTTTGAAATCCCAAAAGCGACCACTCACGTCAACAATTAAAAAGGTTTACAGTCTGTACTTTAATGGTGAAATCGGAGACCAGCACAAGCCCTGGGTTGCTCATATGTTTCATATCTTGTCTCTAGAGTCTTCATTTCTGGTTGAATCATAAAATGTCATCAGTCGGCTTTCCTGTCCTCATGATATGAAGAGAACCGTGAAACTATGTAAATGGTTGTTATTTTTGTATGACTCCATTAACACATTGTACTTTAAAGAAGAAAAAGTCATCCTTGACATATCCTAACAAACCGATAATTAAATTACCGATTTTCGCTACACCTGTCCAAGAAACACGGAGCTTTCGGGGTGATACCACATGCCCATCACTCGTCGGTTGTCGCAGAGCCGCAAGGACACTCTAATTTGCGAAATTTTTAAAATCCCGAGGAGATCGAGGCCATATCTTGCAGTATGACATCATGCTGAAGACTTCATAAAAGTCCTTCCTACAGCTTTTTTTAGTCCTAGAAAACTATGCTCTGCAAATGCATCCCCGAAACGAACACGGGGGTGCAGATTTCAGGTTACTCGAGAAAGCGCTGACGTCAGAGAAACCGTTTTTCCAGTTTATCGCTTTTTTCCGCACCTTATTGGCAAAAAAGAGCACTGCAGACGCCCCTAATTCATAAATAGGGCGTCATAAAAATTTACTCCAAAAGTCCTATTTCTAGAAATCCAAAAATATAGCGTTGGTGCCGATTCCGAATTAATGGGGAAAGCGGTGTCATCAGATTACCGAAATTACCGATTTTCCAGCCGCCGATTGATGAAGCCCAAAGATTTCAGGGCGATTCCACGTGCTCATCACGCGTCGGTTGTCGCAGAGCCGCAAAAATATTCGAATTTGCAAAAATCCCGAGGAGATTGGGGCGATAGGGTCTCCGCCGTAAGTAAATCTAGTTCAACACAAAGGGCCTGTTCACATAGGAGTCCGTTGCGTAGCGTTAAGGGAAAGATGACGTTGAGACGAAAATAAACCAATCATAGGCTTTAAAAATTTCATTGCTAATCATTTGGAGGTTTGTCATTGGTTAAATATATTTCAATACTTTAACGCTCCGCAACGGACTCCTATGTGAACAGGCCCTTAGTCTATATCTCTTAAAATATCATTTTACATTTTTTTTACCATACGGACACTTAAAATCAAATTTTCAGTGTACTATATTTACATCAGTTTTAAAAAAAGTAATTCAGAGTTATGCATAACTGTATGATAATTTTATGCTAATAAAAAGATTTAAAGTTCACTCAACAGATATGCAAATTAAAATAGTAGGTTTCATACTTTTAAATCTAGTAAAATTATAGGTTTAGTGTTATGTTCTTTCAAACGTATTTTAATTCCTGAATAATTTTATTGTACAAACAATCAAATATTTTCAAATTTCCCATAAAAAGTCATAAAAATCAAAGCAAACTTTATTTCTCAGATACCATAAAATTAGCTGTAAAATCATTTAATCTTATTGTTATACGAGATAACCAAAAACAATTTTCGAATCAAATCGGGAAAAGCAACTATCAATGATCAAATTCTATGATATCCGTTTCAGTGCATTGAAAGTGACTATTATTCTCAACAATGTTCCATAGTTCACTTAACAAGTACATAAATTTTTGTCCATTTTTATTGTGTGTAAATAAAGTAGATAAGTATTAAACAATTCTAGCTTATTCAACATCATACCCTCATTACGCCCTTAATTTTCGCCCTTTATCTAAACTTATTGACAGATGTTATCAATAAGATTTGAATAACCTGGAAACGAAGCTATTTCCTCTTTACGAACTTAATTTAATTTCTTTCCGGCAACAGAATTTGTTATAAGCGTTATTGTGCAATTCATAATTATTTGAACTATATCTTCTGTAAACTGCGATGCAGAAGAAAGTATCAACAGAATTTTTATAGGTACACAAAAAATACGTGATTGACGGTCTTATAGTTAGAAAAGGAAAGGTCTTAGGTTATTGTTTTAGGAAATCTAAAAAGGCAAAGCTCACAATATGTCAGCTAATAAAAGCTCCTAATAAACGAAGTTAAACTCATTTTAGATATTTAATCCCTTGAAATATATTCCAGTCACATTAAAACTTATCTTCGTTTAACGGGTATTAAATTACCATAAATTAGAAGCATCGAAACAATTTGTGACATTTAGTTTTTTCATGCTACAAAGAATTTATGATCGCCTACATAATTATACTTATCTTACGTATTTTTTTATATTTTGCTTAGAATTTCAGAATCGAGAGTCGTGATTAATTTAAGACGCATTTTTTTCCTTACTTTATTGTCTTATTGAATATTTTCGCAGTCGATATCACCTTGAAAATACTGTGCAGGAGAGAACAGTGGAAAGAAGTTAAAAAGATTTTTTTTGACAACTTAGGAGGAACATGAATATATGAATACGAAGAAGGTTTAAACAATAAAATTATATCCGTTAGAGATAAACTGCCCTTTTGCCAATTTTTATACATTCTAACTACTGTTTATTATCGTTAGTGTTTTTGTCCGTTATGTAGAAAATAAAATAAGCAACAATCTTTTCATTCTTAGAATTTTGATTGAAAATTAAGTTCACGGAAAGTTTATTAAATTGCAGCTATTTATTTTCTACATTTTGTGAAATTCTTCAATAAATTCTCGAGAAAACAATCATTAGCCAAAATTGTATTAATGTACATTTAAGAGTCTTTGTAAAATTCCTTGCTGATTTCTTGAATTTCTGACATCCTGTTATAGACCTGAATAGGCATCCCAATGTTTTTATAGCTTCTGTTTTTGGTTAGGTTTCACCTAAAACGTGATGATCACTTACGTAAGGTTGTAATTAAAATAAACATCAAAGATAACTCTTAAATTATAGAAATTAGAACTACATTTGAAAAGTGAAACTGCTCGCTGTGTCATAACTTCAAAATATGCATAAATTCGTAAAAATTTCGTAACAAATATAAACAAAAATTTTTTATCTTATTTAGAAGTTGATGCAGTTAGACCTCTCAACAAAATTATTAAACATTAAATGTTTACACACAATTTTATAACATGATGCTAACTACGATAAGCTTAATTTTCTGAAACGTAGGAGCTCTTTAAAATTCGGTATTGGAGGTTGTTGAAGGTATCTTAGTCTAACGAATATTATAAGAACCACAAATTTTGACTAAAATTTTCCTTAGCTAGTAAAGCAAGGGAACAAAACGGCATTTCAATCGATAGTTTGCTACGCTTCATACCCTATTCAACGCAGTTACTTTTAAATCGGGTTATGTTTCCCATCAGTTACTCTGATTCGGGCATCGTTTTCATACCGGGCCGTATATCAAATTCTTGCATTATATAAATATTATATGTTCTGTAAATTAAAAGTTTCTCATAAAAGAGTTTGCATAATTTCAGCACTAAAACTTTTTAATAAAATATAAAATTGTACACTACTTTTTACCTGGGAACACCATATATATACACTGCTGGCCACCCAAATTGCAACACCAAGAAAGACAAGAGATATCACAACAAAATGTATTTTGTAGATAACATGTTGACCAAGTATCAAATGATTAAATTTATAGACTTCTGTGAAGTGTGGTTCCTGCAAAAATCAGTAGCCAGAGTAGCCGCCATTGTTGGAGATCAACCATGGACCACATGTTTTCTATCGGCGAAAGATCCGGAGAGCGAGGCGGCCAGGGAATCAATTCAATCTGGCGATTGACGAAGAACCGTTGGACAATGCGTGCCACGTGTGGTATCGCATTATCCTGTTGAAATATGGCTGTGGGCAAGCCCTGAAGGTAAGGAAGGACAACTGGCTCCAACACCTCGGAGATGTAGCGCTGGCTGTTTAAAGTACCGGCAATGCGTACTAGAGGTGTGCGAGAGTGATATCCAATACCGCCGGTATATACCATAATACCCGGTGCAGGACCAGTGTGGCGGTGCATAACGCAGCTGTTCAGCATCTTCTCTTCACGGTGTCTCCAGACTCGAATGCGACCATCGTGGTGTTGCAGACAGAAGCGTGACTCGTCAGTAAAGACAATTTCATTCCATTCTGCCGTCCACATCCTTCTGTCATCGCACCATTGGCGGCGGAGACGTCTGTGGTTCTGCGTCAAGGGTAGACAAAGCAATGGACGTCTTGCGGACATACCACTCTGCTGTAAACGGCGTCGAATGGTACGCGCAGACACTGGATGATGCGTTACAGACTGCATGTGCTGTGCTATGGTTCATGATGTGACTGAGCGATCCGTCACTGCCATGCGCACAATTTGCCTGTCATCACGTGAAGTGGTGCGCTGAGGTGGATGCGATCGAACACACCGGTCCGTCGTACCCTCCTGCATCCAACGATCACATATCCGCATTACAGTTGTTTGGTTTCGTCCAACACGACTACCGATTTCCCTGAAAGATAATCCACAATCTCGGTAGGCCACTATCCTTCCTCTATCGAACTCGGATACTTGATCAAAAGATGATCGCTGTTTTTGACGAGGCATAATTGATCGTTTTTTTTTTTTAAAACCACAAGAAAAACACAATTGCCTAACTTGAAATCGTCGAAATCTCCAAGCCTTAAATAGCGCTTTGAAGTGGCGCCACAGGCGCGCGTGATGTGCGTCTGCGCTGAAATTCTAATCATTTGCATATCTCACCTCCGCTAATGCATGTTGCAAATTTCATGTCATTTGCATGTTTCCTTCAGGGTGTTGCATTTACAGTGGCCAGCAGTGTATATATATATATATATATATATATATATATATATATATATATATATATATATATATATATATATATATATATATATATTATATATATGTATGTGTGTGTGTTTGTGCAGTGTCACTCGATTTACTCTCGTCTAAATCAGACTTAGGCATTAATAGAAGAGTATTATTTTTTAGTTAAACACATTTATTCGTTCTTGGTTAAGCATAAGTATGTACAATTTTAAAAAATTCCAAGAGGGACACAGATTACTTCCAACCGGTTACATCGTACCAAACAGCTCTGCTTCTCTTGCACTAGCTCAGAGCCTAGAACAAGACTTATCGTCACCTGGACGCTTTATCCAATTAGAAACCTAGGACCAAGGTTGTCGAAGGTGGCAAGCTGATATTGGCTTAGTCAGCTCGCACTCGTTGCTATGCCTCTTAACCTCTTGCTTAGTGGAAACTGTTTCTATGCGGTTTTCCTTGTGGAAAGTATCGATAGGAAAAATCTTATCATTAATCATATTTATATATATATATATATATATATATATATATATATATATATATATATATATATATATATATATATATATATATATGTATGTATGTATGTATATTTATATATAGATTCATGTTCATGAATACATTTATATTAATCACTAGCCTAATCTGTGTGATCAGTAATTTTTACTCTTTCTGGAGTTTGCCATTTATTTTTATCATGTCAATGGATTAAAATATCATTGAAAATTAAAACATTACAAAATAATCCGTATCAACTGTCGATTGTCCTAGTACCAGCATACTGGAAGGACTTTCCTGTCAACGACTTTAATGTGCCCATATCTGGCCTTGACACGAAGCCATTTAATGGGACTCGAACTCAGCACCCCCAGTCCCAACGCCCAACGCGCTACCACTTGGCCACTTCGGGCTCATTCAATAGTAATATGGCTAAAGTCAAAAACAAGGAAGCTATGGCAATTTCAAACGCATTACTAACATACGCTTTCAACACTGAAATCACTCAAGGTAGCAGTCAAGGAATACAACAATTTCTCCGCATTGACACAGACAGAAAAACTTCGAAGAATCATTGTATAATAGAATCGAAGATCTTTTCACAAGTCGCAGAAAAGAGAATTACCTAATACAGAAAAAAGTAGATTGCATTAAAAAAGTAATCAAAACACTGACTTCAACTACTTCAAACTGATTTACCATTATCCTTGGACAATGATTATTTTCTCATTCAACAGGTTTATATTGGCCTGCTGAAAAACAGTAGTGCGAGCTGACTTGAACACTTTACCATTTTCTCAGCAAGCAATATTTTAAGCAGTTTTTAAAGAATAAATGTAGAAATTGAGCAAAAGGGTAGTTCTAGAGATTAATAATTATTCGATAATGCTGGTATTTATTTTGAAAATATGCTATATGTAATGCAAATATATATTTATACTGTCCGTGTTTGTGTTTGTATAGAGAAATGTGTTTGTATAGAGAAAACAGTTATAATGAACGCACACATGTGTGATACATTTGCATGAATGAACATGTGTCATTTATGTACATTACCGGCCATAAAAATTCCAGCAACATGAAAGAGGGATGATACAAACGTCAAATTCGCATGAAAGGAAGAAGATACTGGGATATTCAAATGATTAGCATTTAAGCACAATCCAACGACGCACGAGGGAGAAGTGGCATCTCAAACTCGGAATAAAAGGAAAGTTACACAGTGGTAGAATTTTTTTTAAATCCTACACCGTATCTTGGCTTTTCAACTCTCAGTCTCTGTCGGGCATCCCAATCCGTCTTGAATGAAACGCAAAGTCATCCTCCGCAAAATTTCTATCTGCGACGTCAATAAGCCCAGGACAAGTATGGAGGTGGTCACCAGTCATGTCTCCAAGGCCACACAGTGGGCAAGTCAGAGAATCCGACAAGACGAAACGATGTAGATGTTTCTGTAAAATGCCGTGGCCTGTAAGGTAATACCAGTCGTGGTTTCTGTAAAAAGTCGTGGCCGGTCTTGACCCGGAAGTTAGCCACTCCCACAGCTCTGTGGAGGGAGAACGGGATAAGCTTTCATAGCAAAGAAGCCCAGGATTTTTCGTAAATTCCCTGTAAAATTTTTTTTGGAGGGAGCCAATCTTTGACCTAACAAGCCTTTTAACAGTATAGTAAAGGAATGTTATGTTCATTATTTTCCCCCATTCCGTTTAAATTATTTCTTTTATTTCATATATTAATGTTATATCTAAGTTTCTTTCATAAAATATTTTACTCTCTGTTGAAGGTAAAGGTGTTCTGTTGAAAATTGAAGTCAATACAGTAAAAATGATTTTGGGTATGGAAAAAAATGTAGTTTCAACTGCACCACTGTACCATTAAACTGTGCCAGCATCCTTCTTAACATGGTATCTAACGAAGAGAGAAATTTATCACTCTCACAGAAGTTAAGTTCCTAAGAGAAAAGGAGCTTGGGATTCTTCGAGAGAATGCCTTTTAGAAATTGGTTAAAGATGAGGTAGCACAGCAAATTTTCTTTGTGTCAACATTCTGCAGGTAAAACAACCAAGCAACAAAATGCAGCCCAAAGCGAAAGACTCTAAAACGCTTATGATGAAAGATTCATATTTCAGGTGTGAAAAATGTTCAGTTGCTAGAAATAAATTTCAATTGTTTCAGTCTTTAAAATATTTTTTGGAACATCGTTACTCATATACATTTCTTTCATAATTTGGGAAATTTTCATTAAATTTCTAATTTCATATCTCTCTCATTAGGATTATGATGGTATCTTTCCTTTTGACTACCTCTGTTCCCCTGTGTCTTTGTTTTCAATGAAGTAACCATCATTTGCTTTTCAAAGTTTTAGTATTATAAGTTCTCGAAAGATTTCACTCAAGTTTTTCTTTAATGCCGTTGATATTTAATTATATAGAAGAAAAGCATCGCAATCAATAATCTATTGTATTATATAGGTAAATGTGTTATTCTTTAGGGCTTAAAAATTTCTGAATGTAAAAATCTGAAATATGTCTGTTTAGATAATTTCACTTTAAAATGACTCTTTAAACTGAGCAGTAAATTTTTCAACATAACAGTGACAGTGTTCTTTAACAAATGATAAAGAAGATTTTAAGTAGACATCTGTTGGATTTTCATGTACTTACTAAAGTTTAAATTCTGACATAACGCTTTGATAATTCAACGTCCATGCACATTTCGATCTTGTCAGGTTTCATTACCATTATGTTGCACATTCAAAACCACAAATATGATAATTACTAAGTGAAATTCTATGTTCATTTAGAATAAATGAGGAAAATTGTTAAATAATGTACATAAAATCTGCATAATCTAATGTGCAAAAACAATCCATCTTAATAACACTGATATTCCCTGTCTTAAAATATTATTCTAATCAAATTAATCACTGTTCGTTAAAAAAATCCCTAGATGTTCAAAAAAATCGCACTTGAAAAAATCAAAAACATCTTCTAAAATTATCCATAATTTTGCATTTGCAGATTTTTCATTGAAAACAAAGGCTTATAATTGCGGCTTAGTTATTGTTCTCAAATTTAGTCTATTTCCAGATATCCTGAAATTAAAAAACATAATCTAAGTGAGAGTATTAACTGACAATAAAATGAAATAAATAAATAAATTTCATTCTTGGAAAAGTTAAGTCTTTAAACAAGAGCAACACTTCAAATCTTGAAAAGTCGAACGTTGGCCAATTGGCTAGGAATACTAGAGTCTGTGACCTCTTGACCCGATAATGGCACTGATGTTTTCAGAAATGGCTTTAAATAATAGGTCCCGGTATAATTATCCCTTGCGTTGCAAAAGTTGACCTACCGGGCCAAACCAACCAATCATGGTCCCTCAAAATGGAATTCGAAAAATTCCTTACATGAAAATAAATCAACTTGTACATCATTGGCCACAAAGTTAAGGCGTTTAGTTATCAGTGATCTGATAGTCACGGAAATAAATCAGAATTTATAGAAAATGTGTTATTTTTGATCCATTAATGCGCCAGTAAAATATTTCCGCGAAAACAAATTCCGTATATGTAAGCGTTTTGCATTGGTTAATAAATTTTGAGTTTTGAGAGAAATAACGGGATGAAAAAGTGAAGCTATCATTGTTTGCTACAACATCAAATTCTAAACTTGTCTTCTTTGTTCTATAATTATAAAATAGAATGGATTAAAATAAAAATATTGAGGTCAAGACGTAAATAATATCAAAGTTTATGCTTTGTTACTTAAAATTGCAAAATTTGAATGTCCTTATTTCTGAAGGTTTGTGATATTTTGCATCTCTTTTCTCACCCATTAATTGTACATATCTTCAGATCTGTAGCAAACTGGAAGAGTTCCACTTAATTCAAACTATGTGTCAACACCTACACTGTAAGCTTTTCCTTTCGTAATTCATACTAAGTAATACTCTACCTGATTTATATTATGAGAAGTTTGATGAACTGCTGCATATCTATTGGATTAAACGAGTATGCTATCTATCCGGCGATGCAGTATTTTTAAACAACAAACAGCCCTTGTTCAGCGATGCAGTTAAGACTGCTGTGTGCTAACTCTATTGGATTCGCTCACCTCAGTTTTAACCTATGGCAAAAATGTGTCTTTTATTTACAGCTACATAAATGATGATATATATATATATATATATATATATATATATATATATATATATATATATATAACAGTTCAATAACTGACTGACTCACTGACTGACATACACCGCACAGACCAAACCGCTGGACCTAAAGGGCTGAAATTTTGCATGGCGATTCTTCTTAGAGTGTAGGTGTGCACTAAGAAAGATTTTTGAAAAAATTTTCTTAGATTTGTTTTAAATTAAATTTTAATCTGTTTTAGTACCGTTTTTTAATTTTTCATTTAGGATAATAATTGGAGGGTTATAAAATTTATATCACTAGAAAGATCCTGAAAATTCCTTTAAAATGAAATCTTTTTCGAATCTTTACCTCCATTTTCTGATTTTTGGTAAATTTTTAAAGATTAATTTTTAGAATTTAATTTATTAAATGCTGATCACTTGATTTCTTTTTCTGATACTTTAAATAAATTTATCGTCACCTGCATAACAACTAAATAGACAAAAATATTTTTCTTTTCTTGCTAACGTGGCAGACGATTGGACATTATCCAAAAAAATATTAAAATGCACTAAAAGATATGTTCCTCAAATTGCGCTATATTAACTGTACAATATTTTTTAGTATATCCTATTGGATTTAATATGAATATTTTCTTCTACATTATTTTGTCTATAAAAATATCCCTTACGATTTTTTTATAAATATATAAATATATATATATATATATATATATATATATATATATATATATATATATATATATTCTAAATTGTATACATTCATCGTCGTATCTATTATAAATAAATAAATATATATATATATATATTTATATATATATATATATACAGAGGCTGTTCGCACATTTTTTAGACGATTTTGGTAAGCGGTAATAAAAAATCGTTTGCTGTAAACGAAATAATTGCAATTGTACTATGTTTTTAAAAGTCAAAATTATCGTCTGCGGCTTGAAAGTTTTGTTTTTATTCAAAATGGCGTTTTTAACAAAGCAGTGGTTCAAAGGCTACATTTATGCTCTTTCCGAAGAGAAATATGCATACTCCGTTATCGAAAAACGATGTGAGAGTCATGCTTTTGTGATATCTAAAGCGTCGATAGGTAATATCGTCAACAAGAAAGGAAAAAAACGTCAAATTGGAGCCTCAAGTGGGACAAAAATTCCAAACAAGTATCCAAGGAAAAAACGGACATCTTCGACTATTGCAAAGGTACGTTGTTTAATGTTAAAAGAAAATCCCCCTAGTCAAAGTACAGTTGCAAAATCATTAAAATGCTCGGTGTCCACTGTAAACAAAATGATAAACGTTGATTTAAATCTTAAGAAAGCGAAAAAACGCAATGTGCATCGTCTTCTTCCAAATCATGTCGCTGAACGCAGGACACGCTGCAGAATTGTATATGAGAAACACTTATCCAAAGAAAAATGGAAAACAATTGTCACAATAGATGAATCATGGGAGTATTTAAATGATTGCAACAAAAAAAGAGCCATTTAGTATCATAAAAGGCGAGAAAAAAATTTAAGTACATGGTTCAAAGAATCGAAAGAAAGTTTTTCAAAGGGATTCATGATTGTTTCTGGTTTTTCTTATAATGGCAAGTTAAAAATAAACAGAGTGGAAAAAATTGTCAAGATTAACTCCAAATACTATCAGGAACATATTTTATCGCCAATTTTTCTGAATGAAATACCATCGCTTTATCCACAGTGCCATCAATCTGTGAGACTCCATCAGGACAAAGCTAGCAGTCACACATCAAAATCCCCTGTAAATTTCTTAAAATAAATGGAACAAAAAACTGGTATCAAGGACATACCCTTCACTGATATCCCTACTAAATCTCCCGATCTATCACCTATGGATTTTCATGCTTCCGGACTTTTAAAATCTGCATTATCCAAACGTCGTCCCAAAACCCTTACAGGACTCTGGAAAGCTATTCAGGAGGAATGGGATAGAATACCTCTTTTGACACTTCAAAAGGCATTATTATCCTGGAAATTGCGGTGTCGAAAGATAGTTCAGAATAAGGGATGTCAAATAGAACATTTAAAACACAAGAATTTTATGTAATTTAGTTTTGTGAATACAATATACATCGTCTAAAAAATGTGTGAACAGCCTCTGTATATATATATATATATATATATACACTGCTGGCCACTGTAAATGCAAAACCCTGAAGGAAACATGCAAATAACATGAAATTTACAACATGCATTAGCGGAAGTGAGATATGCAAATGATTAGAATTTCAGCGCAGACGCACATCACGCGCACCTGTGACGCTACTTCAAAGCGCTATTTAAGGCTTGGAGATTTCGACGATTTCAAGTTCGGCAATTGTGTTTTTCTTGTGGTTTTTTCAAAAAAACGATCAATTATGCCTCGTCAAAAACAGCGATCATCTTTTGATCAAGTATCCGAGTTCGACAGAGGAAGGATAGTGGCCTACCGAGATTGTGGATTATCTTTCAATGAAATCGGTAGTCGTGTTGGACGAAACCAAACAACTGTAATGCGGATATGTGATCTTTGGATGCAGGAGGGTACGACGGACCGGCGTGTTCGATAGCATCCACCTCAGCGCACCACTTCACGTGATGACAGGCAAATTGTGCGCATGGCAGTGACGGATCGCTCAGTCACATCACGAACCATAGCACAGCACATGCAGTCTGTAACGCATCATCCAGTGTCTGCGCGTACCATTCGACGCCGTTTACAGCAGAGTGGTCTGTCCGCAAGACGTCCATTGCTTTGTCTACCCTTGACGCAGAACCACAGACGTCTCCGCCGCCAATGGTGCGATGACAGATGGATGTGGACGGCAGAATGGAATGAAATTGTCTTTACTGACGAGTCATGCTTCTGTCTGCAACACCACGATGGTCGCATTCGAGTCTGGAGACACCGTGAAGAGAAGATGCTGAACAGCTGCGTTATGCACCGCCACACTGGTCCTGCACCGGGTATTATGGTATATACCGGCGGTATTGGATATCACTCTCGCACACCTCTAGTACGCATTGCCGGTACTTTAAACAGCCAGCGCTACATCTCCGAGGTGTTGGAGCCAGTTGTCCTTCCTTACCTTCAGGGCTTGCCCACAGCCATATTTCAACAGGATAATGCGCGACCACACGTGGCACGCATTGTCCAACGGTTCTTCGTCAATCGCCAGATTGAATTGCTTCCCTGGCCGCCTCGCTCTCCGGATCTCTCGCCGATAGAAAACATGTGGTCCATGGTTGCTCTACTATTGACCCAGATTCCATCCCCAGCTGCCACAGCGGATCAACTTTGGCAATGTGTGGAAGCTGCTTGGTCTGCTGTACCCCAAGAACTTATCCAAAGTTTCTTTGAATCAATGCCGAGGCGTGTGGCAGTGGTGATCTCCAACAATGGCGGCTACTCTGGCTACTGAATTTGGCAGGAACCACACTTCACAGAAGTCTATAAATTTAATTATTTGATACTTGGTCAACATGTTATATACAAAATAAATTTTGTTGTGATATCTCTTGTCTTTCTTGGTGTTGCAATTTGGGTGGCCAGCAGTGTATATATATTTTGGCATTAATTGCAACCATTGACCGATGTATTTAATTTGAATGTACTCCGTAGCAAAGCATGGATATTCAGATAGTATATAATAAAGTGAATATTTATTACACGAAAATTCGTAGAAATCCTGGGAGTTATTTTCTTGAGATTGCTTTTGTAGCTGGAAAGGTTACAATATTAGTGCTGCTAATGGACTGCACTCGGCTTGAAATGCATCCCTATACCATTCAACTGTGCCAGTATCCTTTTTAACGAACTCGTCATCTTACGCAAAGAGAAATTTATCACTCTCACAGAAGTTCGATAGATAAAAGGCTATCGGATTCTTCGATGGAATTCCTGTAGGAAAACAGTTTAAGATGAAGTTGCATAGCAAACCTCCCTAATGTCAAGATTGTGTAGATAACATAACCAAACAACAAAATTCAGTGCAATACAAAAGGCAGAGACAATTTTCATGAAATACCCCTATTTCAGGTGTAAAAAAATCTTCGAATAAATTTCAATTTTCTCAATCTTTAATGATTTCTTTAATAAAACATATTGTTTCTTAGATATATTTCTTTGACAATTTTGAAATTTTTATTGAATTTCTAACCTTATATCTCTTTTGTTAGGATCATCAATATGGTATCTTTCCATTTCATTCTCGCTGTTGCCCTGTGTCTTTCGTAAGTACGTTTTCAAGAAAGTCGTCATTTACTTTTCAAAGATTTAATTTTTTTAGTTTTTCAAAAGATTTCTTTCAAGTTTTTCTTTAAAATGCAGTTGATATTTTATTGCCTAGAAGAAAAGTATCTCAATCAATAATCTTCTGTATTATATAGATATAGATTAATGTGTTATCCATTAGAGTTTTAAATATTCTACATTTTAAAATGGGAAATATATCTGTTGAAAAATTTTACTTTAAAATGACTGTTTAAATGCAATGGAAAGTAAAGTTTTGAACAATGTAACGACAGTTTCAGTGGTCTTAAACAAAAGATAATGAAGATTTCAATTAGACTTGTCTTGAATTTTCATATTCTTACTAAAAGTTGAAATTTGGACATAACGCTTTCAGACTTCCATGTCCTTGCGTATATCGATGCTTTTAGCATTTTATTACTGTGATGCTGTTTATAGAAAACCACAAATATGATTATAATGCATTCTTTTTATCAATTAGAACAGAGGAAGAAAATTTCCAAGTATTTAACATAAAATTTACCTAATTTAATGTGAAAAAAATCTACCTTGGAATCATTGATATTCACATCTTAAAATACTGTTCTATTAATAAAATTTTTATCAAGTATCTATAAGAAAGTTAATCACTGATAATTTTTACATAAAAAATCGTTCTTGATAAAAATCTAAAACTACTTATAAAATCTACCATTTTTTACATTTACAAGTTGTTCAGTTAAAACTAAGGCTTACAAATGTGGCTTAATTATTATCCTTAATTTAAGATTACTTGCAAAAATCATTAAAAAAATAGACAGATTTTTCTACCTCTGAATATGTATCTTTAAACATGGCAATAAAACAATCAAACCTTTTGTTCTACAGGTTGTATATGAAAGGAAAAGTTACGTCTTTAAATAAGATAGTTATTTCAATTCCCGGAAAGTTGAAGGAGGGACAGCTGGTTACGGCTGTGGAATTCAGTACTAGAGTACTGGCAATTTGGCACTGGCAGGTATCGGATCATGCAGTATTCGTTTGTAGCAAACAGATCTTGAGCTGCGATAGTGTTAACTGTCACGTGGTTTTCTCTAAACTCCAACATGAAATGAACAATTCACTGGTGTACATTCTCAGATACTTCTGTAATTACTGGCCTTACTTCTTCCATACCATTCTACTATCATAATCCGTTTAATTGCATCCCTCTTCCACTATTTTTTGATTGCTCTAAGTTACCTATTATTTGTAATTTCTCACAATGTTTCAACTATCTTACGTGAGGAATGCCTGTGGAAAAAACAAACATGAACAGTTTGGCAGGATGAACACATCTTATTGATGAACACAATTATTCAGCTAATAAGTGTTAATATATTTCATACAGGTTGATCCCAGTCCAGTCTTTTTCTCTACCACGTTGTGAAGAGACATGTGATGTATTGAGTTGCCCTAGTGTACCATTGTGCAAATGTGGAATATACTATATCGATAAATGCAGATGCTGTTACTCTTGCCTCAAGGTATGTTATGAAAGTAACTGTGGTGTTGTAAATTATTTAAATGTTTTTTTAAAGGATGAATGAATCTTTACTCATACACTGCAATCAGATAGATCTTAATATGATTAATTTGGAGCAGTAAAAATGTAACGATTTAGTATAATCCAACATAAGTCTTAGTCTTCAAGGTATTAAATATTAGCTATGATATATTTTCTGATAAATATTAATAAATATTCGTATTGGGGTGAAATACTAAACCAGCAAGAATATCTGAATGTGATGAAGAATGGTGATAATCACATAATGTTTTAGAGTAACTGCAAAAAAATCAGGTAATTAAACCTAGATAGGAGTCATAAGAGTGAGATACCTAATAGAATACATAGTTTGGATGTGCGTTTATGCATTATTTTGCACATGTTATTGTGATAATACTTCAGATACCATAAAATAAATAATTGCTCGGTTTTAAATTCAGAACTTTTTCTACTATAATTACCTGGAAATTCTTTAAACTATAATAAGAGAAAACAGAATACATGTAAAACTAAAGTTTAGTCTAAAGTCTACAGTCCTTTAATGAGTAACAAAATGAGACCTGCGAGTCTTTAATGACAATAAAAAAAATAAAAATTAGGAAAATGGTCTTAAATATAATTGTATATGTATAAAACTTGGAAATAAAAGTCTGAATTGGATACAGAATAAACTTTTAGTGTTGAATGAATTACAATAATCTGTTCATTACGATATCATCTAAACAAGATCTAAAAAATTATAGTTTTTAAAAACATTTTGATATTTAAATTTATAATTTCGCATAAACGCAACTACTCTAATCTCATAACACGTCATACTCGTGTATATAATAAGCAAGAATAGATTCTTTTAGAGTAACACAACCTCGCAGTATTCTTGTTATCCATGGATGATGTGTTTTTGCTTATGCCACGTGACCGACAGTAACATCAGATCAAGTCCCGAAGGCTGTGGGCGATGAAGGTTCGGCTCTTGTTTTGACTGTCACCACAAGGGTCGGAGTCCGACTTGGCTAAAGGACCAGTCCCGTAATTTTGAACCGAGTCCAGTGACGAGACCAGAACACTTGACCCCGCACCTGCAGAGGTAAATTTGAGAACTTGTAGGACATTGCCGCCACGACAAATTTTACGTGCACCAACTGCCATTAGTGTACACGGCAGTGGATTTGTCAGCGACGAGCATCGAACCAGTGAAGTTCAGATCACTAGCCCGCTGCTCTTGCCAACTGGGCCACTGCGCCCATGGATGATGTAATCAGTATGGCCTGTAGAATCGTAAATCCATCTCCTTACTTTAGAGACGACCGCCCATATGGGGCTCCCATAAATGAATGACCAGCAATCTTGTGGTGTGAGTTCGGGTGGCCGTCAGCATTCGATGTTAACCACTACTGGTCTGGTGTCTTCAAGGCGTTGTCTGCCCGGTAATTCACATTCGGGCGAATGTCTAGAGACAAGTACCTCCGCATTTGAAAAAAAAAAGTTAGAGACGAAAGCCACGTCCGTGTAAGGTTGGGATTCCAACGCATGGCTTTAAGGGAGGTCACTGATGGGGTACATTTTCTAGAGCCGTGAGCTTTAGTTCCTCCCCAATAGATGTATGAATTATGAAAGATCTTTACCCCATGCCCCTTCGTTGGCTCTCGGCACCTTTATGGCTTCTTATAAGTTGATATACTTCACACATAAACAGGAATAAAGCAAATTTTAAAAATACCTAACAGTAGGATTTGGATAAAAATAATATACTCTTGCCAAGATTAATCTTGTTTATTCTAATGTGTTTTTATAAAGACTGACTTTAAGCTAAAACTAAAGTATGAGAATTATAAAATTGTATTTCTGTGTTTCGTTAACACGATTTCCTTACTGTCATATTTCCCATTTTCTTTATTTTTTTCAGTGCTCTGGAGAGCCATGCAGTATATTAAACTTCCAACTATGTGCTGATGGGTTAGAGTGCAAGACTGGAGCGGAATATCTTGAAAAATTAAACGGATCGGCATGGTGCTCATAATTTTCAGAAGTCATCTGTTGATTTTGCACGACTGTCTATTCCTAATAGTACTTTTGTATTGATCTTAAATAAAAGATTACTAAAAACAAACAACTCAAACTGTGTATTGAAAAAATCACAGATATCTGCAAATTGCACTCCAGCATAATAGATACAAAATTCAGTAAAAGCAATTGGATCCATAAGATAAACAAGTAATATAAAAACAAAATTTTTTAAAGTCAATTCCTACTTAGGTCAACAAAGAAAAATTTGAGTGTGAACTAATAGTTGGAATTGAAAAAAAAGGATTGCCTGCCAGAACCTTGCATACTGTGCGATATTAGGAGAGGGGGGGGGGAAAGAGAGAGAAAAAGCTTGTCAGGTTGGGGATTCGATCCCGCAACCTACAGGACGGCAGGAGCCCGCGCTACCGCAGTGCTACCGTTTACAGAGTAATAATGGGGAAATTGAATAGGGAAATTACTATTCAAGAGCAAGAGACGCTCTAGGTATAAAACTAAAATCGATTAATTAAATTTAATTAATGAATTAATATTTGAAAACTGTATTAACATCAAGTGTCATCCACTACAAGTTTAAAAAAATGTATTTGAACTTGAGTGGATGAATAAAAAGTATTTTATTAACGACTGAAAATTTGAACAAGATATATATAGGGAGAGTGTGAACTAATAGTAGGAATTGAAAAAAAATCACTTAAAAATTCAAAAAGCAAAGGGGCGATCGACAAGTCTCTTCATCAGGGGGCCTAACCGAGTCGGTAAGCTCGAAGGGAATCTCTCTGATAGGATGCAGGCCAAGGCTAAAAAAACATCCCATGGCCCCGACATCCCAACATGACAAACGGAAAGTAATAAGAATAGTTAAATCGAAATCAAAACACAACATTATTAACACAAAAGTGGGGATATTTAATGACAGCACTCTTAAATTTAATTCCTACCCTATTTCCTACTATAAAATTCCATAAAGTGCCAATTACATTTCGTTTTGTCTCACGTAGATAAACGTGATAAACTTACCAACTGATATACTTTCTTTAGTAAGAATTGTTTTGAGTAAAATTAAAAAACTGAACTTAGCTTCATTATTAATAATAATCGATAAGTGTTACATATTTTAAGGAATAGTAATATAGAAAGTCTAAATACTTTTCATTTTGAAAATATGTTCTCTAGTATTCCACATGATAACTTTATGAATATTTGTTCGGAGTTGAATGATTCATACAGAGATAGTTCAATGATTTCAAAATACAAATGGATTGACCTTTGTAAATTTAATATTTTTGAAAATTATTTATTTAATGGTATTAGATTTTCAAACAAATAAAAGGTATAACTATGGGAAATAGTTTTTCTAGCACATTTGCCAATATTTTTCTACATACATTTATTTGATACTAGTTATCTTAAGTTAAATAGCGTTTCCGGATTTCGATATATTGATGACTTTATAATATTTAATCTTAATGATCTGTTATTTCTCAAACCAATTTATCCAAAAGAACTCACTTTGAGTAAAACAAATGGAGATATTTATTGTACCTCATATCTGGATCTTAAAATTAAAATTCAAGAAACCGGAAATAAAACTGGTATTTATGATAAAAGATTAGATTTCAAATTTGAAGTTATTACTTTTACTAATTTTCATAACAATTTAAACTATAAAATTTACTACAATATTTTTCACACTATTTTCTACAATATTTTTCAAAAATATTTGCAATAATATTAATGATTTTTTAGAAGCTTGCAATATCTTCGCGGTATCTCTACATAAGAATAATTTTCCTACAGGTCTTCTGTAGTTTCAATTTATTAAAAGAAAAAAGGATATTTAGAATCAGGCGTTTTTAAGTTCAGATGAAACAGGATTGATATTTTCCTCTTTTCTTTCCAAATATATTTAAGTTTCAATTTCTGCATATTAATTAGATAGATGGCGTGGCAGTTCCTTTATTTTAACTGCGATACTGCTAAAAATTCTGGTTAAATAGTCGGTTCTTCAATTCTACAGTCACATTTCTCCTGGCTAAGATTTTGGTATGTAAACTAGGAATTTTCTGCTTTTGTGTTTATAATACTGTTTTTCGGTTGGTTGATTGGTTGGTTGAGAGCGCTACGGTTCCTTTTTTTGTTTTTAACACGAGGGCTAATTAGACTGGGACTTACTGCTTAAAGCCGACCCTGAACGGCTACATACGTCCATGCCAAGTGTGGAACTCGAACCTATAGACTCTAACACCGAATGCCAGCACCCTAGCCATTCGGCCATCTGTTCGGCCGCTTTATCTATGATTATGGCTTTCTATTTTCAATGTGGGAATCTTGGGACCTTGGGATGTTTTTGGAGCTTGGCCTGCAACCTATTAAAAATATTCCCTTCGAGGTGACTGACTCGGTCAGGCCTCTTTGTCGATCGCCTCTTTACTTTTAGAATATTTTTAAGTGGGTTTTATAACTTTTGGTTCCAATTCCTTTTGTATTGAGTCTCAAGTAATAAATGAGTTGTGTACCGTGATCCTTCTCTTCTTACTCTGGGAACTATGCTTTTGCTTTCACTTTTTTTTCTATTTTCCTTCATTATTCGAGTATGTTGATTCGATAGTGTTGTTGAACAGATGCTACCGTAATCAGTTTGAGTTGTGCTACTTCGATGGTTGGATGGAAAAAAAAACTTTAATAGTTCTGCCATGGTTAAATTGAATCCAAACTCCTCCTTTGAATCCAGAAGTGTTTGTTAAAAGACGAATAGGAAAATTTGGCTGATAAGAATTTTTTTTTTTCTAATGCAGAGGCACTTTGTTGCTAGACATTCGTCTGTTATTCACCGCAGTTTTGCTGGCCATTTTATTATGGGGCCACCATATAGGCGGACCACTGTTACCCCTATGAAGGGACGGCACAAACGGAGGAATTTTAGTGACGCTTCGCCAGGATTCGATCCGAGCACCCTCAGTACCGAAAGCCAGCGCGCTGTACCACAAGGCCATCTCTGCCCTGATAAGATAGTAAACTTAGTTAAACACTGGTTCGTAAGCTTTAAATAATTAAGTATTACATTTCATCGATATGAAACAAAATTGGTTGACAGAAAATAATTTTTCGTCATATTTTTACCTCTTACGGTGATCGCTCATCAACGAAATGCGAATAAATCAATCTATAGAATGTTAAAATCATATCCCTTATAATTTGAATCGAATAAAACAAACCAACGAAATTTTATAAAACTACACTGGTGTAAGAAATTAAGAGAATTTGCAGACTTGGTCGATTATCTCTAGAACTACTGTACCGATTTTAATGAAATTTGATATGTACATACATTGATACAATACAAAACAAATAACCATTCAATAATTGTAATACACACGCATGATCGTGCGTAACACTCGTTGAAGTCGGAAGGTATGAAAAAGCGGTTGCAGTACAAACAAAAAAATGGGTTAATAGGGGGTATGGTCCCCTCTTACAGATATACAAGTCTCGCAACGTGATTTCATACTTGAAATAGGGCAGTTTATCATTTCCTGTGGCAATTGGTCCCACTCGTTCAGCGACGCTGTTTTCATTCCCTGGATGGTTCTCGGAGGGGGGTTGCGAGTTGCAATTGCCCTTCCCAGAGCGTCCCAGACATGCTCTATAGGGTTAAGGTCTGGAGATCTGGCTGGCCAAACCACCCGGCGAATATCCTCACTCTCAAGAAATTCGTCGACCAGAAGAGCTCTTTGTGGCCTCGCGTTATCGTCCATTAAAATGAACTCAGGGCCAACTGCACTCCTGAAAAGACGAACATAGGGCTCCAAGACCTCATCCCTATACCTCACACCAGTCATAGTGCCTCTTTCAAAGACATGGAGATGTGTGCGGCTATCCAACATGATGCCTGCCCAGACCATTAAACCTCCTCCGCCATAATGGTCGATTTCGCGGACATTGGAGGGTAGGTAGCGGGTCCCTGGTTCTCTCCATATGAACGTACGGCGAGAATCGGTGTTTAGGCTGAACTGAGACTCATCAGTGAAGAGAACGGTCGCCCATTGATCCATACTCCAATCTCTATGCTCTCTGCACCATGATAAACGGATTCTCCTGTTCGTAGAAGTGAGCGGGACGCAAACAGCAGGTCTTCTTGCAAACAACCCTCATGGAGTCTTTTGGAAACAGTCACCCTTGATACACGGGTTCCTTTTGCTGCATACAAGTCACGAGAGAGCTGAGAAGCTGTAGCACTCCTGTTACGCCTCCCTATAATCGACAAATGGCAATCTTCTCTAGCCGTCGTGGCTCTTGGACGACCTTGCCCAGGCTTTCTCTCGATGGATCCGATATCCTGGAACTGTTTCCATAAGTTACACACGACGCCGGGTGCTAAATTGAACTCTCTGCAAATTTGGACTTCAGATTGGCCTGCTTCTAGCCTCCTCACGATTCGCCACCTCATTCCATCATCTAAACGTTGGTGGTTACTCATTTTTACTGTTACAAATTTAAATTAACCGATTGCTGCAAAATAACACCATCTATTAACCCATTTTTTTGTTTATTCTGCAACCGCTGTTTCATGCCTGCCGACTCCAACGAGTGTTACGCACGATCATGCGTGTTTATTACAATTTTGAATGGTTATGTGTTTTGTATTGTATCAACGTATGTACATATCAAATTTCATTAAAATCGGTAGAGTAGTTCTAGAGATAATCGACCAAGTCTGCAAATTCTCTTAATTTCTTACACCAGTGTAAATTAAATGGGATGTAATAACAGTTTCGTATTCTTAACATAACTATCTGGTCGTAGTATACGGTTCATTTAACAGCAATATATTTCGTGTGTGATTGAGTGTAGCAAACTTGAAAAATTACACCAACGAGAATTGAATAAAATGCTACGTAAACAAAAGCAACGATGCCATACAATATTGAGAAAAAAGAGAAAAATATTGGTCTCTGCAATTTGGGAGGGGACGAAAAAAAGTGTACTTCTTATAATCCTGGAAAATAAAACCAACTAAAACAGATAACAGAAGTGGGTGTAAGAATTCCAGAATCGCCGTTATCCAATCAGTGAGCTGCAAAATTAGAATTCCGGGTGTTCGGGCACGCCATTATTACAGTAGAATAAATCGAATTTTCGCGAAATTTCCCTTTACTCAAAATTTTCTCATTAAAAACAAAGTAAATATTTTTTCAAAGGGTTAGATATAAAAATAAGTTTGCAAAAATATTTGAAAACTCTAAAATTTGTAACTGAAAATTTGTTTTAACATAAATAAGAATTTTTCTGATCATTATATAAATTCCTATTTAAGGTACAGAAAATGCCTGTCTCGATAAAAAGTAATTATGTCGTATTTATTTTTTTCCTTTCCAAAGCAGGTTGAATTGAATCTTTCTCTTTTGAATTACTATAATAGTATTACTTCTGCTGTTGAACTTGCATCATAATTTTATAGATTTCTACAAATGATTTCTACGAAGAGTTCAATTCTTTAGCACGTTCCAAGAGGGAAGACTAAGTTTTTAGAAAATGTGTGTTAGGCGTTTGTCTGAAGACACACAAGATAACTTTAAAAATTCAAAGCATGGCATGGGCTACAAACTGAAAGTTAAAAAAAAAAAGCTGAAGTATTCAACATTCTTCCCATATATATCGTACGCTTTTTTTTCTCTTCTTCTAAAAGTATGACATTCAATTTGGATTCATAGTCGTTAAGCAGTTTATTTACATCCAATTAATATTGCAAAAATATTGAATGACCAGCAGTCTCGTCCTTTATTTGAGAACTAATGGCGTCATAGCCAATCTTCTGTGCATTTGAAATAAATAAATAAATAAATAACATTTCAAAAATATGAATTTTCCGTCTCTATGAAACATGGCATTTATTTCGAACTTATCATAATTAATCAGCTTATTTACATTCCAATGCATAGTTCTAAAATATAAATCCTTTATCTCTAGGACACATGATATGACATTTAATTAGAACTCACCGTATTTAAACAGATTATTAAACAATAAAACACACATTTATGTCTTCCAAAATTCATCCTATATCTTATTATCGTTGTAACGTAGCCCAAGTGAAGTGATAAAATCTCACGAATGTATTGCTGCACAGGAAGTTTTCGAGGTAAGGAACATCGTTGTACTGAATAAGTTTATACACTGAAATAAAGATAAATTAGTATAATTCATTGTAAAAAACTTTTGTAGGGGGTTTTATTGCTACACTAGGTACCGTTATTCAGAAGTTTTACTCAATATATAAATCTCTGTGTGTGTATGTGGGTATTAAATTAAATTATTACAAGCTAAATCGCATGCAGCCATAATTCCTTTATGTGCAGTTCGATACATATAAATAAAACGTCATAAAACATCGCCAAGGATACTATAATGTTCTTTATAAGATAGCCTATTATCTTATGTCTTTAACATAGTTCATTTCTGAGCTCAGATGGCAAAATGTTATAAAAAAAAAATTTCTTAAAAGATCGAGTTTTACACATTCCGAATTCTCGTTCGCCGATATTTTCTATTTACTGTAACTATTGTAAGTAACAGCCAACTATTTGTCTGAAACCTTAGTACCATTTTTGCTCATGTAAAACAAACTACTGATTTTTAATGACATCTTGAATCTTAGAATTACTGTCACGTAAATTTTTTATAACATTTTGCCATCTGAGCAAAGAATTTCTCTTACTTTGAACCTCTTTGCGTTAGAGGATTTAAGCCCCCATGTACGTAAATGAAGCGTTTGAGTGATGAACATAGACTGTTTTAGTTTTAGAATAATATTTATTCATTCATAAGATCTTCTAATGAAAAAGTTGATCGTATGAAATATTCCTTACGTAATTACGGCTTGCATAAAGATGCATGACGATTTTTGATGTATTGTAATTTTGTATTGTAATTCTTCATACATTTCTACTCTTTTGAGATACTGTATATTCAGATTTACCTGCAATTATAATTTCTTAATGATATAAATATTAAAGGGGTTCTTACATTTCACATAAATATCTACTTCCTTATGACGCCTTTATTTCAAACCCCTTTTTATTTCTCCCACTTCAGCGGTAAAGAGAATAATATATCAAAATGTAGTATTACTTAAAGTGAACTTTTTACTACCCGTTTTAAAGGAACAGCACATGTGGTGTGTCTGATTTTACCTGCTGATTCCGTAACCTCTGATTTCTTTTTTTTTTTAATTATTCACTTATAAAATGGGTTAGCTAACCCACCAATTCCGGTTCTGACGTCTTCACTTTTCTTTTTGCCCGTTCTGCGACCTGGGAGAACTATATCAGTTCATTCGCTAATTACCAGTTCCCATTTTCACGTTCTACCGGGGGGTTTCAGAAGCTCTAAAGTTTAATTTCTTCTTTTCTCATGGGCTTTTCCTCTTTGTTTTCCTTCAAAGTTATTCAAGTACACAAAATACACAAAACTTTGATTTTATTTTTTCTCTGAACAATGTTAGCGCGAAAAGAATCAATCATTAGAAAACATTGTTATAGTGATGTTCGCAAAAATTTAATAACACGAGCATTTTTTTTAATTGCAGGGTGGGTTAAAATGTTTACTCATTCCCGCCACTTTTGATAAATTTTTCAAGAAAATTTCCTACCTGTTTTAAAGCAAATGAACTAATTCGCATTTCAAGAAGCATTTTACTAGTTAGTCTTCATTCCCATCTCACTGACTTTACACCAATATTGGCCTTACCTTTCTATCCCATTATCGGATTATATAAAAAAATTAAATATATCGTACATTTTTTTCAGCCAATTCTTTTTTGATGATTCGTTTTTCTATGTTCTTTAATTTTAAATCAAATTCTGCTTATTCATATTTCATTTGGACAGACTTTTTATATTGATCGATCATTCCCCGAATAACCGTTTTCCTGTATGTGTTTTTCATTTCATCCCGTCCCGATGATAATATTTCTTTTTTATGTGCCCTCATCTATAGTTTAGTTTTACCGCATTAATTTTTTTAAATTGCAAAGGCACTTGATTATACATCATTAGCCCCCATGCATCGAAGGTGCATGAGATTGAAGCTAATAACAGAAGAATTACAATGAAATTACAATAGAACAAAACAGGGATTACATTACATCAAAACTAAAACTAAATTTAAGTACTGAATGTCAACCACATCAACTCTCTAGACAGCCAGTATCGACTGTATAGATTTCCTTCATTCAACGATGAAAAGTACAGCAAAATATTTCTGTCCATCTCAAAGTTCTGGTTGCACAAAGTGCACAAGGAACTATCATACATGCCAATGCGGTGCAGATGTTTTGCGAGACAATCATGTCCGGTCTCCAGACGGAATGCCACAACTGCAATGGATCTGGGAAAGTCTGGGGTATTATAAATTGACTCCCTCTTGAAAACATAGCTCCAATCTTGCAAAATTCGTTACATATTTAACACTACCCAGGAGGCACGTGTAGCTTAAAGTATGTTACGAACGCGAGTAACATTACCCCCCACATTAATCAGCTAGTGCAATAGATCCCTTTAAAAATGATAGAGGTTTCACTGTATATAATAATATATACAGTGAAATATATTTTGTTATCTATATATATAAAACAGTTCCGTAACTGATTGACAGACAACGCACAGACGAAACCGCTGGACCTAAAGGGCTGAAATTTTGCATGGCGATTCTTCTTATAGTGTAGGGGTGCACTAAGAAAGATTTTTAAAAATTCTTCGATTTTTTTAAATTGAATTTTTAAGCTGTTTTTGAAACATTCTTTAAAGTTTGCATTTAAAATAATAATTGAAGAGTTATAAAATTTATATCACAAGAAAGATCATAAAAATTCCTTTAAAATGAAATCTTTTTCGAATCTTTACCTCCATTTTCTGATTTTTGGTGAATTTTTAAAGATAAATTTTTAGAATTTAACATATTAAATGCTGATCACGTGATTTCCTTTTCTGGTACTTTTAATTAATTTATCGTCACGTGCATAGCAACGAAATAGACAAAACAAATTTCTTGCTAATGTGGCAGACGATTGGAAATTATCCAAATATCCAATTTAAGATTATTTTGTCTATAAAAATATCCGTTATGACTTTTTTATAAATATATTTTTTCGCTTTTTTACATCAGTTGCATACATTCATCGTTGTATTCATTATAAATATATATATATACATATTTTTGCATTAATTGCATATATTGACCGTTGTATTTAATTTGAATGTACTCCGTAGCGAAGTACGGGTTTTCAGCTAGTATATTATACAACAAAAATGCTGTGATTCCGACAAGTTTTAGAAATTTTTTCTAATTATTAGAAGGAAGAAACAACTCCAGCCTTTTTCTGTTATATATTTTTCGTTATGTCAAATAGGTGTTCGGACTAAGTTGAAAGAGTAGGAAGCTGTAGCAATAACAAGCGCCGTACAAACATCCGCTTACATCATAAATTTCCCTTCAAAACAAATGAAAATGGACAAAATGACATTTAACAAGAAATACGACTGTTTCTCCGCGTTGACAAAGGCAGGAAAACGACAAAGCATCGCTGTCTAACACATTAGAAGGACTCATCACAGCAAGTCGCGGTAGAATGGACTCACCAAAAGAAAGGGGAAAAAACACAAAAAAAGCACATACCAAAAAAAGCAATTAAAACGCTGACTTTAACTGCTCCGAACTGATGAACCACCGTCCTTGAAACACCGCAGGTTTTCCCTGCAAACAGGTATATATATTGAGTGACTAGCCTGCAAACAAACAGAACTGCCGCCAGACGTGGACATTTTTAACCTTTACTCCGCAAGCAGGTAATGTTTTAGCTTTTTTCAGGAAGTGAATGGTGTAAAAGTATAGTTCGTTAGACATGGTTATTATGCTTTATTTTTGTGTTCTCTAGCTCTGAATTTTCAGCTGAGATATTAATGAGAAATGCGTAGTTTCCATTAGTACTGTCCAACGATATTTGAACATTTCAAAAAACAGAAAAGGACCAAAGTTTTTGAAAATAATTTACTAAAATTTACAAGTTTGCATAACGCTTTTACATCAGTTGCATACATTCATCGTTGTATTCATTATAAATATATATATATATACATATTTTTGGCATTAATTGCATATATTGAAAACGCTAACTTGAAGCTAACTTATGTGACTATTTTTATCCTAAGCCGTAAACACCCTTTTATGCAGTTTTACTATTTTTCAAATTTTAAATAAAAAATTTTGTACGAATATAAATGATGAAGAATTTAGCTCATTCTATGTATTCTTAGGGAAAGAATATTTAGCTCTTGCAGGAACTTATTTCAGAGCTATATGTTATACATGGTTTACTTATATATTAGAGCTGCCTGTGTTTAAGCTATAATGGAGAAACGTGTAGATATTTATAATTAACCCGCATATCTTCTATACTTCTACGTTTCAAACAAGCTTCATTTTTTCGTATGGAAGTTCAGCCATTTGAAAGTTACAAATTATTAGTAAAGGTAACCGTATGTATTTTTAAATATTTTCTCCAATTCCTTTTGATTTGCATTTTATCTTGCAGATCATGTTATAAATTTATAGAATTTTACGTAAGATTGAAATTTCTTCAATAATACAATATGCACTCCGCTGAAAGTAAAGGTGTTAGTTGAAAATTTAGTGCATTAATATTCTATTGAATATGCAATAAATGGAGCTTAAACTGCCCCTCTATACCATTAAGCTACGTCAGCGTCCTCCATATGATTTCATAACCTTAAGAGAGAAATTTATCCTACGTGAAGTCGTACAGAAATTAAGTTCATTAGATAAAAAGAGCTCCGAATTCTTCAATGGAATCCCTTCAGGAGAACAGTAAAGTTGATGTAGCTGAGCAGATCTTCCTTGTGTCAAGATATCGCAAATAAAATAAAGCTAACAACAGCATACTGCACAGAACAAAAATCTCCAAAACATTTATTTTTAAACATTCATGTTTCATGTGTTAAAAGTATATTTGGTATCCAGACATTAATTTAAAACTTCCCAATCTTCAGTTAATTTAAAGCTTCTCAATAATTAATTCTTGATTTCTTGTTAATTACTTATTCTTGATTTCGTAACTTTATTCTTAGTTTATTCTTAGATAAGTATTTAATTACTTAATTAATTATTAATTTAAAACTTCTCAGTAATTTAAATATTTTCAAAATATTTCACTCGGAATATATTCCAAATAAAATATTTGATGATTGTAAAAGATGGTTTTGGAAATTTGGAAACTTTTTTTAAATTTCTTATGAGAAAGCGAGGGAATTTTTTTATACGGTCATATATCTGCTGTATAAAAAAGTATGAGCATTGTGTTGAAAGTTTACGGAAATACTGTTTTCTTCTCACATAGCTTAATTTAATTTTAGATGCATTCATTTTTGTTCGGTTTTTGTAGATTATAAATTCATTTTGTTGTTACTATATATTATCATTCAATGTGTTCGAGATAACTGTAGGCATAACTACTAAGCATGTGAATAAAAATAATAAGAATCATCTTTACATCTCTTTTAAAAAAATTTCATCATCATTAAAGATTCTAATCTTGTGGGCAGTTTGATTGTACCTTTTGCTAGGAAAAATCCAGTAAGAACTTCATTACTTGCCCGTCTCAAGTTCTTTATTTCAATTTCAGATTTATTCATTTATTTTTTCCGATTCTAAAGCTTTTTTAATTTACATTGTCACTAGTCAAAGTATTCAAGTATATAAAATTCATCGTACGGATGAAAAATATTTATTTGTTCAAAATGAATGTTTCTTATATTCAGATGTGTTGCTCCATAAGATATACAAATTTATTTTTGATCTGAATTTCACTGAATGATTTTAGCAGCATATTGTCATAAAAATATGTGGCAATATGCTCTTTTTGTGCTTAAAAAAGATTTTTTTTTGCCTTAAACGTAATTATTTTACATAAGCATTGTATTTTCATCTATTTTATTTTTAACAATCCTATCATTGTTTTGCTGTGATTGGAACAGCTTTATGTCCTATTCAGCTATGCTCTATCTTATCTTTTAATCTTTCCTACCATGTGACCCAACAGATGCTGATCAAAATCTGGTCTCGACTTTTTGATTACTTGTTGCTGGAAATGTTGTTAATCTAAAATGATGAAAAAAATCTTATCCGTGCAACTGATTTCATAGATACTTAGTCATAAATTTTGCTATTTTAATAAGAGTCTATTTCTTATCATTAAATGTTTGACTGAACATCTGTGATTACCTGAAAGGTCTGAAAATCATCACTTTCCTTAAATAAAACGTATGAAAAAGTCTATATGACTATTTTAAAAATCTTTTATCTGTTTTGTTTAGAATTATCAAAATGAACTCATTCCTTTTGGCTATCGCTGTTCCTGTATGCCTTTTGTAAGTATCTTTTCAAGAATGTAATCCTCATTTGTTTTTGCAAGTTTAAAATTTTTATTTATGTATTTATTTATTTTAAGATTTCTTCCGTGTGTTTTAAAAGGGCATTGAAATTCAACTTCCTAAAAGAAATGTATTTTTATCAACCTTCTTTTCATGTTAATATCTATCTTTTAGTTTTTAAAAAATGTTGTGGGAAGAAAAGGGAAAAGAAAATATAAAGTATATTTTTTCAAATCAATATGTTTTAAAATAAACTTCATTTTAGCCCATTGGGAAGTAAAATTTTTATCAACACGACAACAATATCAGTGATTTTTTCTCATACATTATTGAAGAGGAAAATCTGCTACAGAACTATAAGACTCCGATTTTGTAACTCAGTTTGAAATTATTAGTATTTTATTATTATTATTTTACTAGATAATGAAAACCACATATTTGATAATATTTAAGAGAAATGCTTTGTTTACTATTAATTGGGAAAATAATCTTCATTTTTAATGTAGATAAAATCAGTCTAACCAAAATTACAAAACATTTACCTTGAAAACATCGAAATTCACTGCATTAATATAAATTGCAATTAATTTATGTTTTATTAATTGATAAAAAAGTTAATCGCTTATTACAAAGATATCAAAGGCACCAGTATTGAAGAATATTTAACATATCACTGAACAAATTATTTAAAAATATACAGATAATGCATTTAAAATTAGTAAGTCTAAACCTATACCCAGTTATCCTAAATTTTAGATTATTTCCCAGTAAATACGAAAAGAATTTAGAGAATCTACCACAAGACCTACTTTTAACCATGGCAATTAAACGATAAAATATTCCGTTTTATTCCATACTACTCAAAGAAGCAAGTAGAAAGGGGAGTAATAGAGCAAAAGCGGCAATTCAAACTCGAAAAACAATTCAAAAATTCCTTAAAGTTCAATCAATTTGCATGTCAAACTGTTTCAAACTCTCGGTATATCAATTAAAAAATAACTGGAAGTGTGAAAGAGGAATATGTATTTGATAACCGCACTTTTAGAATATATTTTTTTATGTGTATAACTGTAATAATCCTACGAAAACTAAAACATAACTATACCGAAAAATGTTGCATTGTTTAGAAACAAGTTTTCCGTTTTTAGATGTATAACAATTAAAAAAATAATCTATGAAAAAATAACTATTTAGTTCGGAACATAAATATTGTACTTAATAACAGTTCAACAGTCTCAGTCATTTGTAATAAATTTGCTGCCTCTTAAATATTTTTTTTTTTTTGGTATTAAGTGTAGTTAGGAAATGTGATCAATATTTATGAGAAACATTTATTTTAAAAAACCTTCATGAGTCTCCTTGGTGCAATGGCTAGGTTGTTTGGTTAACAAAGGTCCCAAGTCAAGTTTGCTTTACGATCCATATGACTTTTTTGCTTTTAAAATTCAGTCTTCCCCTTATTCTTGTCATTTTAAATTTCATATGTGCACATAGTTTTATGAAAATCATACCAAGTGTATACAGACATTAGTTATTAGTCTTAGAGGGGAGTGTTCACCATGGGAATATTTAAAAAGTTAAGTGCTTTTTTACATAGCATACTAGAGAGAATGAAGAAAAGTCCAGAAAAGCCTTCTGTTCCAGCTTCAGGAGTCTACTCGAATCTTAGAGAAGAACAACAATAAAAAATACATCTTAAAGATTCGAACTATTATGTCTCGTGTTATCATAAACAGAGTATCTACCAATGAAAGAACGAAACTGTAGAGGTCAAATACATCGTTCACGGATTGTGTGTGTGTGTGTCAATTATTATTTATGTATATATCTCAAACAATTGGTATTTTACAATCAATGACACATGCTGTTGAATGTACATAATTTTTTACTCTTTAAGTATATTTACGAATATGCTGCTATTTCTTCCTCAATGAATTTTTTTCTATACTTTCAAAAAATCCTTTGTTTTTTTCTTGCCAAAGGTCCATCGCTGCAGTAAAGACCGTCTGTCCGCGGCAGAAATTGAACCACATGATTCTGGATTAAAATAAAAAACCAGTATCTCAGAAACCACTAGATCATACAAGCGATATGAGAAAATATCGTATTGTTATATAACATTCCTTACAGGGGCTCAATTACAAATATTAATATTTTATTAATATTAATATTTTATTCACAAATATTAATATTTTATTTATTTCCAAGTAGATCACAGGTCACGTTAATTTTTAAAATTATATACGTCGTTCTGTCTCTTCTTTTAGGGGATCACATTGCCATAATTAGTTATAACATGTTATCTTTGTTAATGACAAGCAGTTGCTTCAGTCCATGGCTATTTCCTGTTCTCGTGTAAAGGTTGGATATATAGCCGAAATTTCATAACAATTTACTTTTTTCTAGATATTAAATTCTGAAGCTTCTGTACAAAAATCTTCAATGACGGTTGTTTTTCAATGTCTTTGCAGCTAATAAAAATCTATAATTGGTTAAATATTGTACAAATTTTAGCATAAACACTATTTTTTTTTCATATTTCAATGATATCTTCGGGAAAATTAATTTGAATGAATTATCCTCTTGTAACGTAATTATTCAACCAATAAATATCAATGCATTTCTTACAGGTTGATCACAGTCGAGTCTTATTCTGAACCAGATTGCTCTCAGGGATGCGATCCAAAAGATTGTCCTCCTGTTCCAAATTGCAAGTGTGGAACATACCTCGATTACTGCAATTGTTGCTCCTTTTGCCTCGGGGTATGTTATGTAATTAATTGTTGATTTTTAGATCATTTAATTGTTTTTATATTAACAAATTAATCTTTGCTGATTACTTTCCATCGAGATATTTCTTAATACGATTAATTTGTAGCAACAAAACAAATATATATATATATATATATATATGGTGCCCGGTATAAAGGGCTTAGGTACAAAAAAGTGATTTTTAGATATTTGTTAGTATTGATAAAAACAAAAATATTTTGTCTTGTACAAAAGGCTTAAGTCTATCAATTTTGTATACAAAAGAACATTTCTTTGTACAAAACACTCAACTCGAAATTATATTTCTGTGATTGGTATCAAAGGCAATAACTTGGTATATTTAAATCACTGTTTTTGACTTAAGCCCTTTATACCGGGCACTATATATATATATATATATATATATATATATATATACACTTTTTTTTACGCTAAACAATATTAGTATTGAAAGGGATAATTAGAATGGTGATTCGGTTTGGTGTAAGTAATAATGTATCTTCATATACACTGATTTCGAGAACTGAGCTGTACTATGTTTCAAAGGCATTGGAGAATTGAGATTGAAAATCATTTAATGATGTACTCTGATTTCCGAAGTAGACTGTGGTCTAAATCATGACGGCAATAGACGTAATACGTAATAAGTTTCTATTAGTGTAAGTTGTAGCGTAATCTTGCATACTTATTTGTGAAAATTGTACAGATTGCACAAAATAAAGGCTTGGTTTTGATACCAGAGCTTTTACTGTTACAGTTCGTAGCATTGCTCTAACCCCAATCAGTAAGGTATTATTAATGTAGTACTATAGTTGGCGCTTCTTCAGTCCTTGGATGAACAAAAAAGATCTACAAAACTCACTTGTAGGAGTTTGGTTTCATAATAAAGTAAAACAAAGGCAAAATGTTCGGAGCTGTCTTAGAATTAATTCTAGATTTACAGAAGTTAAGAAAAAAACTCTGAACTTGATACTGGATAAACAGCATAAATTAGTAATCATAAATAGTTAATAACAATGACTTCTGATTGAATTGTAAATTATTATAATGTAAACACTTTGATATTTAAATCCCTAGCTTATAACCCACCCTATCTCTAATCACTTTACATTGTCTTTACTACTTTTAATACGTTTTCATAAAATGAGCCTATAGAACCTTTAAAGTATACCTAGAATAAGGGTAAAGTCTGAAATATATTGAGAGTAGATTGTTACCAAATCAGGCTTATTTTATGTATGCTTTTGGAGAACAGCGCTTAGTATTGCTATAATACATGGTTGCTGTAATCAAATCCGATAGAAACGTAAACTCTTGACTTCGAATACGTTTTGCTGGCAAATGGGCTTTGGAGTCCCTCCATAAAACATAGGAATTAGATGAGAATCTTTACCCTGGAACAGCGTTGGCTCTTAACGCACCAACTGGTCTCATAAATGTAATATTATAAGTCGGTTAAAATGCGAATAAACCAAAACCAAAGAGATGAATGAACATAAAATTATACTATCATACCTGCTAAAGCTTGTTAAGGCTGGTGTGTACTAGCCCTGTTGGATTCTCTCACTTCAATGTTAACCTATGGAGAAAATGTGTCTACTATTTACAGCTACTTAAATGCTGATAATCCAATAAAAATATTATAATATAATAGTATTTTCAGATAGCCTGAACTTTTCTGTACCTTGCAACAGGATTCATTTTTATAAATTTCGCCCACCAAATAAATTTAGGAGCGTTTAAAACACACCAGACCAGATTTTTTTCAACGAATAATTTAAATTTAAAAATATTTGCATTTTTTAAACGAAAAAAGCCCCAAGTGTAAAACTTCTTTCTCTATTACGGAGTACAATTTTTTAAAAATAAATCTTTCAATGGACACATTTTCTCCATAGGTTAACATAGAGGTGGGCGAATCCACTAAGGTTAGTGCACAGCAGCCTTAAAATTCAATTTCTGCTGAAACTCTAATATTAACCGTGAAATCATTTTTATGTATTTCTTTTCATGCTTATACCTATATTTTTTTCCTTATACTTACTGTATTTCCCCTACAAAATTTGCTTAATGTTGTATTTTAAATTTTCTCTGCATTTTTCAGTGCCCTGGAGAACAATGTAACTTGGTTGGCAACCAACAATGTGCTAATGGAACAACTTGCAAGCCCCGAGAGGGAGCATCAGGTCTTGAACGTGTCAACGGTCCCGGATGGTGCACATAATTCCCTAAACGCACCCCTATGGCAGTAAATTTTGCATTTATGTCTATTCCTGATGAGGATTTTGCACTGAGTTTTAGTCAATAAATGAGTTGTTCACTTTGACCAATACCAATCAATTACTTAGTTCCTAAACAACTTTCATTAAATCTCTGTGATGTAATAAAGATGATATTGTTTATAAATAAAATGATAAAACATTGTGGCTATTGAAACTTTCCACTTTTAGTATGCTTTTTTATATAGATTTTACTGACTTGACAAGTTTTTGTGCTGGAGATGCTGCCGAAAGTAATATATTTTTCTGTTCGGTAACTACGTAATAAATATAAAAATTGCGAGGGTATAACTTTAAAATTTCAACTCTGTAGAAAGGATTTACACTGTCTTTGGAAAGACAATCCGCATTAATGCAAAGAATTATTTTTTTTCTCAGGAGGTGTAACTACAATTCAATAAAATCTAACATATTTAAAAATTTAATTGCTGGTGGGAGGATAGAGAGCAAGTCAGACAACAGTTATACAAAATCTAATTAAAATTTACCTTGTAGAAAATTACAGACTGTTATATAAACAAACGATATTTCTTTACACTTCTATCAAAGAGCATAAATATTTTTTTCCTTTAACCTAAATGATTTGTAGAAGTCAAGGTCCATTAATAAAACGTAAAATCAATTTTAAAATAATCTACGTTCGTCTTCAAAAAACATTCCTACTCAAATGTAAGAGATTCACTCAACTAACAAAATATACTCTGACTCGAAGCTCACACCCCTTAATACCTTAATGTTAACAGTAACAGAAACGCAGAGAAAACAACATGAAAAGGAAAATGATTGGGAGGGGGGCAAATTTTATGACCACCAGACCACAGATGGTGGCACACCCGATAATTCAGCAAACAAGTAATGCATAATTTTGGAAAAGTTCGGAAAATAGAACGAAGATGACTTAATTAGGAAAGGGCATAGAGAATCGAATAATAATATGAAACGGTTAGAATATGTAACAATCTAGAACAGGGGTGCTCAAAGTATGCACCGCGGTGCCCAGGGGCATCTCCAAACACTGCCAGGGAGCCGTGCCTCGGCATACGCCATACGGCTAGTAAGAATAAAGCCCTTTGCACAAACTGTAATTTTTATCCTCATTTTTTTACCTCTACCACTTCCTATTTATAGTTATACTATTGAGTGAAAAGTAATTTAGTCTATATATATAAAACAGTTCCGTAACTGACTCACTGACTGACTGACTGACATACAACGAACAGACCAAAGCAATGGACCTAAAGGGCTGAAATTTTGCATGGCGATTCTTCTTATAGTGTAGGAGTGCACTAAGAAAGATTTTTGAAAAATTCTTCTTAGATTTGTTAATAAAATTTTTAAGCTGTTTTAGTAACTTTTTTTTAAGTTTGCATTTAAAATAATAATTTGAGGGTTATACAATTTATATCACGAGAAATATTATAAAAATTCCTTTAAAATGAGATCTTTTTCGAATCTTTACCTCCATTTTCTGATTTTTGGTGAATTTTTAAAGATTAATTTTTAGAATTTAATTTATTAAATGCTGATCGCGTGATTTCTTTTACTGGTACTTTAAATAAATTTATCGTCACGTGCATAACAACTAAACAGACAAAAACATTTTTTTTTCTTGCTAATGCGGCAGACGATTGGACATTATTTTGTCTATAAAAATATCCCTTTCGATTTTTTTATAAATATATTTTTTTACATCAATTGTATACATTGATCGTCGTATTTATTATAAACATATATATATATTTATTTTTTGAGGGACATTAATTGCATACATTGACCGTTGTATTTAATTTGAATGTACTCTGTAGCGAAGTGCTGGTTTTCAGCTAGTTAGAAATATAATTCAAATTTTTTTGTACTGCATAATAGTTGATTCCTAATAAGGGCACCGCCGGAAATTAACTGTAGATCATCTGAGCCGCGGGTCTAAAAAAATGTGAGAACCACTGATCTAGAACATTAAAAGACGCATTTGCATGCAAAGGTAGCATATAAAATAAGGTAGACGTGTCATTGTTTAAAAGTTAGGAATTAATTCTGATTACAAAATTTTCATGAAACTTTAATTCAGATGCAGAGTTTGAATATTGAACAAATTTCGTGTCAGAAAATTAATTTTGTGTCTTAATTCCCTGGGTTGTTTAGCCGTCAAGGATGAATAAAATTCTTTCTTTGTGGCATGCTCTTTAATGAGCGTTTCTGGAGCACATTTAGTTTGACCAATGCAAGACTAATTACGATCACCGAAAGGTACATTATAAACACCCCACTTACGAAACTGAGATATAGTGACTCTCATGGTGGAAGAACTAAGTTTATTGACATATTTAAATACAGCCTTAAAATTAAAGCGAGACGGGGCTTTTCTCCCTTTAAAACACAGGGGTGGGTGACATGGGACGACCCTTAACCTATTATAACTCTTGAGGCTTAAGGTGAGAGTGTAGACTCCATTATTGCAGAGCTGAATTCTTTGACGATTTATTGGTGATCGATAAGATTATTAGAATGGGTGTGAGAAAGTATAGAGACAGAAAATGTTTTTTTTTTTTTTTTATACACAGAAGTATTAAAACTAGAGTTCTATTTAGAAACCACAATTTAACAATGAGGGATTAATACATGACTTAGAAGAATCCCTGAGGATAACAGAATTCTTCAGGGTATTTTTAACTATAGAGAGATAACTATTAGGGGAGTCTTATTTAACTTTTCATGACGAGCTTTACAGGTACACGTTAAATTCCAATTTTTCCCCAAGGTCTAACTTTCGCTAATTACTTCCTACTCGTGGTACTAAGCCTTACTATTTACTTATTTATATTTTCCTCGATTGCTTAACTGATTTCTTTGAAAGCCTGCGACCATAATTTGATTTGTTAATGATCTCTGCTACATCGAAAGCTGGATAAGAAATCTTACATACTCGTGCAATGCTTTTGTCACCCATCCTATTTAATTACGTCTATGTATACTTCTGTCTGGGAAGAGTTGAAGGTTGATTGAAGAACTGGAATTGAAAAAATTGGATCTAAAGTGAACCTAATTTAAAGCTGCTCAGAAAGCTGCAAATAATAACGTAATACATTTCATGCTTATAAGATGAAATTTATGTTTGGAATAAAAAGTTTCTGTGATATTTTTCATCTGATATTATGCATTCATAAACCAAAAATTGATAGTTAAATTTATAAAACGTTAAGGGGTCTCAGGAGTCTTACTTTTTCTCTGAAGATGCAATTTAGCATCATGTCACATTTAATTTTATTTCTCATTCCCTATAAAACATAAATGCATGAAATTTTTGCCACTGAAAGCTTAATATATTTTCTATGTAGTATAATTGTTTCAATGTTCTACAACTGGTCTTTTAATTATTTTTAATTTGATGAAAATTTTAAAATTGTCTTTTGGCTTGCATCCATTGCGCGCAAGACTGGAACAAAACTATCGCTTCTAGAGTCCCAAAAAATATTGATAATGATGTAAAACTAATGTATATTCAACGTATACTTCATTTTTAAGCAATAAAAACTTAATTTTTTTTAATTTAAATTTAAATTACAAAATTTTGAAAAAATGCATTTATTTTATTGAAAACATGTTAATTTTAAATAAATAATGCAATTAAAAATGCTAAATTTGAAATATATATTATTTCTTGTATCAAAATGAATGTATTTACCAAGTTTTATAGAAATTGCTTTATCAGTTTCTGAGAAATGTTGCGGCAAAGCATAAATCTTACAAACTGAGAAAATTGCATTTAAAAATTAAATTGCAACAAAATTTTAAAATTTTATGAATATAATATAATTGAACTATAATAAGAAATAGATCTTACCTTTGAAAATATTTCTTTCCAGGATTTTTAATTAAAAAATATTTTTTAAGAATCCTGAAGCATTTTCAATGTTGTCGATACTTGAAATCTCACAAAAAAAATTTCCCACAAGATTACATGTCGTGTTGCCTGTCTTAAAATTATTTATTTCTTTGGGCGAGATTCGTATATTATTTGGGTTAGTACAAATTATTTATAATTTATAGGTATTTGGGTGCGTTGTGTTTTTTTTATTTATTTGGTTGAATACAACCCAAGGTTCTAGACATTCTGGCAAACGATCAATTCAAATAACTTTGCTTCTAATAACTAGGTAATAACTTTCCTTTAGGTCAACTGCGAAGATAAAGATGACTGACTCCAATGTAACAAAATAAAATTGATTTATTTACAACCTTATCTATTTACAAAAAAAACTGAATTACCAAATCTTCGCACACAGTTTACACATTTTACTAATCTTTTAGCATTTTCTCCTCGATTCATATCGAATGACAGGTATTTAATTAAATCTACACCTTTTGGATTCAGGGAGCATATAATTATTAAACTAACTCATAGCCAAGAACTCCTATTCATCAAAATTATCTTTACAAAAAACACTGTTCCCGCACTAATCTTTCATTTTAGCTCGGTGGGGTCTGAACAAAACAAAATTTAACTTTCACTCACTCAGTTTGACGATACAGCACTGGGACTCTGGCGTCGAAGCTCTGCTTAGGCATGGGGTATCGCTTCTTCCTTCTAGGTAGTGGGTGCGCTGCGTCTCTAGGCTGTCGTGGGTATTCTTCTACTCTTTTCAAAATGATGGGGCACTCATCAGGAAAATGATGACATCGACTTCTCTTGATCCAAAGTCACGCTCAATTCCGGGAAGACTCGACCAGATCTCCAACATTAAGGCGCATCCTCTCTATAACCCCGTTTCTATTCTCTTGCTCAAAATCACTCTCAGCTCCGGGAAGACTCGTCCGGATCTCCAATATTTAAAACTGCCAATCTTTTCATCACTTTCGGTGCTAAGGCACTAGGAAAGATCAACCGGTTTCCGGAAAACGAAACCTCTTTCTCGTACTGTCGGACAACTCCCGGGAATGCTCAACCGGTCTCAGACGTTTTGAAATTCCAATCTCTTCATCCCTCTGCAATGCTAAAGCACCGGGAAAAGTCAACCGGGCCCGCACGCAGAAGAGAATCTTCGAAAAAAACTCTAAGTCTTCTATTTATTTATTTTTTTTTTTATAACAAAGTCCACGCCTTCTCGTGACTCCTAATCCATTCAGGAAAGCTTTCAAAAATCCACCACTTAGCCTCCATTTTCATTTCTCGGATTGGATAATCCCATAACCCATGCACGTCTTAATTACGTCATACAGAGACCACCCAAAGTCCAGTCCACGTGTTTTGCGGTCTACATGTCCAATAAATTCTTTACAATAGGGTATTTTACTTTAATGTCAAACCCTGGTGCCATCTCCTTATCTGCGTCTGGAATCACCTACCCCCTATCGCGCACCGCCGCTTTTAAATTGGCTGAGCGTACAGACTACTGTTCCGTCCTCTAATCAAAGGCGGCTTCCTAGCATTCTAACCGAAATGTGATGAAAACAGCCTTCGATCACTTTATCTCTCTAAAAATTTTAATTTTTCTTTCAAATCGAAAGCGCTTCATCACATTACATATATGCATAAAATCATTTTCCAATAAACTATGGCTACCATTATAGCTCTATATACTAAATGTAAACTGAAAATGAAATACTGTATGGGTATCACTGGTAATTTATATTTAAAAAATATTAAGAAAAACTTATTCATTTGAAAAACATGTGATATTAAATGTAGTTTCGCATCCCCTCCGGAGCTCTCTATCTAGAATGCTATCTTTAAAAGAAATATTTTTTTCGTGAGAATGTGTGTGGCGAGGTTCAAAAAATAATTCCAACGAGAACTGAATAAAATGCAGCTTAAACAATAGCGACGATGCTAAACAATATTGAGAAAAAGATAAAAGAATGGAATTTAAAATTTACGAGTGAACGAAAACTACGAAAATAAAACCAACTGAAACACATAACTGAAGGGTGTGCAAGAATTTCAGAATCGGTGTTATCCAATCAGTGAGCTGCAAAATTAGAATTCGGGGCGTTCGGGCATGCCATCATCACAGTAAAATAAATCGAATTTTGTATTTCAGCTGACTAAAGTAGAATTTCGTGAAATCTCGCTTTATTTTTAATAAGAAGCGTTTGAGTGGGGTAAATATTTATTTGAAAGTGTTAGATATAAGATTAGCTGGCAAAAATATTTGAATCTTTTTGATATGCAATTGAAAATTTGTCTTCGGAAAAATTTTTGTTTACCGTACAGATATAGAAAATGCCTGTCACAATTAAAAATAGTTCTATCTTATTTAGCTTTTGCCATGCCAAGTAGGTTGAGTTGAATCTTTCTTTTGAGTAATTATCAGATATAGAAATCTTAATATAGAAGATAAAATTTAGTTCGATTTATTTAGTGTATGCCATTCCAAAGCGGGTGCAGAAGAATCTTTCCTCTATGAACAACTAAATAAGTATTATTTCACTTGTTGTACTTAAATTACAGTTTCATTAATGGTTAAATAGTTACAGATAGGTCTAACATAAATCTTGAAAGTATTAATTGTTTTGCACGTTTCAGGCGTGAAGACTCTAAAGCTTTTGGGTAATGTATATTTGAGTATCAACTGTAAAATGCATAGACACACAAACATCGCAAATACCCGCATGATATCTGCAAAAATTAAAGTAGTCAAAATTTGGCATGTGCTTTAAATTAAAGCTGAAGTCAATTTGAAAAGATGGAGTATTTAACGTTCTTCTCAAGCGTGTTGTACACTCCTTTTTATCATAAAACGTTCCATGGAACCAAAAGATTGCCGAACACAAATTATGTCTTCAAAATATTACGTTTAATTAGAAGCTTTTAATTTAATCAGCTTTTTTACGACAAATGAATTTTTTTAATGTACAGGAAATTTCATGATTCTGCTTCTAATAAATGTGGTTTATAAGACATATATTTAGGATCTATAACTGAACAGGTTATAACAAGTCCACAAAAGTTTTAGGAAACTTAAATTTTCTATCCCACAGAATATAATTATAATTCAATACAACTGTAATGAAACAGATTATTTACATCTCTCTCTCTTTTTTTCTCTTTCTTTTTTTTTGGTGAAGTGTTCTTCAAATCTTTTTCTTTTTTTTTTTTTGGTGAAGTGTTCTTCAAATATGACATATAATTTGTGCTATAAGTACAATATTCATAAATTATTCCCTTCTCTAAAAATTTTATAAAATATGAAATTGTCTACCCAACGAAGTATGACATATGATTAGAACTAATCCCAACTATCCGACTACGCTTACGAGTATTTCAATCCACATTTTTTTTTCTAAATTGTAAATGGTCCACCGCCAGTAACGTGATTACTACATTAAAACTCCACTATGAACACCAGTAATGGTTCCAAAAAAAGGAGTCGTTTAGAAAAGTCTATCGTTAGAAAAGACTGTCGAAAGAGGTTTTTCCCATAACATTGCCTCTATACAGTCTAGAATCTTTTCTGAACAAAATACGGTCGTTTAGAGGTGAAGTCCTCGAATAGGGGTGGCTGCTTAGAGAAGTTTTACTGCATTTGAATTTATGATAACACGGCTTATTCACTCCGAAATAGTCTTCTAAAATATAAACGTTCTATGTATACAAAATATTACACATAGTTAGAATTTATCATCATTTTACTGACTATTAAACCAATAATTTTTTTTCTAAAATATTCACGTTGTTTTTCTAAGTTCTATTTTTTTATGCCAATCAATAACAACTTTAAATAAAACAAATTATTTTACTCTGATTATTTTCAAGAGTCATTTACATTTTTTTCTTTGTAAATGCCGTCTCCTGAGGCTTGGAATTTGTGCACTTTTCCATCCTGTTAAAAAAATAAAGAAATCAATTAATTCATCTTAATAAAGAAATCTACTTGAGCCAATGCTACATCATGGGTGCCCAACCTTTTGGCTTGATAGGGCCAAGTTAAGAGAAGAGGAATTGCTTTGGACCGCATTCATTATATATATATATATATATATATATATATATATATATATATATATATATATATATATATATATATATATATATACACTCATGGACAAAAAAATTAGCGCACCAAGAAAGAGTCGTCAAAATGAAACGAAATTTTACATACGTAATGACTACTTTGATATAAGTAAATGATAAGAAAATCAAAGAAAAAGGATAATTTATTTCAGAGAAAAAGGCAAAAGAACGGAGGAGATAATCCGTTGGACCCCCTCTAGCGCGAATGCACGATGCGATACGATCGGGCATTGAGTCATACAAGTTCTGTATGATGTCTTGAGACATTTCGTTCCATATTTGCTGTAACCTTGCCTCTAGTTCGTTCAAACTCGTGGGATGCCCAACTCGTCGTCCCAAATGATCCCAGATATGCTCGATTGGAGACAAATCTGGGGATCGGGCAGGCCAAGGAAGGGTAGTAACAGTGCGGAGACAGTCTTGTGACACCCTTGCCGTATGAGGCCGAGCATTGTCTTGTTGAAAAATGGCTCCTGGGAGCCGTTGCATGAGTGGCAACACATGTGGTTGCAGGATTTCATGAACATACCGCTGGGCTGTCATGGTGCCACGGAACAATACTAGGGGTGTATAGGAGTGAATCACCTAGAAGCAATGGATGCATGCAAGGGATGGAATAAGCAAGGAATACAACGCATTGACCTTACATTTATTAGATATACTCAAATTTCAATTAACATGTCAGAGCTATAGTATTACAATCAGTTTTATATTAACAATTTTGACGTACAATACCCAGAAGCAGAGGCAAACTATAGAGTCAAATATGATTTTTAGAGTCTATCGGGGAGGCACTTACTATAACGGATGTATGCAACGATGATCGTACCATCGGCGACCGGGACCCAGTATCATCTCCCGTGTAGGAACACGTTGGCGGGATATTGGCACTTCTCCACGGCTATGGGGCAGACGAGAGCCTCCGACATCTAACTCTCAGGAACCCAATCTAAATACCGTCTCCTTCTTTTTTTTTTTCTTTTCGTCCTTAGCGAAGCTGTTGTCCGTTTACAGGGGGGCCATTCTATCACGCCCCTCACTTTCATTGGGCAGTGGTCTGTTTCTCTTTCAGTGGTTCCTATCCCTAATTGGTCCTTTATTATACCGCCTCTGTCCATAGGCTATGTAGTACCTGCCCCCACATACGTTTATTTTGTAAAACAACTTTGATTCTTCTCCTCTGACGTTTTTACTGTGGGCCATAAAATTTCGACCATCCATCTTGTAAAATATAAACTTCAGATCGCTATCACTGGCCACACCGACAGCTATTCTTCTATTTTTTTATTGTTTTACAATCCTGTATTTACCCCTGCTTCTGCATCCTTTCTGATACATTCTTTATTGTCCACACACCGTGGGAATTACACCATTTTCACGTCTACAGGGTGACCGTGCACACAGAAAAAAAAGTTGTTCTTTGAACCCACTTCTCCGAGTTCAAATCCACTGCACAGTGGAACTCGCTTTTGGTGAGTCGTACAACCCATGTGGGAAAGTGGGTTCTAGAACCCAGATCCTAAGCGGGTTGATTTACCCGCCACCAACCCACTAAAATGGGTTATACGACTCACTTTAAAGTGTGTCGAAAAAACACACCAACATGAGTAGACAAATTCCTCTTTCGAGTTCAATATCACTATATTTTGGGTTATAAAACCCAGGACTAACGAGTTCTTTTAAGTAAATGAGTTTACTCTATAGTACTCGAAATGTTGCCTATTTCCATCCCGTCTTTAAATTAAGCGATTTTATGCTAGTAATTCATTATTCATTGTTTTGTGTATTTATTATCTCTATTCCCTCACATACTTTCTCGTGGGATAAAAAAAAACTGCACTATACACCCATATTTGGAATATAATTTGTATTAAAATTTAAGGATTTTTATCTTATAATTTAAGTCTCATAAAAACAAAGCTAAATAATTGTTATAAAATCTTGCAAACTTATATCATAAGTGATGAAAGGCTGCCTAAAAGTTATAAGGATATCAGATACTTAAAATGTTAATCAAGCATCCATTACTTTTTTGTAAATCAGTTTCATTCACAGGAGTAACTGAGAAGAAAAAGAAGCTCCAAATAAAACAAAAAATAAAAAAAAATAAGCTGAGATTTAGTTGGGTGCTTCTATATACCTGTAAAATAAAATTTACAGGAAACTTATGAATATTATAATGTATAGAACCTTAAAATTTTGTAGGTCAAAACGTTTTCCTTTACAACTTTTAGTTTCCTTAAACTGAGACACAAATATTTTATCATGAAAGTTTCAGATCTTAGCTTTAACTCCAAAAAGATATTCACAAGATAATTTTTTTTAAACTGAAACAAAATATTAATTACATTGATTTTAGTAATATATATTTGTAATTGGTATACCATGATCCCCACACAACTAATTTAGAAACAATTACAATATCTCAAATTGTAACATTTAAGATTCTGAGGAAATATAGATAATCATTTTCTAACACACAAGTTTTTTTAAAGGTATATTCGACCAAATGCTCGATTAATACTTACATGGTTTGTAAACTTCTTAATTATATGTTAATATACTTACCCAGTTGCTCCAAACAAAACATCTCACGGTTTGAAAATTTTATAAAGTACTAATATATTTGCTATAAATATACTTTTCTACAGAGAAATTAAATAATTCATGCATAATGCATTCACAATTCCTGCTAAATTAGTTGACTTCAATTGAACACTTTAATGAAAAAGCTTGCGAACTCACATTTAAATCAAAAAACATACCAGCAAACAAAATTACAAATACAGAGAAACTTTATTTACAAATAAATATACAAATTTTTCTGTGTAAATACCCTAGGCTCAATTTTACATCATTAGAATATCAACATTAACCAATGCATTTCAAATCAAAGGGTGAATTAATATAAATCATATCCTAAATCTTGGGCTGTAAAGATTTAGTTTTGTTCAGTTATGTTGACTGTAGCATTATTTTGGCTCCATGGAGGATTATTCACCTGAAATATAAAATAAAATTCATAAATGTTATGCATTTCAGTATCAAAGTTGATTTTAATATTCATGTAATTACACTTTTGAAGTGCTCACTAATAGGTTCAACATTAATGGATATTGTTTGGCTCAATTTTTACTGCAATATTTAAAAAATCGACACATTAGGATTTTAAACTTTGAAATAGCACCCAGCAAGAAATTGCCTTTTGTCATTACCTTTCCATAACAAAATTTTAACTGCAGTTGCAGCACAGAGAACTGATTCTCAAATTGCAGGAAAGTTTTTGCTATATTAAGAGACTACTACCCCCCACAGATAAATTTTAATATCTGTGTTATTACTACCATTATTTTAAGGATGAATCTCATACAGTTACAACTAATACATTTATTTCAAAATATGTATTGTCTAAAGTTTAGAATTATTGATATTAAAGATAAACTTATTTTAATGCATGAATTTGTATTAGAAAAAAATGCAAAATACAGTTACTTCAGCATATGTTTCAAATGCAGCAAAAAATAATTTTAAATAAAATATCCTCATTGTTACCATTTCAAGATCCTCTTTGGTTAACAGTTATTAGAATCTAAGACAGGTCAAAAGGAGCTCCTTTGATTTTAATATCTGAAAATAGACAGCAAGACTTTAAAAAATTCATTTGTGATGAAGAAATTTGCTTAATTGATTCTAGACTAAGTGCCTAAATTAACAGGAAAAAAATGCTTTGATTAATCTTAAAAACTAATTGATATTTAGCAACATTTTATACATGTTCACATTTATCCAATACTTATGATTAAGTATTTAAAAATTAATTAAAAAAGGATGATTAAGTGCTTAAGGCATTTACACATGCAAACTTGCTTAGGAAAAGTAAAAAGTTAAGTTTTTAACAAATACTCAATTATGTCTGAAATGAAAATGATATAAATTTTATTCTTAACCTGTATTCACATTTTTTTCAAACAAAAAGGGACCTTGTTTAACAAATTAATATTCCCAATAGTCAGAAATCGTAATAAACTCATGGTAAGATTTGTATTTTTTGATTATTTTAAGAATGCAGGACCATATCTTTTCAGACCATTAAGAAACTATTCTATATTTCTCCTTACCTTCTTTCAAATCCTGCCAAATTTTGAAAAATACAAATAGTATGCCATAGATATCTCCAGATTAAAATTCATGAACTTTTAACCTCTTTATCAGACATTCATACTAATTACAGCAACGAAATTTTAAAAAAATATATGCTACCAGAATATATTTCAACTGAAACAAGATAAACAAGAGAACTGAACAAGAGAACTGAAACAAGAGAATTGAAGGAGAACCTCTCATTTCGTACCAAAAATAAAATTATTAATGCATACCTCAAAAAAAGTAATCTCTAAATTTCCAACATTTTCAGATCTAATACAGTAAAATTACCCTGAATTACTTTTGGGATAGTTATGAAAAGCTTATGAAAATTTTAGTTATAGACTCTACTTAGGTATAAAATAAAACATTTTTATTCTACTCAAAATTTTATTAGCTGAATACAAAAATTGCATATTTTTCATACATTACATACTGCTAAATCTTCCATCCCATACTTATTTATATACATATAAACAATAGATAGATATATAGATAGATTGAAAGATAAAATTTACTGAATATTGCATATTAAAACAAGTGAATAAAAATACTATCATTATAAACAGGTGAATTATACTGTCACCTTCTTTAACAATTGTTTAAGGTCAATAATTAAGTAATATCCATGGATATTTTAATTAATAACAAACAGAAAAATAATCTAAGCTATATATGCATAAAAAATCATAAAACAATATGCCGATTGAATATGTAAAATTTGACAACAGAAATCTATGTTTTCATCTAATAAAATAGATATACTTCTATATCAGGGATAACATTTCTGTATAATTGATGGTACAATTTTTCATTTATTGATTAAATATGATAAATAAAATATTATTATTTAAAATAAATAATAGAGGAGGAAAGATGTTTGTGTCTTGAGATTTGAACTTTAGATATGTACTATCTTTTCAGTACTTTTAACAACTTAAATGAATGATATATGATCTATAGCATGCTATGCAATTAATAAAATAAAAATAAAAATACAAGAAATAAATGTAAAATACGACTATATGCATGTAAGAAGAGCACAAATTCTAACAAGATGGTGAGAATCGAAATGAACATCTAGGATGTACAGTCATTTTAAAATGCCAAAGATAATTATGGAAGTAAAACACTTGTAACACTAGATAAACTATCGATAGATAAAACATACTAATTATATATATATTTACATACAGTAAGCATGAGAACTTAAGTTTTTATTTCTACTGTCACAAATAACAATTAAATTGAAAGAAAATATACCAAATAAGGTTAGACTCATTGATATAGATGGTTTCATTAGTAAAAGTTTTAAATATCAAAACTGTGCTCACCTTAGAAACTAAGTAAAGAAATGGCCAGTTGAATCATCCGTCGGCATCCTGGTAAGGCTTTGTCCTGAAAACTATGTACTCAAATATCCTGGCACACTATAAGCTGTATGTTATGTTGCTACAATTAAAAACACGTGCGGGGCTGCTTGGGCGGGAAAAAAAATACCGAACGGGAAATGACCATTTCCTGTCAGGACTTTGGCGAGCAGATGTGAAATACTTTTCAGTTCAGGAGCTTTAGGAAGTATAATGAGAACTACAATCCATACGCCGAACCCTGCAGTGTAAAATATTTTTTCCCATGAATTTGGGATGTTTAATGATTCTTTTAGAACAGACTCAAGTGATAGAATAACAACTTAAGATATAATCACGATTTTCTAACTGCACGAGCTGATAAACTAATTATTATCAGAGTTGTAAAATGCAGATTAAAAAAAAAGCCGAGAAATCATTTTAGACTGTTATTAACCACAAACGTCGAATTATTTTGGTGTACGACGATATTAGTTGCTAGATTTTTAGTCTGAAAATAAAAATAAAAATAACGTGTCACACAAAAAAAGAAAAAAACGTATTGAGAAACAATTTTTTTTGTAAAACATTCATTTCTTTACCATAATCAGTTTCAGTATCGCAAAGGCTGTAGTGTAAAAATACTGAGTATGTGTGTGAAAGTAAGTAAATATAACTTTGGTAGCTGTGCAATGGAGATTTATTCTATACTAATAAATTTTACATGATTTTTAATAAGTAGTGTCCCATACTAAGTGTGACTTCATTTATTTTTAACTATTATTATCAATAGTATTTGTTTCAACGAGGGCAAATCGTAAGCTATTAAGCAAACTATTCGAAAATTAAGGAGAAAAATATGAAAATGCAAACCTGCAAATCCAAGTCTTTTATCTTTGGACCTGTAAGTGTGCACACAGATCGAGACATACCAAATGAATAACATACACTCAAGAACATTAGTATCTTTTCTTTTAAAAAATGTTACTCTTGATACAAAATTTCTTTGGAACACATAATTGCTTTGTGCTTTTATGACATTATTATTTTTTTTTATTTATTTTTTTATTTATTTATTTTTTTTAAAGCTGGGATTTAAATATTTCTCTATTATTAAATGAAAATATTTCTACTCAAAGGTAAAATTTTCTATCTTGAGAACTAAAAATTATAAACAAAAAATTGATTTGGAATAAGATACAAGAATTTTTGTTATTCTCGTTAAAAAATTAAGACATTGTATACCAAAAATTAATTTCTTTTCCAATAAAATATAGTGGATAAAATTTTAAATAATGCTAAAAATTTTCATTCCAAATGAACTCCATTTCAACCTTTCAAGTTGCATAATATTTACGTTTTAATACCTGAATATGGTTCTCCAATTCAATAAACTCACTATAAAAGACTTACGACATTTGCGTTACTTAACACACTTGTTTCGATAACCCAGTAACAATAACTCAGTAGTATTTTAACTCACTTACATCCGCGTTCAAAAACACGGGTGGTGGTTTGTTTAACTCACGTCTCACAATAACCTACACGAAGTGGGTTGCAGAACCCACTTATTCCGGCGACTGACCGACTTTTTTTTCTCTGTGTGTATTGTAGGCAATGGCACCCCATACCATCACACCAGCTGTGGGAGCGATGTGTAGCTGTACAGCAAAGGCAGAATTGAAGCATTCACCACGGGCTCTCCACACACGAACACGATTGTCATCACTGCCGAGATTGAATCTGGATTCGTCGCTAAAGACGACCTGGTTCCATTCCGCTGCAGTCCAGTTTCCTCGTGCTCGGCAAAACTCCAAACGGAGGCGTCGATGGGTGGGCGTCAAGGGCAGCACACGCAATGGGCGCCGCGATACCAACTGTCCTTCAGCCAGGCGCCTTCGTATGGTTCGAGAAGACACATATGCCCCTAGTGAAGGTGCTACCTGTGCCTGGATGGCGGCCGATGAAGCAGTTGGCTGTATGCGTGCATTTCTTACGATGTGGCGGTCTTCTCGACGACTGGTCTGTCGAGGGCGTCCTGAGCCTGGTCTTCGTGTACATGACATCTCTCGGGTCCACTGGTCCCAACACCTCCTCACAACACAATCAGAGCGGCCTAATTGACGAGCTACTCGCCTAGCTGACCACCCAGCTTCCATCATCCCGACGATTCTCCCCCTCTCAAACTGCGACAACTGCTTATATTGTCTTCGAACACGGCGTAATGGCATGTCTATTTCAGCTCTTTCTTTGTAAATGATTCAGCACACTCAAACAAGCTTTGGTTACCTGTTTTATACTCCACAGAGTACGATGTTCAACGCCCTCTACCGGCTATACGTAATGCGCAATCACGCTGCATTTCTAATCATTTGCATATCTCTCCGACATGTACCTTCATTGCAAGTTTCGTTACGATCCCGCAATTATTTCTTGGTGTGCTAATTTTTTTGTCCATGAGTGTAAATTAAAAGAATTTCACTCCAAAGTTACTAATTTGTCCCATTTATTTATACATCGTTTTTGATGGATGAAACATTCAACCTTCTTTTTTACCCATTTCTTTGATCGATCCTGCATTGCTGCCCTTTAAGAACCTCAGAAATTTTATATTAATTTGTTTTTGTAAGGGAAACAAATTAATTTTGTCGGAGGAATCAGAAATGATAGATAAAAATGTTTCTTCTGATTCTGAGCTAAGGATGGCTGCCCTGGCTACTATTGATGAGCGTTATCCCTCACCAACTTGGTTCCATGCGTGTACACAGATAGCTCTGCTGTAGATGCCATCAGAAATGATCGTGCAGGTCTATACTCAAAGCGTTTTAAACTTGTCCAAGCTATTGGTGAATACTATAACAGCTACAATGGTGAAGTTGCAGCTGTGTCTTTGGCTCTTGAGGAAATAAGCAAAAATGGTAAGAGCAATATTGTATTTTTTATTGACTCACAGGCCGCCATCAAATCACTCACATCAATTACACTTAGCAATATTAAATCTGTTTACCTCTGTCAGATGGCTATTAGTTCCCTTCTAGAAGAGGGTCGTCAAATCTTGCTGCAGTGGATACCCAGCCACTGCGGCATCGCTGGTAATGACTCAGCTGACAAATTGGCCAAGGCTGGCTCGAACTTACAACAGCCTTGTCCACCTTTGGAATATCATACTGTTAAAAAGCTTGTAAAGACAACTTCCTTCAGTAAAAATATTTTTAAAGACTCCGCGAGAGGGAAAGCTTGGGCCTCTTTGCTAACTAAGCCTGTTCCGTGCAACCTCCACAGGGCTGTGGGCGTTGCAAATTTCCGTCCCAAGACGGGACATGACTATTTGCAGAAACACCTTCACCGTTTTGGTTTGACAGACTCTCCGACTTGCCCCTTGTGTGGACTTGACGACATGACTGGCGACCACCTTTACTCTTGCCCTGGACTTATTGACGTCGCAGTTAGAAATTCTGCTGAAGAGGACTTTTCGTTTTATTCGAGAGTGTATTGGGCTGCTCGACAGACACTGATGGCTGAAAAGCCAAGGTCGGGCGTAGGTTAAAAAATAATAATAATAATAATAATAATAATAATAATAATTACTTATAATTATTACCTATATAAATTTAATGCTGCAGAACAGTATTATCGAAATTTCGCTGATAAAGTGAGCCATTTAGGCGTTTTGAAAATCATTTTTCATTTTCGTCTTCCATTTTAATATTTTATAGAATTCGAGACTCTTTTATTTTACTTGCAATTTCTAATCCTCTAACTATTTTAACATTTTGTACTAATAAGTTTATTTTTCTTTACTCAAACGCCTGTTTACTGTGATTATGAAAAATAATCATGAAGCTTCTGACAACTGGCCATTATATTACTCATAGTGGCTCATGCTTTATAAGCAAACATTTCTACTTAACTTATAACTTATTCTCCATAACTTATTCTCCTTTCATATTGTCTGCAAAGTAGGGCCCATATGTAGTATTTTTGGTCTGAACGATATGAAACACACTTGCAATTTAATGAATGTATATTCGAGCTGTTTATAGCAACGAAAACAGACTTCATAATTAGTTTTATTTTATGTCTTCGATAACAGATGGCAGCACCAAAAAAGACAATTATGGATTCACTGTTCTTGGGAATACGTTACAGGGGAAGAGGGGTAAATTTGTTAAACTCTCAGACTACGAGGGAAGGGATATCTTTAAAAGCATCATCTTACTCGCCGAATAAACTACAGGATTCTATCAGGATATTGCATTTTTTTTTTCCTTCGGCAACTCACGTTACATTTTCACTAAGAATTTAAGAAATAAGAATTATTTTCCAACAATTTATCTAAGTTTCAAATATTTATAACAAAATGCTTTAATTTATTTTTTAGAATTCATAATTCATTTTAAATTACCTATTAGAAAGGCTTGTAACTTATTATCAATAATTCCTTTTAAAATATTAATTACGATGCAGTTGTTCGAACCGGTATGTTCGACAACCAATGTATCATGTAAGCAGGATTATAAATAGCAGTTAATAGTGGCGATGAATGAATGGGCTGAACTTGAAATTACAATCCCTATGAAAGTGTTAAAATTCACTTTTAAGTGTCGCTTATTAACTTGAATCATTTGATTTGCTCAAAATGCTTAATGATTCAGGTACTATTAAAAATAAATACAACATAAACCAGCATTTAATCAGTAGATATCAAACATTAAAGGTAAAATTTGCATGGTAACTGAAATTCTAACTTACATTTATAAGAAGAGTTTAGTTCTTATTTAAAGAAATTAATATTTAATAAAAAAAATTAATGATAAACAACATATTTTTAGTGTTATAGTGAAGAACTGTTAAAGATAGCTTAACACGGAATCATTTCGAAAAAAAAATAAAAATGAAACATTATGAGATTTTATGACAATTAAAATTCGCTACTTTTCACATAGAGTAAGCTCTAAATATTATAGAAATTATAATAATTTTACCTAACAGATGTCAGCACCAATCAAATGTATATATTTCAGAGTATCGAATTGTTTCGAATCTATTTGGTATTCGAATATACAAATATCTTTCAGCTTTACAATTTTCAAATTTGTAGTTCATTATATTTATAATGCCCTTTTATTCGTGTTTCATACAATTTGACAACCAATAAATTTTAATGATGATAAAACTTTACACTCTGAAAAATATTTCATTTTATTTGTTCTTTTCATATAAAGTATTGAATTTGCAAGAGTGTTAAAAAGAGAAGATTTTTGTTTTTCGATGCCTTTAAAATACCATACATGTTTGCTTGAAGGTATTTTCTATACACCTATAAATTTAATTTTTCTCGTGAATTGAAATTAGAAAGATAGTTTTAAAAAATTACTCAATTGTAATTACATTTTTCAAACAATTTAACTTATTTTATATTATTTCAGAGACATTTAGATCAATAATTCTATGCTTTAAAATTTAAAAATATGCTTATATTAATTACTTCTACTTTTATCAATATATCTTTAAGTGACAAAGTAGAAACTTTTCCAAATGCATTTAATTTTAGATCAGAAATATATTAACATCTTTCAGCTAATCTTATAAAAATTTCAAACTTTTACAGTTAAAGTTAAAATTTAAATTTTTACAATTAGTAAAACTCGTGTATTTTTTCGCAGTAGTTCTTAAGGAATTTTTTCAGAAAATCGCGGTCATGAAGCTACATGAAGCTCTGTAGCTTCATGCGCGCGGTCTACTCATTGTCTCAATACTCTGATTGGTGCTGCCATCTACTGGTCTTTTTTGATTTACAAAACTTTAAATTCCCTTTTCCACTTAGACTCGATATTTTAATAGTGTATACTCAAAGATTAGTTCTGAATTTGAGACACTCTATCCCTTTGAAAAAACACAATTTCCTATTTAGTTAGTATGAGCAGCATTGCAGTTAGCTTCAGTTACTTCCTCAATTCGTATCTAGGCATATATAATGAATGAAAACCTTCCACTATCAAAGACACAAGTATTATAAATATTCTATTGATTTATAATCATTATAATTATTTTTTATTTATAATAATTTTTTGTTTAATAGAAGGTAAAATTATTTTAAGCAATTTTTCTATTCTTCTACGCAATTTTGTTGGGCGATGACTGAAGATGATGTACAAAAGTCGTAACTTATTCCTCCTAAATGAATTCAGCTGGATCCTTATGCTGACTACCAAAATAACTGTTTAGTGTCATTCACAAGAAAACACAGACCAGCTTTATTGTGTAATAGTCAGTTCCCAGTACTGACTATATATACGATAGAAGTGGATTTGTGTCCAGACTATCTGAATACTCTCCCCGACCTCTTCCCGTAGGTTCACGAACAAACAGATTGATTCTGAGAGACATGAATACACTCAACGCCGTTACAGAATATCTCCCATCAGTGGCGTAGCGAGAGGGGGGCAAGGGGGTCTATCATGCCCCGGGCGCCACTCGCAGAGGGGCGCCAAATGTACACCACGACCATTGGACCATTTGGTCCCCAAGACCATGAGGGGCGCCAAAAAGGTATCGTGCCCCGGGCGCCAGTTATGCTCGCTATGCTACTGTCTCCCGTATATGACCATTGAAATAATGAAGCTTTTCATATAAATAGGCTATCTTGCCTCAAAGTACCGTAAAGTAATAAATACGTCTATCGAGCAGTACAGCGAGCGAAGTTTTTCATATTTCCTAACAACTTATTTCTTGTCTTGCAACGTCCAGTTACTTCACACAGATACTAATTATATCTCTCATTCCTAGCAATGATTATAGGTATCTGTACGCCTACTGTTCTATGATCACCAGTGGCGCCGGAAGAGTCAAATATAGAGGGGGGCAAAGTAAAATAGATTAAAAATTTACACCTTTATTATTAAAAATACATATATACTGTTATAAAAAATCAACTTTTATGTTATTTTTCTAATCGGAGAAAAGTAATGAGAGATTTTTTCTGTTTTGAGAAAATCTATTAATTACTTTTTCAATAAATGTGTCTTTATTTTTATTCACAGATTCTCTGTGAACGCTAAGCATACAGAGACCAGAAAGTCTCTCTTGAGACATGGTTGATCTCAACCAGGTTTTTACCCGTCGGAGAGTACTAAAAGATCTTTCAATTGCTATTGTGGTAGGAGGTAAGGCTAAAAAAATTTGTAACGCTTTTTTGATGCAAGGAAAGAACTGGCAATGTTTATCTATTAATTCAACAACCTCGAGCTCAGTCTCAGTATTGTTACTTTTGACTTTTGAAACCCACATTTCATTCCAAGTTTCGGTTTCACAATTCAAATTTTCAATTTCATACAGTTTTGAGATGTTATGAATGTTGGATTTTAGCAAACTAAAGGCTTCTGCCTGTATTATTAGTTGCGGGTGAAAAATAGACAGAGCAAATGCACTATCCGTCTCCTGGGAAAATCGGACTTCAATGGACTGTATAATTGAATCCAGATATGGAGTAAATAAAGAAATTCGAAAATAATTTTCAGCACTATCAGTACAGTAGTTAGCCCTTTGCGTTTGCGTTGCAGCTAATCTAGGTATTTTAATATCAATGTCAAATTTTCTTCCGTCCAATATACATTTTTTAAATATATCTTTAAAGTAATTCTCTGCATCAGCCCTGTGATCTTTCAGAATAAATAAAAGTAATTGAATATGTTTCTTCGTCGATAAAAGGTTTATTGTTTTTGCTTGTAAAATATTACAAACAGGCTCCAGTTTGGCACTATAGTGTGAAATAATATGCAAACACACAATAAATTTAGGAGTGGAAATTGCGCATAACAACTGGTTGGATTTTGATCGTGTATCTCCATTTATTTCCATCGTATATGATAAATGTTCTAGGGTGTTTCTTATTTCCTCAAAATGTTCCGAAAATATTCTAATAGACTTATACTTGGCAGACCATCTAGTTTCACAAAATAAGGGAATTTTGGGTACATATTTTCTCCGATATGGACTTTCGCGGAAAAAGTTAATGACTTTTTTTATAGTAGCTACTGAATTTTGTACATCCTGGATTTTATTTAAGTCGTTGACCACCAAGTTAAGTCTGTGTGAAGCACAATGAAAAAAGATAGTTTTGTTATATTTCTCACGAATAATTTTCGGTACTCCGTTTTCGTGGCCTGCCATTGTTGCACAACCATCAAATCCTAATCCTACTACCTTTTGCATACTTAAGCCATAATTTTCGCAAGTTTGTAATATTTCTGATGATATACCTTCTGCATTCATGAAACTAAGTTCAGTAAATGCCAAGAATTCCTCACGTACTGAATTAGCATTTTTATCCACGAATCTTACTTCTATCGAGAGCTGCTCAACACCAGAAATATCAGCAGATTCCTCAGCTAACAATGAAAAACCTTCACTGGCGTTCACTTTTGTAATAATTTCTTCTCGAATAATATCACCACAAATCTTAATTAATTCATTCTGAGTCTGGTGAGAAGTATTTTTAGCATTTTTTGCACAATTTTCCAAATGATCTTTTAGTACTAAATCTCCGCTCTCGACTCTAAATTTTAGGAGATCATCAAAATTTCCAGTGGTTTTACCACGGAGAGGTAAATCGTGGGTACCACAAAAAATTATAGTGGAAATGATTGGCATAAGTTTTTCTCGATTAGACTTAACTTGTTCCCGTTCATAGCTACTGAGCTGTTCAGTGACACAAGTATTTTTACCCTCCATAACATGTCGAAAGTTTACAGCTTTAATTGTCGATGAACGATGCCACTCCGAACACATATGTTCTTTGGCATTTTCATGGAAGTCTTGTAATTCTTGAAAGGTTTTACAATGAAAGATCAAAAAAACCCTCTTCTTAAATTCGGTCGAAATGTAACATAAGTTTTACAAAATCCACTCTTAAGCTTACTGGAATAAGCTAACCAATCGTAATTTTGTAACCATTCGTGACGAAAAACTTTTTTTTCATATGAGTCCCTTTTAAAATTGTAACTTGAATCGGGAACAAAATGTCCAGTCAATAACGCATATCTTGTTTCATCGGAAATAGAAGCATGCTTTTCAATAAAATCTCCTATATCTAAAGGATGAATATAAACAGCACGATTTTCACCAACACCAGATGATGACGTTGTATTAGATTCATGATCAACATCAGAATGTAATGACCCAAAACCTTCACTCACTACTGCTAAGCTAGTAACTATGTTAGTAGATGTACTAGGTTCTACTTCTAATGGTTCAAGAAGCTTCGATTTGTAATTACTGTCAGTTTTTTTCTTAAAAAATTTTCTTATATCCATGATTTCTAAAAATAAAATACCTATTGATATTTTGGTATGTCCAGCTGTAAAAATAAAATATGATTTCATAAAATAGGAAAAATCGTTAAGCAGAATAGTAGAAAACTCCTAGGTTTTATTTCACTCTAATCCTTTGCCAGAAAACAACAATTGAAAAATGAACTTAAAAAAATTTTACAAATCATCTACTTTGAAATTCTACGTAATTAAACTACTGTGAATATTTTTCATTGTATTTTGAACAACACCTATTATCCATATTATTTAAAAGACGACTCTTACCTTATGTAAGCAGCGTGTTGTGTCCATGTAAGAAAACCGTCAAGAACACACAAACTTCCGAGCGGTATTTGAGAGACTCCGAGCGTTGAGCCTTTCAATGTGTAGAATTGCCCGCCTACGTGAATGGGGCAATATTCTTTTGCTGGGATCCCATGCAGTGAGGATGTGATAAAAAATGCAGTTATGAGGAATGAAAACTTTTATGATTTTAAGGAATGAAAACATGCGAAATCCGCACAAAGTGACCTTGCTGACGCTGCACCTTCTATTGTTCAACTGTCCCGTGGGGCACGTTCTGGACGTTACACCTTACAATTCAAATTTGTAGCGTAGCACTTATGAAATGTCTTATCACACGTAAAGGCCCTATCACACGTCAACGTGTACGCGTTTCAAATGCGTCGGATTCAAGATTCCCTTTCGCGATGCAAAAACATTGTGTAGGGTTGCTTTTGAATCGTAAAAGCAAACGTCTGGCATTGGCGTTTAAACGCACTTGCGTACCTGAAATTGGCGATTAATCGCTCCTCCGTATATGGAATGACGTTTATCGCGCTTGCGTTAACGAGTGTGAAATTGTAATTTAGTATTCAGTTTTGTTAGGCTTTATGATTTTAAATGAAAATTCTAATATTTTACGAGCGCTAGCTAGGTAGAAACAAAAAATTCAGCTTTCTAGGGGGGGGAGTGCCCTCCCTTGCCCCCCCCCTTTCCGGCGCCACTGATGATCACCATCGTACAAGTGAACATCATTTACCTTCGGTTGAATATACTCTGCTTACATTATTATGTGTTGAAACTTTTCTAATATGGTATCACCTCATGACACACAATAATGGTTCTACGAAGCCCATTGCCACATAGCACAAAATGCTTTGGTAACCTAACGAATATTCAGGCTTAATAAATCCCGTGAGAGCGCCACTTCCCAATGATAGGTGAATAATTTTGATAATATAATGTGCGGGGTTATATGCATATATATATATATATATATATACACGAGGGGGTACCCAAGAATAACTGGAATCGCCTTACGGTGGACAGATCATCCATAATACGTGATTTCTCCCTCTAGGGAAGCGTAAAGCCACATTTTCTAAGCCAGTGTGCCAAGTGACGTTACTTGAAAAGGTTTTGTATGATATCTGTGAATTTTTTCGTCGAAGCTGTTTCTCATTTCGGTCATAATAAAAGTTTATCACTCCTATTCCCAGATAGCCGAAAATATAGCGTTGGCACTGATTCCGAACTAATCGTGAATGTGGTGACGTCAGATTATCGAAATTACCGACTTTCCCACTACCGATTGAAGAAACATCGGGCTTTCGGGACGATTCCAAATGTCCATCAGGTGTCGGTTGTCGTAAAGCCTCAAGGATACTCGAGTTTGCAAGATTTTTAAAATCCTAAGGAGATCGGGGTGATACGGTCTCCGCGAGCGATCTCGCCGTATAACATCATAATGCATGTAAAATATCTAACGGTCATGAAATCACGTGTCTGCCATGAATGGTGATTTCATGGCCGTTCATGGCAGACTTACGTGAATAGCGCGCGGCCGTGAAGTTTTGCCCCCTACTTGGGAAAAAAAGCAGCAGGAACTCTTGGGATGTTGAAAACAGCTTATGAGGATGCTGCTATGAGTAAAACTCAAGTGCACGAGCGGTTTTACAGTTTCAAAGAAGGTGAAATGTTAATTCACAACCAACCACGCTCTGGACGTCCTTCGACTTCTTGAACGGATGAAAAGGCCGAAAAAATCGCGAAATCTGCTTGCTAGGCTGAAAAGATTATGCAACAGTGTGCGGAAGAAAAGACGCGATTTGTGGTAAACGGGCGACTGGTTATTCAATCACGACAATGCTCTGTCTCATACAAGACTCACATTGCGCCAACTTTTAACAAGAGATGGTATGACTCCTTTGTCCCATACGGCCTATTCATCTGATTTAGTTCCGTGTAACTTTATTTTATTCCCAGTGGTGATGAGGGACCTGAAAGGAAAGCGGTTTACGAACGTGGAGGATGTGAAAACAAGAAATATGCAGACACTGTCCGGCATCACAATGGATGAATTTTAAAAATGTTTTGGACAATGGAAGAAAAAACTGGACAATTGTATTAGCTCAAATGGAGAGTACTTTCAAGGGAATTAAAGAATTTTTGTAAAATAATTGAATAAACAAAATGTAAAAAAGAAATTCCGGTAACTTTTGGGTACCCCCTCGTATGCATGTGTGTCTGTGTGTAAATATATATAAAGTTGAAACAGAAAATCAAAACATGAAGGTCAATCAAATCATGAAACACAGAATTTAACTGATTCGGTTTTCTATTTCAACTTTTCATATTTTTCTTCCTACATAGCAAAGCGGTGCAGCTATGCAAGTATTTATGTTAAACCACAGATCTTAATTCTTTGCAAAATATAAAAAATTATACTTCCTTTCCTTTTATATATTTTTATTTATTTAAATTCTTTTTTAATCTTCTTTCTTTTGTAAAACGCTCTCCAATTTACCTTTGTATGAAACTCCCCACCCTGCTCTTTTTCACTTTCTGTAAAGTACAAGCTTTTTTTCTCTGATTTAACCTCCATTTACTTTTGCTTCTATTGTTTTCTTATACCTTGCTGCAATCTGGATGGGGAAATCCCTTCCAGTTTGTTTCTTTTTTTAACTATCGTTGCCTAGCTTTAACCTTTATCATTTTTTTCTATCACTGGCTTATCATACAGAATATCTTAGTGCTTTTTATCATTGCTACTCTAATATTTTAATTGATTGCCTGTTTTACCTTTTATACATATGACTGGTTTTATCCTTTTATATTTGACAGATTCTACCTTCATTGCCCTTGCCTCTTTTTAAACCTCTGGCTATTTTGATGCGTGGAATTTTCTTTGGGCGCAGTGGCACTTCTCTTGTCATGTGTTTGGTGCAGCTTGTCCTTTCTGGACCTTTCGCCAATAAATCCCAATCAACCAACCAACAAACCAATTTACCTTTTTCGATGTTAAACTTTTTTCAAAGATACCTACTATTTGTTACCAGGCTTCTCTGCTACTTTTCATTTAATTTACAGTTTTAAACATTATATTAGCCTTGATAGTTTTATTTAAATATGCACGTAACATTTTGGTTTCCTGCAATTTTGAATCCGCAAAACATAATTGACAGAAAGGATAGCAAATTGTCTGTAAAAAGGTAGACTGTAAAAATTGTCTGTAAAAATTGTCTGTAAAAGGTTCTTTTTAGCAAATTACCATATATTATTCCGCTGAAAAAATATCAAGATAAAAAGGAACTTTATGATTATGAATGACCCTGGTTGTAAGGCGTATTACGTTCCCAAGCGTTATAAAATTACACAAAGAAAATTTAATTACGGCAGTTTCTTATCAGCGGATTATCGCAGAGAAATGATTGAAATATCAGTGAGCTGGCATTGTTTGATGTTTCTGCTTTTATCACAGTTCTTCCTCAGTCGTTACTGCCTTTATAGAAGTCAGTAGCTGGAAAAGGTTCATCTGATATATTCACGTAAGTACATCTAAGAAGCTTGTGATACGTTTTTAACTCATTCTGCTTCTCTGTTCATTATCTTTTCTTTTTTCATTGAATTGCCTTTAGCTGCATCTTGGAAGATAGTGTGAACTTTCTTCAGTAATGTCCATAGGTAGTGATTCTACTTGAAATTAGCTTTAAAATCAACAATAACTATAGTTAATGTCTAACATTATGATTTAAAAGGTTTAAAGCTTACCGTGATTATTATATTAAAAGTCATATCTGGGGTTAGGAATTCATATCATTAGTATGCAAATTAGCATGAATAATCTGAGATTACTAAAAGAGTGAGGCAAGAGAGCTGACTGTACAAAAGATTGTGTATGTGATACGTGTATTAATGGATTACAAGAGGTAAAAAAAGGAATTTTGATGGTTTTAATAAGCTTCAGAAATACATGAAGTAAACACAAATAAAGTTACTTCAGAATGTGGATGTGTTTAGCGAATAATATTCATGATCAACACTTTTTGTGAATATCATACAATTTCTAATAAAAATAAGTAGATATCTGTTCACAGGGAAACCTGTGCTTCAGAAACATTTGTGTTTAAAAACAAACCACAGAAGAAAATTCTATAAATGTAATTTGTTAAGCCCCCAAAACTTAGGTTAACAGAGTATTTTTTTAAAACAGCATTTATTTTTGAAGCGCTGTTATCATAAGAATCTTTTTTCGTGATATGTATAGATATATGTTGTTAACCTGAATGAATCACTATCTATAATTAATGTTAAATACAGTTCTTTTCAATGATTTCTTATCCAGAAACGCTGATAAAAACGAGAAGCTTGTATAATCTGCTATTGAAAGTATTGTTTTCTTTCTGATACGGAATGCAGTCGGTTACTATGACTGCTGATTAGAAGAACTTACCTTTGAAGTCAACTGAAAGTTCGAATACGATGTTGTTTCTAACTTCTCACCGAGTTTAGACAGGACAATTTCTAAATTGACTTGGCTACCGGTTTTCTGAACCCAGTGGCGGACCTAGGTGGGAGCGGGGGGGGGCGGTCCACAACGGGCCCCACGACAGGGGATTTTTTTTAATTGAATGATAACTTTATTGCAAAAAAATTATATACATTTTATAAATTGTTTTTAATCAGACTAGAACGTTATAGTTTTTAGAAAACATTACGGTTGTGCATATACATAAAGTGAAAGGTCATCAACCTCATTGGCTTTCGAATCCTCCTTTTCCAATTTCGAACAGAGGATAAGTGAAAACTTGGCTAGCGTAAATGATGGTATAGATAGGTTAACCGTGGGTAAGCAAAACCGCGTAATACGACGGATTACTGTAGGTTTGAGGGAATCGGCAAGATAGTGGGGGAATCGTGCTATACACTTCTGCCCACTCCATCATCTTCTCTCTCCCTCGCTCAGGTACTCAAAGTAGGACACCTTCTAAGTGTTTGGCCTATAGACATTTAATATATTAAAAGCGATATTATACTGTACTTCTTATTTTCATAAATACTGTCATGAAGCGTAAGCAGCCTAGTGGGGCTCAAAAGGGGAAATTGAAAAAAAGTAGAAGACAAAAGAACAGAGCTGAACTCAGGATCAATTTTAAAGTTCGTCCAACAACAACAACCTTCCACTTTCAAAAGAAAAGAAGAGCCCAATAGTTCTGGAGTGACTTGGGGGAATTATAATCTGTTGTGGAATCAGTGCCTCCTTAAACACAGAAAAAAAGTTTCAAGATAAATCAGCAAAACTTAGGAGGCACTCTTCGAGTTAGTGCCAATGAATGTGTAGGCCTAGACGGAGACGGAACATTACCTCAAAAAGGTGAAGCAGAAGAGACTGACATTGAAATTTCAGACGAAATAAGTAAAGCTCCGCTTTTTTGTGATGTAGGTAACTGGCCAACACCCCTATCGGATGGTATGAAAACCGATTTTTTTTAAAACGAGGTAGTTAGTTTTTCAAAGAGCCATCTTCGTAGCATGGGCCAATCACTCACTCAATTTGTGTTGGGTGCACGCTTTTAGTTGCACTCCAACCAATGTGACATTTCGGCACACTGGAATTTTTTTTTTAACTTCTTCTCGGGCTCAACTCACAGATGAGAAATTTTGACTGCCGTTGTGGGAGTAGGTGTTAAAAGGCTGTCCGATACAAGGTGGAGTGCACAGCAAGCAGCTGTGAAAGCAGTAATGAAAAATTTTGAAAAATTTCTCGGTGCAGTGGAGAAGCTGTGCGACGAGTCTGAAAATCTAGATACAAGAGGATAAACTCAGATTATAGCAAATGTTTGCGATTTTACGATATTTAAGATATTATATATATATATATATATATATATATATATACTCAAGAGCCAAAACATTATGACCACCTGTCAATAACGAGTTGGCCCACCTTTGGCGCGCAACACAGCTTCAACCCGCCTTGGCATGGATGCCACAAGTCCTTGGTATATGGCCGGAGACAGATTGTACCAGATGTATAAACAACGGTCACGCAAATCCGAGATATTGCGAATTGGTGGTCTTTGAACTCTGAGCTGCCGTCCCATGACATCCCAAATGTGTTCTATCGGATTGAGATCCGGTGAGTTAGGCGGCCAGGACATTAACTGGAATTCAGCATCATGTTCCTGGAACCACTCCAACACAATTTTATCCTTGTGACACGGGGCGTTGTCCTGTTGGAACATTCCATTTCCAGCTGGAAAAACAGAAGCCATGTAAGGGTGCAACTGGTCCGCAATGATGTTCAGATACCCTGTAGCATTCATGGTCTGCTCTACCACAACCACGGGTCCCAGAGACGCCCAAGAGAACGTCCCCCAAAGCATAATACTGCCACCACCGGCCTGTGTATGACCTACTGTACATTGAGGGAGCAACACTTCGCCTAGAAGACGGCGTATCCTGATACGGCCATCGGCGTGATGAATGACAAACCGTGATTCATCTGACCAGGCAACTCTCTCCCACTGATCCATGGACCAGTCTCGATGTTCCCGGGCCCAGCGCAGGCGCAGTTGGCGATGACGCTTGGTCAGCAAAGGCACACGAGTGGGACGTTTGCTGCGTAGTCCCATATCCAACAGTGTCCGCTGAACAGTGTGCTGCGATACTATTCTACTTGGCCCTGCATTGTATTGGGCTGTCAGCTGAGCCACTGTCTGGCTCCGGTTTTGCTTCACCATGCGAGACAGTCTCCGACGACCTTTTTCTTTGATAGCGTGTGGACGTCCAACACCATGTCGTCTACTGCTGGTTTCACCGTCATTCATCCACTTTGCATAAGTACTAACAACTGTAGGTCGCGAACAACCCACGAGTCGTGCAGTTTCGGAAATACTTGTTCCGAACCTTCGAGCCATTACAATCTGCCCTCTATCAAAGTCGCTTAGATCCGCAGCCTTTCCCATCACACACAGAAGTAAGTGAAAGAATGATTCTTCAGACTCTCCAGCAGCAGTTAAATACCACTTCCACCTGATCACGTGCGTTCCACGTCATCCAGGCGAATTCATTGCAAAATGTAGGGGTGGTCATAATGTTTTGGCTCTTGAGTGTATATATATATACGTAAAAATACCTTGTTAGACTTTACATATGTCTTATTTTGAGGAAAACAATTTTTTTTTGTTAAAAAAACTTCTACTGTATTCACCTCAACACGAGAAGTTTTTGACGTATTCCCATTCTATTTTTTTTCCTACTGATACTGTAAATTGCCTTGTGAAAAGTAAAAATTTTTTCAGTTGAATTACCAATAAAGTTAATGTAGATCAAAGTGAAATAATTATATGGTTTTCCTTGAAGCTAGCGTAATATTATAAGTAAGTACTGTCTCCAAAACGACTAATTTTCTTTTTAATGTGAATTATGTCTTTAACTAGTATTATTGCTTTGATTAATAAAACGGCCAAGCCTTTTATAGTCCCCCTTGGCTAGAGGAAAAATTCATACAACAAAAACCAGACCTTGAATTATTCCTTGCTTATGGTGCTGCAGCATAAAATAACCCCCTAATGATTAAAAAAATATCTTTTAGTGGAATATCTTTACTTTTTTTACTTGATTTTTCCTAATTACTCTACGTACAATAAAAAGAAATGTCTCTCGATCTACACAGCAAGTGTTGAAGTTACAACTTATGGAAAAATGCATAAACCACACTTTTATAGAAGGACGCTAATATATTATATGTACTCAGGCCTTTGACTCTTGATAAATGAGCTATAATTGCATTTTTCATTGTTATTAGAGGTTTCTTTACAGGGCGAAGTATTTCAAATGAAGCGTACATTTGAGTAAAAGAGAAAATATCTAAGTTCATTTAATGATTGCTACATGATTATCAAAATTTTTAATTTAATATAACAGTTTTATCTTAATGAAAATATTTAAAGGAGATATCCATTGCTAAGTAAAATGATGAAAGTTTATAGATCAAGACTCAAACAGCTTTTCGATCTGTTACGTAAAAATGATATCACTGTGAATAAAATCATTTCACACTATTTACAAATCTTAGACAATTAAAACTTAGTTTCATACATTTACAGAAACGAAATCAATACTCAGTGCCTTAAAAATGGATAGACTAAATAATTCTTAGAAAGTTGTATCTGATTCTATTAAGATTATTTTACCATGATTTTTATCAGAGGTTCAAAATTTAAAATACTGACAGAAATATCTCAAAAAATCCATGTCAAATACATTAGAATACTAAGAACATGTCGGTTGCATTTGAATGGTATAAATATCTAATGTACTCTTTTCAAGGAAATGGAACGCTGGAATAATCGAGTGGCTCTGGTGACAGGTGCCTCTACCGGTATCGGTGCTGCCATCTGCCGGGAATTGGTCAAGTATGGACTAAAAGTAGTCGGATGTGCTCGGAACGAACAACGTTTGAAGGATTTATCGGAAGAAACAGACGTCGTAAATTCGCCTGGATCAATTTTTCCGATAAAGTAAGAATTTTAAAACGATGTCTTTCGTTACATAGCATAGGGTTAAAACTGTAATTTTTTAGATGGAAGCAAAGTGAAAAGTGAAAGTCGAACAAAAAATTCACTATGGAAAAAAATGTCTTGAACACTGTACACTGAAACCCCAGAACAAATTGAAATACTTTTAAAATTCTGATTATGTAGTCCACTATAACAAAGTTGGGATCTCCTGATAACATTCAATGTGTCATTATCTCATAGACATGCAATCCTTTTGAAAATTCTAATCTCCTTTAAGAAATAGCTTAATTCTTTGTTTTCAAGATTTATTTCGTTTTATCATAGCCGTTAATTTGCTATGATGTCTCCCCCGTTAAACAATTTTCTGACTCTTAACCAAGTTTCATCCGAAAATTCTACACTCTTTTAGGTTTAAAAAAGAAATCTTTCATTAGATGCAATTAGGATTTTTATACAAAATCATTTTGAGCATTGTTCTGAACTTTTAAAAGTTAGGCTTTCGTCGCGTTATGTAGACAATACTATGCTCGCTGAAATGCAGAGCTCATTAAGGTCGAAACCGACAATCGTACTAATTTTAGTAAAGAATTCATGTTTACTTTTAAAATATTTATGTTAGACCCGCTGAAAATGTTTTGATCGTTGCTATTAGTATCCGCAGTTCCCGTACCTTTGGTTCTTACAAACAGTCTTTAAACCACAAAAAAAAGGAATCTGTTATCGCTAAATTTTCTCAGTGCGTATGATTTTTATTTAAAATTGTCCTTTATTTGGTTACATTAATGTCTGCCGTTACTGAAAATGTCTCTACCTTTAAATTGATTTTCTTCAATTTCTATAATATTCATACTATAATGTAATATTTGAGAATCTATGTCACGCAAAACGCATATGGATGACCCCATCACCAATTGAAATGATTACCTGACGTCATAGTCGGAACTCGAGTGAAGACATAAAAACTTCTCGGTGAGTGATCAGAGGTCTGGCGAGATGCTGTAGGCTTGTCCACCTCTGGTTAACAGTTCTTTAATTTTTATATTAAACTGAAATAAATAAATATTTTTAGTGTTGTTAAAAGATGACTGATCATTTCGTGTACCTCATTGTCCCTGTATCATTAAATCAACCTGGGTGCAGTAGGCACTACACTTACTGTCTCTGGTTCTTGCAGATAGTCGGGGAAAATATCTTAATAAATTTTACCCCTGTGTTTGATTTTCTTTACATTCATCTTTTAAAAGATACGATCACGCCCAAAAGGAGAATTTGGTTTAGATTACGCATCGTCAGATTATTTTTTAAAACGACCGTTTGATATAATCTTTTATAATTTCCCATACAGAAATGTTGTGCTCGGTCTAATGAATGCTTACGATTTCAAATATTTATTGTCTGCGAGTAGCGATTATTTCAACTAAGGAAGATATTCATATTGTCATTAATATTAACCACAAAGCATTTACTACAGGAGTGCATACAGACACTATAAGTAATAGAATTTCAAATGTCTTTTTATGTTATTTCTCCACGAAATTTTCAGCCCACACTAAATATGCTATCGTAGATTATATTAATAAATGTCTTTTGTCTAAAAATGAGTAAGTTGGCACAACATGGGCTGCGCTACTTTAGAATAATAATTAAATTAAAATATTTTTATATTTTCTCTTTCTTTCTTTCCTTTACTGCAGATGCGATCTTAACAATGAGGACGAAATTTCTTCCATGTTTGAAATTATACGCAAGAAATTCAAGCGTATAGATATCTGCATCAACAACGCTGGGCTCAGCTTTGACTGTCCACTTGTGAGTGGTTCAACTAGTGAATGGAGAACAATGTTGAATGTGAGTGCCCCATAAAAAACCGGAAAATATTTTTGTAAATCGATACCTAACCTCCAAAACCTCTCAACTCAAAAATTACAAATTTTATATGAGGACCAAAAAACATTTTAACAAATAAGTCACAGCTGTAGGTAAAAAAGTCACAAATAAGTCACAACTGTTCATTAAAATGTCTTTAGAATGCCCTTAACACTATTTAAAGAGTTTTCTTATGAATCAGTAGATGGAAGAAGCTGTGGGTTATCGTTTTCCCACATAAAAGGAAAACTGCAAAAAATAGTAGTTGAGAGGTTTTGGAGTTTAGGTATCGATATGTTAATTATTAACTGATAAATCTTTTGAAAAATAATCTCATTGTTCACTAATTATTTAATGTAAATTAATTATAGTTATTTATTCGAATCAATCCAATACAGATCAATTGCTGTATGTCATATAAATATGGAGCCAGAGGTAGCCTAGTGGTAGCGTGGTGGCTTTCGGTTCTGAGGGTGCTCAGATCGGATCCCGACAAGCGCCATTAAATATCTTCGTGTCTGTGCCGGATATCCTTTGACCAAAGTCCTTTAAGGTCAGTGGGTGGGGAAGGAACGATTCCCCCAAATGTCACCCCTGGGGCTGCTCGGTCGAAATTGAGGTGGCACCCGGCTAAGTCGGACTCGACACTTGGGATGCCATCATAAACCGGAGCTGCACCCTTAAGCCCGTAAGTTTATATGGACCTGGTCTGGAATACATTCCTTCCAGGGGGCACAATCAACAACAACACCAACACATAAATATGTTTGTCGTAAAAAATGTTTACTTGAGTTTTATAGTTCTTAAACACTTCTTGCTAAGAAAAGGTTTACTTAAACACCATTTAAATTTTAACTATTTTAAGATATGTGTTAATAATAGTTTTTCAAATGCAAAAGATTTCACTGTACTTTATTTCTTAGGTAAATGTTCTCGCTCTTTGTATTTGCACTAGAGAAGCTGTGAAACTCATGAAAGAAAACAAAATCGACGACGGACAAATCATAAATATAAGCAGGTAAAACAGTGATTTCTAATATATAAAATTTTGAACACAATTAATAAGATAAAATGTAATCTAAATGAATGTGATATAGTCTCACTGGTAACTATCGGGTCAATTTTTGTTCGGAAAAACCGTAACAGAAGAGTTTAACTCGAACATGGTATTACAAATTTTCTTATACTTCACTGACTCGTGCTGTTAAACAGTGCTATTAAGTTTGCTGTGTACTAACCCTATTGGATTCGCTCACCTCAATGTTAACCTACGGAGAAAATCTGTCCAAGGATTGCAGACTTGAATTTAATTTTTTTTAACTGTACTCCGTAATAGAGAAAAAAGAATTACACCTTGGGACATTTTTCGTTTAAAAAAAAGCAAATATTTTTTCATTTAAATTATTCGAGGAAAAAATCTGGTTGAGTGCTTTTTAAACGCTCCAAAATTCCTTTGGTGGACGAAATTTATAAAATGAATCCTGTTGCAAGGAGCAGAAAAGTTCGGACTATCTGAAAATACCATTTTTAATGGATTATCAGCATTTATCTAGCTTTAAATAGTAGACACATTTTATCCATAGGTTAACATTGAGGTGAACGAATCTAGTAGGGTTCGTACACAGCAGCCTTAAACCCTTCATGCTATCAAATGATATTCTAAGATAGGGATCTTCCATCCGTGACCCTCCAAAACAGTTCACGCTATTTTAAGTAAAAATTCGAAACATTTCTTAGGAATGCTAACTCCCTGAAGACTGAAAACGCGCAGGAAAAAGGAAGACCGCTAGTTGCTGAAGGAAAGGACAGATTGAAAATTTTTAACTTTACTGATGTAATACTTTCGGTTGCTCAAGCGAGTAGTCAACATTTCTTACAAACAGAAAAAGCCTTTTCCGGAATATTTCTGAGTCTAATTCACTCTGTGTCTTGCAGTTCTATTATTTCTTAGCTATATGTACTTATTTCAGCATGTCCGGACACCGAATTCCGGCAATGGATATCAGCATGTATGCAGGAACAAAGTTTATGGTTAGGGCTCTAACTGAAGGAGTCAGAAGAGAAGTCAAGGCTGACAACAGTCATATTCGTGTTGCTGTAAGTAACCTAATATGATAGACTACCCTTTAATCTAGATAAAATATACCTAAACTATTTATTTAAGTATTACAATAACTAATATAAACCATTTATTGTAATATAATCAATTTAAAATAGATATTTTATTTCGATTTAAAAGGGAAATAAATTTTAGTAGTATAATTCTAGAAAATTAATTACATTAAAAAATTAGCGAGTTAAAATAGAATTTCTCTTGAGAAGGAGAACGAAATGCTTTTATTTATTTTCATTTGTTTTCGTTTAGTTTTTCTAATATGAATTTTCGTTGGTCAAAGTTAAATTAATTATATATATATACAGTCGAACCTCCATATATCGAAGTAGCAAATTGCAGGAAAAAAATTAGATATATAGAAATTTCGATATATAGAATTGAGCTTAGTTTTATCATAATTATCCTAAAAAAATTAAAGCTAATCTTCGTATACGAAACTCCATATCTAATTTATATGCGAATCCCATTAAATGAATATTATGAAAGATTTATTGAGTACTACATACCTTTAAAAAAACAATAATCCAGACAGTGGTTACAATGATCACAGTTACATTCTTTAAAAAAAAAACTACGAATATCTTGCTGAACAGCCAGTTTTGCGGAAATTTCAAAGAAATGTTCGTATTTATTCAGTCCACTAAAAACTTAATCAGGAACATTTTCCGCGAATTGAAGTCTACGACGTATTGTTTCAAATGCCAAAAATTGGGAGATTTTATTCTAAAGTGGAATAAAATCTCCCAATTTGACTAGAAAAAAATTCCGATATATAGAGATTTTTTCAATATATAGAAACAATTTTTCTATGTAATGAACATGGAGATTTGCTAAGAGTTCGATATATAGAAAATTTCGATATGTGAAAGTTCGATATATAGAGGTTCGACTGTATATATATATATATATATATATATATATATATATATATAAATAAGAATAAGATGAAAGAGAAAACCAGTAATAGCTCTAAAGCTACATGAAGCCAGGAACATCCAACATGTAAAGAAAAGCATGAATAAGGTTTTTGACAGCATTTCTTCATCAGCGGTGTCAATACTGTCTAAAAACCAATGGATTGTTTCTGATGAGTATGATCTATTAAATAAACACACTCAGACACCGTACAATCCATTATTAACAGAAGTATTGAATAATAAATGAATAAAGTTTGAATAAAAGTACTTAACCAAAGAACACCAAGCCTGGCGCTAGTCAGAGTGGAAGTTAAGAACTTGTAACCGCAAGATGACTGACGTCATATAAATTGCAATATATATATACATACATATACAGGGTTTGTATAAAAAGTATCGGGAACATTTTTTTCCTGACGTGACTGTACGTCGGAGCGTGCTCGTACAGTACATGCTCGGTGGTGGGAGATGTGACCTACAAGACGCACCAAGCGCCAGTCGCCTGCGAGCATTCGGTCAGGCTAGATCGTGTTTTTAGTGGACCCCTGTCGAGTGACTCGGTCCAAGCGCAAAATGCAGCGAACGATTGAACAGCGGTACGCCATCAAATTTTGTTTAGGACAGGGGAAATCGAGTACGGAGACGTTGGGCATCATTCGCCAAGTGTTCAAGGATGAAAGCATGTCACAAATTGCGGTTTTTAAGATCTTCAAAAATGGCCGAGAGAGTGTGGAGGACGAGCCCCGCGAGGGACGGTCGTCGACCTTAAAAGCCACCGACAAAGTGCAACGAGTGCGTAAAGTGCTGAATTCAGACCGTCGGTCAAGTGTGCGCATGGTCACAGATAAAATTGCCATTGATAAGATGACAGTGCACAGCATTATCACTGAAAATTTGGCGATGCTAAAGATCTGCACTAAACTCGTCCCAGTGCACCCAGCCACGTCTGCTCCAAGATCACCGAGTACCTGACGATAAACGGCATCGCGACGATTCTCAAACCCCCTTACAGTCCCGACTTGACATCAGCAGACTATTTCATATTTCCCAAAAGTGAAATCCTCCCTCAACGGACACCACCATGGGACCCTAAGTGCCGTCAAAGAAGCTTGCACGCGTACCCTTACGGACGTTCCGGAATTCGCCTACCAGTTAGTCTTCGAGTCGTTGAAAAGCCGCTGGCAAAAGTGTGTCGACGCTCAAGGGATGTATTTTGAAGATTTAGGAGGAATTGTAGCAATATCTCAAATAAATTCATTTTTACGAAACTTTTCCCGATACTTTTTATACAAACCCTGTATATATATATATATATATATATATACAGGATGTTTTATACTGAATGGGACAAAAAAATAGCACAGTACAAATTCTGTAATTGATTTATTTAGCCGAAGCAAATTAATTCTGAAACTACAATTATACAACTTTTATCGAGCAACAGCAAAAAAATCTTCCGGTTTCTCAAAATCGCCGTTAGAGGCACTGTTAATCAAAATGGCGCCATCCATGCAGGAGAAAACGTACTGTGTTTTGGAATATGCCAAAACATCATTGTTTATCGTCGTTCAAAGACATTTTCACATGATATTTGGTAAATAACCACCGCATCATCACAACATTGAACGGTGGATGAAGCAGTTTCAGAACACGGACTGCTTGTGTAAGAAAACCAGCCCAGGACCACCAGTTTCCAAAATCAAAGTGGTTGAAAAAATCGTGAAACGTTTTTACGAAGTCCCACAAAATTAACGCATCGTGATTTAACCCCTTGTTATTTTTTCCTATGGGGTTTTATTAAAGGCAAAGTGTTCGTGCGTCCATTTCCCCACGACTTACAGCAACTGAAGCAGCGGATAACTGAAGTACTCGAATCATTAAGAAAGGATATTCTAACACGAGTGTGGCAGGAACTGGAATGCCACATATATATTTGCCATGCCACCGGAGAGGCACACATAGAACATTTATAGAAACCTGGATAACTATAGTTTCACTGTAAATTTGATTTGTCAAAATAAAGTAATTACAGCGTTCACAGTTATGCTTTCTTTTTGTTCCATTCAATATGAAACACCCTGTATGTATATATATATATATATATACATGCATACATACATACATATATATATATATACAGGTGGTTATCAAAATATTGGAAACACCTATCAATATTAGTGGTGTTTATGAATGTGCTTCGTATTCCTTAAAAAACAAGTCTGGCCACCGGTTTCTTTTTATATAATACTAGCTGAAGTACCCGGCGTTGCCCGGAATTTTAAGAAGGTTTGTTAACCAAAATCAATTTAAAAAATTAACACAGTATAAATTAGCCAAAAAAAAAGCATGTGAAATGTTATACATATCTCAGTATTTTGGTAGATGCAGTCTTTCATCATTGTACCACTAAAATCTATAAAGTAAAAATGTCAAATTGTGGAATGTTTGTTAACCAAAATCAATTTAAAAACTTAACACAGTATAAATTACATAACCAAAAAAAAAGCATGTGAAATGTTATACATATCTCAGTATTTTGGTAGATGCAGTCTTTCATCGTTGTACCACTAAAAGCTGTAAAGTAAAAATGTCAAATTGTGGAATGTTTGTTAACCAAAATCAATTTAAAAACTTAACACAGTATAAATTACATAGCCAAAAAAAAGCATGTGAAATGTTATACATATCTCAGTATTTTGGTTAGATGCAGTCTTTCATCATTGTACCACTAAAAGCTGTAAAGTAAAAATGTCAAATTGTGGAATGTTTGTTATCCAAAATCAATTTAAAATCTAAACAATTTAGCAAGATTTAACCTTCTATGTTTGGAGCAAAAGAAGCTGATAAGTAAAACATAAAATATACATACATTTATAATAAACCACTAAAAGCTGAAAAGGAAAAATGTCAAATTGTCTTTTGGAAAGTAAAGCTGAAAAGTAAAAATGTCAATTTGTCGAATGTTTGTTAACCAAAATCAATTTAAAGACTAAACACAGTATAAATAACATAGAAAAATAAGCATGTGAAATGTTATACACCCAAATAATTTTTAAAAAATCCAATATAAAAATATATAAATTTATAATTAACTCCTCAGAATTCATCTAGATTTAACCTTTCATCTTTGGAGCAAAAGAAGCTGAAAAGTAAAGCATAAAATATATACATTTATAATAAACCATTAAAAGCTGAAAAGGAAAAAATGTCAAATTGTCTCTTGGAAAGTTAAGAGTTTTAAAAAGTAAAGCTGAAAAGTAAAAATGTCATTTTGTCGAATGTTTGTTAAACAAAATTGATTAAAAAAGTAAACACAGCATAAATAACATTTAAAAAAAAACATGTGAAATGTTATACACATCTCAGAATTTTAGTAGATTCAGCCTTTCATTTTTCAAGTTTAAATTAAAAATGTCAAATTGTCTAATGTTTGTTAACAAAAAGTAATTTAAAAACTAAACACAGTATAAATAACATAGATTTAATAACAGTATAAATATCATAAAATATATACATTTATAATAAATCACTAAAAGCTTAAGAGTAAAAATGTCTAATTGTCCATATAAATACCTCCATAAATGCAGGATTCTGTAGCCAAAAAAATATATAAATAAAGTATTAAAGTATTTGTTAAAGGCACTGACTGATGAAAAAATTAACAGAAATCTGCAGTATGGGCTACACGCACCATAAATGCAAGATTCTGTAGCAATAATAGAAACATTCTGTCCTTATTAAACTCCATATAAATCTCTGTTCAATTAAACTGATCCAAATATCATCTGAAGTACCTTCATAAACTATGTTTCTCGTTTCTTGATTCGGGGTTCAATATGAATGTTTGTTAACCAAAGTCAACTTAAAAACTAAACACAGTATAAATAGCATAGGAAAAAAACATGTGAAATGTTATACACATCTCAGAATTTAGATAGATTCAGCCTTTCATCACTAAAAGCTGAAAAGTAAAATTGTCAAATTGTCTTTTGCCTTGTGAACTCTGCATGAAAAATTAAACATAGTATAAAAAAGGGATGGGAAATGTCATACACATCAATACTAAAAAACAACGAATAAATTTTGGTTCGAATTTGACTCTTAGTGTGCTTCAAAATAGTTGAAACTCTTGAAAATAGTTGTTCTCAGATGTACGTGCTTCCAAACGTTGATGACCAGAATAACGCTTAACTATGCAGTGAAGGATATTTATATCTGGGCAGGTATGATTTATGAGTACAACAAAGAGACTCGATTGAATTTCTCTTTAAGTTAGATGTCAGATTGCAACTCTATGCATTTCATTTGACAATTTGCTAGCATTATATCTATATCGACTGTAAATAGAATAGAAAACATGCAAAAACAAAAATTGTTTATTTTCCCCGAAGTCCTGAAATCAATTTTAAATTCTTGTACTAAATCGGAAAGTAGGGCTGCGTATTTTATAACATTTTTAGAATTGTGCTTGGGAAATTAAAATAGTAGCATTAAGATTTTTATGCAGTTATAGGCATTTTAGCTAAATTTCAATAAAAATTACTTCAAATTTATAGAAAAAGTATGCTCTTTACGGTACAGATGTAGTATACGCAACGAACGCCAAGGGGCGATTTTTCGCCAAATCTGATGGTTATTTGGCGGTTTTCATATTCAGGGAGGATTTTAAGATCGGATGGTATTTTTAAAAATTTTTTTGCGATAAGCTTTGTTTTACTGACCGCTACAGCCAGCGGAAGTTTTTTTTACTGTACAACAGCCAGCGGTATGTAGCGAAGCCAGCGGCTGGGGATTTTCTGTAATGTTTTTGGACGGATGCGTAACGGAGCGTAGCGGAGTGAAGCAAGGGTATCTGAGCGAAGCGAAGATCCCGTGTGCACCTACGAGTTTCATAAAGCCAGCAGTAAGTCTATTTTCCAATTTATTGTTTACATTTCACAGTTTAAGCCTAACAGCTCTCCGAACGGGATTTTGGCGCCAAATTGGCGATGGTCCGTTGCGTATACTACATCTGTTCCCTATTTACAGTTAAGTTTTTGTTTCTTTTTTTTTTAATTTTTAAGTGCTATTTTACCATAAAGCACTTAAAAAACCTTTAAAAAATCATTTTTTAAAACAAACAAATGGAATAGCTAAACACAAACATAGTTAACCGTGAATAAATCGCAAAACTGTGCTTAAGTTTAGACTGATTCTTTTTAGTTAAGATATACTAATTTTTATGCTTTTAAAAATACATCGTGAATTATAAAATTAAGAACAATATAAAATACAGTAACGGATTATTGCTTCTTTTAGGAAACAACAAAACAATGTTTCAAATTCAAACTTGTGTAACTACTGCCACTCGCTGCTACTGTCGTCTGATGAGCAAAAAAAATTAAATAATTCAATATTATTCTGATTTTTCACGCTAGTGGAAAAAATGCCACGCCCACTTTAGAGTCACTTGAAATAATTAAACACACACAAATATATAAATTACACAAAAGGTTTTTTTTTTAATTCTGTAATGTGTCTAAATCTCCACTATGGAAATATATCGGAGAATTCCATCATTTTAATAAGAAATTTCTAAAATGAAAATAGCAACAAATAACGTCTGTTTATAATCTGGAGACGATGTTAATTTCACTGAAATGTTTTAAAATATAAATTTTAGATAAGAAATATTTAACGCATTTACTACGCATTACATCGTTTCAATAAGAAATGTCTGAAATGAAAATGGCAACAGAGAACGTTTGTTTACAAAATAACACGGCGAAAATAAACGACGATCGTTAATCGAAATGTCTTAAAGTATAAAATCTGACTTGAAAGATTATTATTTTCATTTATTATTCTGGTTTAATATATAACTTGAAACTTTTTGATTTTATTTATTTTTATCTTTTCGCTCGCTCTCAGCTAACCCTAACGTGGACGCCATATTCAGAGGGATGATGCCACAAAGTGTAACAGCTTACATTTAGTTTCAAAATTGTGGTTTTTTATTAATTAAAAATCAACGGTAATTAATTTCGATTTTTGAAGTTCTTCAGACCCTCGGCTGTTTTTAAAGACGCCTGTTTGTAAAATTTCACGATCGTTGCTCCTAAACTGTGGATTTCTATACAATTACAGAGATACAAACATTCATTTTATATATTAGATAGTGTATGTATTATTCTACTGTCAGGTAGCAGTAATGAAGCTAAGGGCATCGTGCTTTTGGGGGGAAACAGCGTAAAATGTCAAACCTTGCAGACATTGTAAAAAGGACAAATTATTGGAGTGCGTTTAAATTGGAGTATCTGTTACTGCAACCCCCAGGCTAATGGGTGGTTTTAGAGCTATGGTATCGAAATTCATGATAGCATACAGAGTGCACGGAAAAGCATCCTTTGCCAAACAGAATAGTGGACGAAAGGGAGAGCTGAGTGAAAGAGACGGACGAAGTATTGAAGCGGATTGTGACACGAAGAAAGAAAGCAACTGCAACCGAAGAGCTCAATCGTCATCTGCATGTTCTGGCATCAACCATTAGAGGTAGAAGGGAACTTCACAAACAAAGCATTTACGGAAGAGTAGTTATTCCCAAGCCACTTGTCGATGCCAATTTAAAAATATCGGCCCCAATGGTGCCACGAGCGCAAATTCTGGTCGAGTAATATGTCGGAAAACGGCATTTGGACCGATGAATCATTTTTCACATTGTTCTTCGCAACAGGACGTGCGTATGTCTGGAGAACACCTACACAAGCGTAAGATTTTGGCTGTCTCATCTCAACCGTCAATCATGGAGGTAGATCTATCAGGGTTTGGGATGGCATCTCATGGTTTTTTTCACGCCCTATTGTAATCCTGAAACAGAGATTGAATGAGAAGGACTATGTCGAAATTTTAGCTCACTAGTCCATCCTATGGTGTAAACATTGTATCTTGCAAGACATGGCGTTCTCCGGTATAATAATCCCCCTATACATACAGCTAAATCTATCAAGTATTGGTTTGAAGAGCATGAAAAAGAAGTCAAATATCTTGCCTTGTACAATCCCCCCGACTATAAATCATTTAACCACTGTGATTTGTATAAGCGGATAGATAAAGGTATCGATATCCACCACAGCATCTCTACAGGAACTTTCATGATTTTTCCCTGAATAATGGTATAATATATTCTTAACCACTATTTATGACTTGTATAATCCAATTCCAAGGTGAATCAGGTGGTATTACATCACAAAGGTGATCCTGCCCCGTATTAATAAAGGTTTTCATGATGTTTCTAAGTGTTTCCATTATTTTGATAACTACCTGTATATATACATATATATATATATATATATATATATATACAGGTGACCCTCCTATAACACAGTAGATAGGTTCCTAGAAAATGCCGTGTTGTGTGAAACCGTGTTATATGAGACCCAGAGACAGTACAAAAAAGGGGGTTACGTTCCGAAAACTTATTAAAAACAATTTTTTTTTTTAATTTCATATAAGCAACTTAATTTTTATTCAAAATATAAATGTATGTATAACACAAAACGAAAAGAAACAAAAAAATATTGTTACATGTTTGGGAGCCAATTTGGCGTTTTATCGCCAAAGTGCGATGTTTCGGGAGTTGTGGAATTAAAACCAAGGAGTAAGTGATAAATCTGGATTTTAGGTTGATTGTTGGAAAATCGTTTGGTTGTGTAGTGTGGCAACGCGGGTTTTGTATTGCGAGATAAATAGGTTTTTGTAGAACTGCAATTGGGTTGAAGCGATATCCTTGACGAGATAGGTGATTGATTAGTTTAGGTAGTTTGTCGTGACGGATGTAACGGGAGACCTTGGCATAGATTTCGGAGGCCTCGATATAGTTGTGAAAGGTTGTATAATTTCACTTGCTTATATTTTTTATGTGTTATTAATTAAAGCTCTTTTAAATCACATTTTGTCAAGAAAGCTACCTAGAGGCTGGCGATTGTTGAAGTCCAACGAAGATTGTCAAAAGAAGCTTGTATGTTAGTTTTGATATCTATAAAAATCTCTGTTTCTCATTTGTGGTAACTGGCATATTTATTTCATTTCGTTGAATGCACTTGTAAAAAAAGAACTTTCCGTACCACGATTTTGGTACAATATTATTTTCATTTAATGTGACATTAATTTAATAAATTTCTTCCTCATCACGGCTACGGATAATCAAACGAGAACATGTTTTCGGTTGAACGATGTCACCTTCACTTTCAGAACCCTTTTCTTCATTTAGATTTTTTGCACCTTCTATCCTCTTTAAAAATTCTGTAATTTTGGTTTGCTTGCTGGTTCTTGCAAGGTCATTGTAGATTTTACGGTATGGAGATAGACAATTTTGCAGCTCCGTTTTGAATTTTTGGCTCCTTTCAGCGGAAGGGTCTGCATTCCAGAAAAATGATTCAAGATTTTCATCTAAGCTTAGGCTAACTTACAATTTTATACAGTTATAAATGAATAAATTATAATTTGTTTAAACATTTTCATGTAAAGCCACTGTAGTTTATTGTTCCTTCCCGTCATTTTTTTTAAGGCAATTTAGTTTTTAAATGTGTTAAACAAAAATCATGGTATCTAGTGCTGTAGAAGTACAGTGTTGTACAAATGTTTTCGCAATTTTTTAATCGTGTTAGAGCGAAACCGTGTTACAGGTTGCAGTGTTATATGAGGATTCCCGCAATTTATCCTATCGTGTTAGAGCGAAACCGTGTTGTAAGATACTGTGCTGTAGGAGGGCTATCTGTATATATTGTTATCTTCACTTTATACTTTTGGTCGACAATGTCCACTGTCGTATGAACGTGCGTGACCGTCCGTTTTGCGTGTACGTGCGAGTTCAAAAAGGAGGCTTATTAATAAGTAGATTAGAAGAATTGATATTTCACAGTAATGGAAATATTATATTCTCAGTTTCCACCAATTAGTTCGAAATGGTTTCATGGTATTTGTACAATTAACAACTTTTTGTCAGTTCTCTAACTCACACAGAATGTCCATTTCACTTGCATTTTAAGACAACAAAATTTCATATCTTAATCTTTTCATAAAAGCTTTGCAGTTTCTTTTTATATAAAATCTTACCACACACAAAAAAAATAATCTGCTCTTGAATGATAGGTTTTTCACAGTCCTTTTGACGAGAATGATTTACGTTGTCACTCTGACGTCTGATAAACATGCGTTTTTGATCATGCTTCAACTCTTCAACATTTCAATCAGTATTTCCTTCATAGGCAGTGTGTGCTTAATTGGTTCAAATTCAAAGTTTTTAAACAAGTTATTATTTCCTTCCAGAGCATCAGTCCCGGTCTCGTGGAGACAGAATTTGAGTACAGATGTTTCAAAGGCGATCCGGACACAGCGAGATTAATCTACGAATCCATCGAGTGCATGCAACCTGAAGATATCGCCAACAGCGTCATCTACATTTTGGGCAATCCCAAACGCGTGGACGTGAACGATGTGCTGATAAGACCTGTTGAGCAGTACGACTGAAGTTATCAAGTCCTAAAAGTAATGTAAGCAAATCTGGAGAAAAACAAAATATCGAGATACGTATTTAAATATACTTATTTTGTGTTAGAGCTGATACACTGTCTCTTTCACTGAAAGCTAAAGGACTGATTGTTCTTAGGAAGGAAATTGAGACTAAACAAGTTTAAATAAATTAAAACTTGCACCATTTAATTCTTCCTTTATTTAGCTATTACAGCAAACAAATTTTCGTGATACTTAAAAAGAACTTTAAATTTATACTACGAGATAAACTACTGAAAAAAAAAAGTTATATATTCCTATTCACGTGATTAAAAATGTTTCCACCTTGAGACTAAGAAACAAGAAGCTTAAATAATTTTAATAGCACATGCTAGCGTAATAAATAATCCTCAAACAGTTAGATTTAATTTAATTTAAGGAAGAAATAAACAGCACGCATGCAAATATTTTAACTTAAATTCTGATATTTTTTAGCAGTGTGCAGTAAATTATTAAATCACTATAACAGTTAACACTCAAAGGTAAATTCGAGTGTTAACTGTTATCCGAATAATTTAATGAAATTTTGCGTTATATCTCTTGCCATTATTTCTCAACGTTTCTATTTCCCTTTAGATCTATATTCCGACAAGGAAATTAATAAATTATATTTTGGAGCTTTCCTGGCATAGTTATCAATTTTGAAACAAATTAACATAAAATTTATGATGAAAGAAAGACTCCGATTTTAATTTTAATAATGTACGTCAAAATGATATTCACCTTCAAAATATGTAAAATTAATTATCTTTAACAATGGGAATTTATACATGAAATAGTTAAAAATAGATTAGAAAAGTATCTTACTAAATAGCTAGAACAGCAATCAACATAAGTGGGTGTATAGCAGTGACTGCTGTAGTGATTAATATATATATATATATATATATGTGTGTGTGTGTGTGTGTGTGTCTGCCTTTGTGTGTGTCAAAAGAAATGCTTCATTAAATTACTACAATAACTCTGTGGCGTTATGGCAGATGTTAATATGTCCGAAAAATTCAATTTTATGTTTTAAGTTGATATGTCACACTTAAAATTGGTTCTTTAAAAGCTGATAGTGGAATTATGAAATAATACGAAGTTATTCGTATTGGCAAATGCTGTTATGTATAAAAGAGGTAATACTTGGTCCCTAATTGAACATTTTAGTCCCTAACTGAAAATGTTCATTGAAGACCAACCATATGCTTGAGGTTGAATATGAGTATTAACTACAGGAGATTTGGATTGAAAAACTTAATTGGGCGATATTATATTTCACAACAAAAGTTACTTTTTCAATTTACCGAAAACATAAAAAATGATATATCAACATTTGCCCTAACGCCACAAAACTAGACAAAAATTAACGCAATGGTATAGAGTGCTCTTCTACGGGTTTTTCAGGGTGTTTTGCATTTAATTATTATCTTTTTCACATTTTTTAATGCATTGGTTTTTGTTTTACAAATTCTTTTGTATTCTGAAATTAAAATTTTCTAAATTTGTTTATGACTGAACAAAATACAGCTAGAATGAAGAAAGGAGCACAACACTTTTAAGAAACGAACATTTATTACAAAACGAACATTGCATACTCCTGAACGTGTAGTTACTGCGAACGAAGTTATGAAATTTACAAATATGTACACGGTGTTGCATAAGTTTGATAAATACGATATATAAAATGTTCAGGATACACTAGAAAATACATTTAAGATGGATATAAGTAGTAGCACTTTTCAAAAAAGAGAAGGAAAAAAAATCTAGTCTTTGTTCACAACTGCTAAGTCACCATACAAAAAATCGTAGAAAAGTCACTTCTGAATAATAAGATATTCGTTTCTAGTATATATCTTGGAAAAAGATGCTCTCTTTCCTGGAAAAAGAAGGAACCAACAATGTAAATAAATATACGGAATGCACAATACAGAAAATATTAATAGCACAGTACTAAAAGTTCAAAGACAAAAACATTGATACCAATGAATCACTTTCTCAATAAACCCTATGACCTAAAGTTCTTTAGTTTAGAGCAGAAACTAATTGAAGGGGTCGTGAAAATAATTGAAGGGGTCGTGGATAAATTTAAGTAAATTTATATCGTACAGAATTATTTCATTAAAAAATTGACCATAAATATGCTAATAATTTTCAAATTATGGTTTTTTTTAATTTTAATTTTTGTTAATTATTAACAAAATGAAATACACTATCTACCAATAAGTATTTGGACACCTATGATAGAAAAGAAAAACAAAATTTATTCATATTCAATAGTTGGTAGAGCCTCCACGACAGGCAATTACAGCCTCAACCCTCCGGGGCATGCTTTCCACAAGTACTTGTATGACGGCTAGTGGTATTTGGTATTTTCGTCCACTCGGCTTGGAGAAGACATGTAAGTTCCTTCACCGATTTTGGACGGTTGTTGCACCTCTTAATTCGACGATCCCACTCTTCCCAGAGGGTCTCGATAGTGTGCAGGTCTGGGCAGGCTAGTTCATGCGGTAAACCCCATTGTCACCACGCCAATACATGGTGTATCTCGCAGCATGACAGCTGGCGTTGTCGTCCTGGGAGTAACATGGGATCAACCAGTAAAACTGCCACAACGTAGGAGGCACACTATCATCCAAAATAGTGCAGTAGGCGTCGGCGTTGAGCTTACCATGAATTGGGACAAAGGGTCCCAGTCCCTACCTGGAGAAACACACCCCAGACCATAATTCCACCTCCGCCGAACTTTACTGTGGGCACAATGCATTGTAGCAGGAGGCGTTCTACAGACGCCAGACCCAGACCCTGGCATCCAAACGGTAGAGGTGAATCTTGATTCGTCGCTCTAGAAAACCAGTTTCCACTAATCTACGGTCCACTTTTGAAGTGCTTTGCACCACATTAACCGAGCAGCGCGGTTGAACTTTGTGATCAAAGGCTTATGGGCGGCAGCACGACCATGAAAACCTAGCTGATGTGCTTCCTTACGGATGGTATTCATCGAAACAACACTCCCGGATGCCAGTTGAAACTCCTGGAGAATGTGGGCCATATGTTGGGTGCGGTTCTTCAGAATTTCTCCGGACAGCACCCATCGGTCTTATATCTCCCAATTCCGTGGGTCTGCCGACTCCGGGCACATTCCGATAATCACCGCTCACCTTCCACTTCTGAATCACATAGGCCACTGTTGATTTGGGGTAATTCAGCTCGCTAGCTATGTCCCTTAAAGATCGGCCATTTCTGTGATACCTGACGATTACACGTTTCTAGAAATCAGATAAATCTGCACTTCGTGGCATCTTGCATGCGACTAATACCAATGTTGTTTCCTACACGATATTCAACGGCGGAGGGCATGACGTATATCAGGACCTCCGATATCGTCATTTGAATGGGTGTGCAAATACTTATTGGTAGATAGTGTACAAATACATATTAATATTCAAATATCAAGTTTTAGACACACGAGATTGGCCAAAAACAAGTGAAGAAAGTAAGAAAGACATTTTTTTAATTGTTACTATGCAAAGTAAATTATACCTAAAATCTACTGCTCATTCACTTTTAAAATAGTTTGTTAAAATTTGTTGCTTTTCCGATTTTTATTAACATTTTCATAACGTTTAAAAAATTTTTTTCTACTACTAAAACAATTTTCATTGGGGGTCGTGTGATTTCTGATTTAAATAAAGTGGATCACGGTCAAATAAATTTTGCGCACCTTTGATTTAGAGCAGTGGTGCGCGAGCAATTTTCGACAGCGACCCATTTTCTTTAAATAAAAATCACGCGACCCCAAAGAAAATTTATTGGTACAACCAATTAAAAAAAAAATCAGGAAAATCTTAACGAAAAAATAGATAATCAAAATAAGCAAATTTTCAGAAACTATTTCAAAAATGAATGAACTGTAGACTTTGAGAATATATTTTCTTTGCATAATACAGTCGAACCCCGTTATAACGAACTTCAAGGGACTAAAGTTTTTGTTCGCTTTATCCGGAGGTTCACTATATCCGAACCGTTAAGAAAAATGCTAGAGTTCCACAAAATGTATAACTCATTAGTTGGCGCTGGAGTCGGAATACGTAATTTGCGAGAAGCATAAAAGTGCATGTCTCAGAGCAAGGCGGCAATTGTATCTGCGAGGCTGAGATTAGACATCTGGCATAGCCAAATTGTAACAATGACCTCCAGGCATCATTTGACCGAAGAACTGCGATGGTGAGGTATTGGGAGACTAGAGGCAGAACAAAGTCAGACAGAAGTGGCCAGATGGCTAAATGTGAGTCCGTCTGTGGTTCATAGACTTTGGCAACAATTTCTAACCACGGATTCGGCCTCCAGGAGGTTCAGCTAAAGACGTCCATACGCTATGATGAGTGCCGCTGACCGATATTTGTCATTATGCTCACGAAGGAATAGAACCGCAACTCCGTCTGCAGATCCTCCCTCGCTGCAAGCTCTAGAAGGTTGGTATCACCGTTAACCATGCGTAGAAATCTTCCCGAAGGTGGTCTTTTTGCGAGGCGACCAGCCATTTGTGTCCCGCTCACGTCACGCCATAGCGGGAACGTTTGCAGTGGGCACGTCAACATGTCCACTGGACGCGTGATCAATGGAGGGCTGTTCTCTTTACGGATGAGTCCAGGTTTAGCCTCCAAAGCGATAGTAGGCGTATTTTGATTTGGAGAGACCCTGGAACTCGTTTTCATCCATTACACATCGGTGAAAGAGATGCATACGGATCATGCAGTGTCTGTGTTTGGGGTGGTATCTCTTTGGGTGGGCGCACAGACCTCCATGTCTTTGCCCGTGGAAATGTGAATGCTCACACCTATAGAGATGACATCCTTGATGCTTATGTGCGCCCTTATGCCGGGGCAATAGGTGATGCTTTCGTGCTACAGGACGATAACGCGAGACCGCACAGTGCTCGCATCGTGGATGCTTATCTTGAGCAGGAAACAATTCAGCGTATGAAGTGGCCAGCGCGATCACCGGACCTGAATCCTATCGAGCATATTTAGGACGCTTTAGGACGACGTATACCTGCTCTCAATCCTCCTCCTAGGACCCTAGCCACACTTTCAACTGCTTTGCAAGAGCAATGGCTCTCGCTTCCTACCGAACTCATAGACCGTATAATTGACAGCATCACACATCGCCGTATGTGCTGTATTGCTTCTCGGGGGGATCATACGCCATATTAAAGGTACTTTTCCTATACCAAACTGACACATCCGATTTGTTCATTGTATACATATGCTAGTTTCTATAACATCATAATTGTCTGGCGATTTCTTTTTATGCTATTTTATACCTACCTATGTGTTGTATAATGTGTATAAGTTTCATTAAATTCTACGCGTAACTTTTTGAGTAATCGCTATTTTTGTGACTTTTCCTTGTTTTTGTTAAGTGTAGTTTTGATTCAGTGTATTTTATATATGGAACCGTTTCAACGATTCCCCTAGCACCCCTCTTGTTTCCTACCAGGAGGGAAAATGCAACGAGATCGATTTCTTACCTCACTGCTTTGGCCTGGCGACGGGTAAATCCCATGGCACATCATATGCGTCATCCTGCGTGACTGTGGGTCCGGCGCCCATGGTGGCGGCAGTGGCAGGTTGCGAAGGGTAAAAGCCCGGTTTGTGGGGTAGTGTATAGTAGGCCTCCGCATAAAGAGACACCCGGGCTACAGAGGGAAAACATAGACTCAAATTACATGAATACATAGTAATTTCACACGAAATGCCACAAAAAAATAAGCGTATATAGAAATGAGATAAACGCGAAATAAATTATTACTGCATTCAGATACTGTTATCGTGATAAAAAAAAAAACATAATTATTTGTTAAGCCCCTAATAAACAATTTAAAATGATTGTCTTCAATGATAAAAACAAAGGCAATTTAGCTCTGTACTGTCTTTATTAAATATTAATGCAATGACAATAATGATTATTACAAATTAAACGTATATAGATATGAGATAAACGCGAAACAAATTATTACTGCATTCAGATACTGTTAACGTGATAAAAAAATAAAGGATAATATGATTTGTTAAGGCCTTAATAAACAATTTAAAATGATTACCTTAAATTATAAAAACAAAGGCAATTTTGCTCTGTATTGTCTTTATTAAATATTAATGCAATGACAATAATGATTATTACAGCAAGAAAGTATAAGACAACTATTGTAAAACAACTATTGTACTGTAACCGTTTTAACAAAACATTGTATAATGCGTAAAACTCAAAATAAACATATTAAAAAGGTTGTCAAATACTTGAGTAATTTTCATTCTGTTGAGATTGCGTTAAACATGAATGCAATGACAATAATGATTATTATTGATGAACAAAGGTATGAAACAACTGATGTAAAGCAACTGGTGTATAGTTACCATAGTAACAAAACATTATAAAATGCATAAAGCTCGAAATAAACATATTTAAAAAGTTATAAAACACTCACAGTCATAAAAATAAAGTCCTTTTTACTCTGTTAAGATTGTGTTAAACATAAATGCAATAATAATAATTGTAGATAAAGTATGACACAACTATAAAGATAAAAAAAAAAAAGGGGAAAGTTATTGAGCTTCGTTTTTTTTTAATAATTGATTACCTTTCCCCACCTATTTCTTAGTATTATTTTTGGTTTTTCTAATTGTTTGATATGTGACAGGGGTTCACCAACGGTGTGACAACTTGACACAATCAGTGCACTTAAGGTGTTTAGTAACAATATTGGGAAACCAGATTACTACTGAAAAAGTTAAATGACAGGCAATATAATGCTTATTATGTAACAAATAAAAAGAGATAAGTACAATTGGCTGTAGTCCACAAACTTTTATCTATTTAGCATGTACATTGTACTTGTTAACTTTCTAGACCTAACTGCGAGTGTTAATAGTAATCAAATAGTATTTAATCTGTGTATAATAAAGCAATTACTAAATCTGATATATCTTTAGGTTCTAAAATTGATGCATACATTTATAGGTCTTAGAAATATAATACAAATCTATTTATTAAGATTAATAAATTTTGTTCTAAATGTAATAGAAATGATAATACAAAGCATTAAAAAAGAACAATGTCAATAATTTAAGACTCTTGCTATTTAATTCATTAATAATTAATATTTTAAATAAAAAATTAATATACATGAAAAAGTGAGTGAAGGCAGATAAAAGCTGAAAGTCACAGAAATGATGGAAACAAAATGGAGGATAAGATTAAACTTGCGTGTGTGTGTGTGCATTGCATCAATATTTCTTCACCACTATAGCCAATAATTCAAAGAGACCAAAAACATCTTTCTGAAAAGTTTTATATTTTAGGTAAACAAAACTAAGACCTCCAACTAAATTTGAAATCCCCAACAAATAAACTCAAAATTCAAGTAACAGTTAAACTGACCAAGATAAAACATTTTCTAATCAGTAAATTCCTCTTCAACGTGAAAAATCACAAATTTAAGTCCTATATCCATAACCAAGAGTAATCTGATATCATGATATTTAACTATGATCTGCAATTGTTATAACACAATTCTTAAAATAAATTATTTGTAAAGAATTTTACAAATATAAATTATTTGTAAAAAATTTTACAAAAACAAATTATTTGTAAAAGAATTTCAAATACAAATTATATAAATTATTTGTACAATTTAATCGATTGTTAAAATACAAATAACTAGAAGAAAAAGCATTTGTCAAAGAGGCATATTTTAAAACGTAGAAAAATGAAGACTTAGTTATCTTATTAAATAGATTATCAAATTCAAGGGCGAATATTTAAAGGAAAGATTAAGTAAGTGCAGAATGAAGACTATTAATGTTAAATAAGAATACAAATTTTGTACGACTTCTTTCAACTATTATCATTTTTTTTCTTTGTTAGGAGGACAGGGTATGAAAAATTAAACAAGTCTGCTTAAAAAAAATTAAGCATAATGAACAACTGAACAAAAAAACAGAAATGAAATTAAGTTAATAAGCAACTTCTCTTGGACAATGACCCTCCAAAAAGTAGGGAAAAATCAGAAATGAGATTAAGTTATGAGTGATTACACTGCTTGATTTCCTGTGAACTGTTTTTGAATAATATTTAATATTTTATGTAATATTTTAATAATTTATAATTTGGCAATCCAAAGAGCATAGGTGATGCAAAAAATTATTCATTAAAAGAAATAAGTTATTCAGCAACTAAATGGGTCTAAGGTATGGATAATAATACAAATCACTGTTGCGATTGGGCCTTACTAAGTAAAAGATAAAATTTTAAAGCAATATCAAACAAGACTTCAACCATATAATAAACAATATTTGATATAACTGCAAAACTTAACTGTTTCCCATGATATCTTTCAAATAGCTTTTGTCTTACTATTATTTAAATATTAGATATACTGTGGATAGAATAATCATAATATTAATACATTGAAAGATTAGCTAAAAACTTAAAAGCAAGATCATTCTGATATGCATGAGTCTGAAGTATCAAAATAAAGTATGCAATTTCTTTTTTATTTAACTTTTTCACGATACTGCAAATAAAACAGGAAATTGTGAATTACCCGAACCTATTGAACTTAATCCTGCGGTCATTTTACATATCATGGAACCAGAATAATATCTAAATTTAAAAGTCTTTTTTAATTTTAAAAAGTTTGAATGAACAAGATTTAACTGTTTCAAATAACTTAAAAATCTACACAATATGTTTATAAAACTAAATTGAAGAAAAGTTTGGTAATTTTATTGTAAGAACTAAAATAAAATTATATCTTTTTTAACAATATTCAACAACCACTTTCTGTCATTAAATACACTTTAAAAATTAGTAATTTTTTAAAAATAAGGTTCAGATTAATGAAATGTTCCCAATATGTCATACCTAAAAACACAAGTTTTTTAAAGAACAAAGGTCGTTAACACACATTTTATATTAAGGGTACAAATACATATGTATAATTAAAAACATTTTTACTAGTCATAATATTGATTATGTATTCATAATTATAGTAAATTAGTATTTAACGAGTTTGGCTATTATTATTGCCAAACTCGTGCAACAATTATGAATACTGCATACCTTTGTTCGGAATTCTTTTGAATTATAAATTAAGGTTTCAGCTCTAAATATTAAATATCAAGAGTAGTTCTAACTTAAAATAAAAGTAGAGGTGAAACAAAACATAACATAAATTAATGTTATAAAGAAAGGTTAAATCACGCAGATATAATGTTTGAACAAGAGTTATGCAGTTTAAATATTACAGCTGTGCAAAAATTATTTTCCAATACCTCATTAATCGGATGATATACCATATGGTGTTTGGAAAAGCTTTGAAAAATTGTAACGTAGCAAGAAAACTTTAACAATTTATTTATGAAAGGAAAATTAAGAATTAATCATATTATATACCTGCACAATGGATAAGAAATCTTTGACTAATGTTTTTACATTTCGTAGTTAAAATTAGTGAGAGTATTAATATAATGAAATATTTGAAGGTTTTTGCAAACATTTGCCTATTATATGAATCACTTTTAATACTGTTCTGTAAACAGAAAAACTATTAATGTGTAAATTCTTGCCTTGAATTTCTATTGAAAATGTAACAGTTAATTTAGACAAATTTACGCTATTTAAAATCATATATGGAATAAAATTATGTATAACTGCAAGAAAAATGCAATTTTTTAAAAATGGTAAATGATTCTATAAATTATAATACTTTTGGAATAAATTTGTCACACAGATGGCACCACCTTTAAAGTGTATAATATGAAAAAATATTTATCTATGTTCTGAATAAAAATTGTAAATATTTCTCATGTCCCACTCTAACGTTATAAAAAGTTTTAAGTGTCAAGAGATTTTGTGCCTGATGTTATGCAAATACTTCGAAAAAAATAATATAACAAAATCTTTATGAATAACTTTAAATGATTTGAATTAGTTATAACTTTAAACAAAAGATGTCGCCACAGGCAACATTTAATACACGCTAGTTTTAGCTGTTATAAAGGTATAAGAAGTAATTCTATGAAATAGAAACCAAAAATTTTAAAGAATACTACTTACCAGCTTCTCTTTCATCTCTAAATTGAGCTTTTTTCACCCAAACCCATGCAACAACTATTACTATTACAATTATGACAATAGATGCCGCCACAGGCACGATGAAATGTAGTTTCAAATAATATGGAGTGTCACCTCCTACATTGACAATAGATGGCGCCAGCGCTTTACCTAAATACATAAAGGAAATATACAAGGTCAGGTCAATGTACATGATCTTTGTCTGCTATTCATGAACCCCAAGCTGACAGCAGGGGTAAATTATTTGGCAAAGAATCGCTTTTTTGGCTAATTCAAAATTTTAATTATAACTAAAAAATGTACAAACAAGGAAACTCAAAATTATAATTCGCTTTTTTTGTTAAATTTACACCATGTTGACGTCTTAATCATCAAACTATAACTTAACAATTATAATCAAGAAGTGAAAGCAATAAAAACAGCTACAGATTTAATAATCTGACACATCTATAAAATAAATAAAACAGTTAATTCATTATAACAATTACATGGACAATTACAAAATACATGGAGTAAAAACTGGACATGCTTTACATTCTAATTGTATGGTTTGAATTATTGCTTTATAGTTATTTATTAGTTCTTATATCATTGTAATCACAAAATTTCATGTTTGTAATACAGACAAACACAATTTCATCTTGAAACTGAATGTAGAAAATTACTTAGATGAATAAACATTTCTGTGAAATTATTAGACAACTAAAAGTTCCATACTAAATTATATTAATGTTTACACTTATATTTGAAAAATTTAATACTTAAGATGATTTCTAATAAAAGAATGTTAATTCGACTCGCATATAAATTTTCAAGCGTCACCTAGCGATTTTAAAAAAAAATTTAATAAAACAATAAATTTTCAGTGCGGAAGAGAACAATATATATGAATAACTTTATATATATATACATATATATATATATATATATATATATATATATATATATATATATATATATATATATATATATATATATATATATAATCTTGTATTTTAAAGTGAGTGGAAGCATGCTAGCGTGTAAAGGCTACTTAATGCGAAATTAATTAACAATTTGACCTTATTTTAGATCATTAATTTACTCAATATTTAGAAAGTCCCAATACAAGCATTTTTGTCCCTGCATTTTGGAATTTCCAACAAGCTAAACAAAATTCTAGTTCAGATTTGCATGTCATAGTGTTGGAGACTACTTTCGGAAAAATAACGCCGTATTTACTTAGATTCATATGCACTGCTTCTAATGTACACATAATTTACATAGTCCAGAGGTGGGGAACGCGCGGCCTTCATAAAAGCTAGCAGTTGTATTAATTAATATTTAATTATATAGATTACAACAATTTCCAAATCAATAGAATTAAATAAAGAACGGCATGACTGTGTGTACAGTGTCGGCCAAAATAAAGTTGACATTTTGAAATTGTTGTCTAAAGTCGCTACAATTGTATATTTATCCAAATGAGATTCGTTTACCTTGATTGTATGATACTTTAACTACACTTTATATGTAATTTAATGCTCAGAATTTCTTAGCAATACTACCAGACATGTTATGTCATCTCTACACAAAAACTATTTTCTTACTATTATTGTTGTGACTGACTCCGTGTACGTTAAAACGTATTATATTTTCTGCAAAAAAAAAAAAATAATAATAATTAATGATTAATGTTATAACAAGTTTTTATCCTTAGGTGAATACAAAAATATTTTGTATTGTAACTTTTTATGTCAAATAATAAATAAATAAGGACTTAATTTTTCTTGTTATTTTTCTATATAATGCACAAAAATTGTTAAAACTATATCTAACTATAATAATTTCATAAAAGTCGCATTTATAGGTACATCAACTTATGCGGCCTCCTTTATTACTCTTTTAATATTTTTTGTGTATTAAAAAGTGTAAATAAATAGCAGGAAACATAAATTATTATTTGTTAATTATTCTAAATCATACTGATATTTCTCAAACAAGATAATCGTAGAATTAACAAATAATATTATTCACATAGATTTATTGAAAAAAGTATATATATATGTAATATATCCATTACATATCGTTCTTAAAATGCAACCTGAAAAGGAAAACTAGCTCAAATTTACATGGCTGGAGCTAGACTCAGCCTGAAAGGAATTAAAATTTTGAAGCAGTCGTGTCGAATAGTTTTATTAGAACGATAGTAACATCTGTCCATCTCAGACGACAGCTCGGAGCGAAGTGTAATATCACCTTTCAACCTTACGCGCTAGAAGCGAGGTACATGTGCCTGTTGTTTTGAAATGTCAGCGGAATTTGGGGCTGGCGATGCGAACCCACGCCTTTCTCGAGACGTATACACGTGTAGAAATGCAACGTTTGCTGTTTTATGGGAAGTTCTGTTGCTATGGGTTTTTAAAGCGCTAAAGTAATGTTACTGGGGATTGGATTTAGGAAAGGGAATTTAAATGATAGAATGGAGGGCCTAATATTTAATTTATTACATATATATATATATATATATATATATATATATATACCGTAGGCGCTCATTAAAACGACATCCCATTATGGCGACTGATCCAATACGACGAAAGATGCAAAAAGTCCGAATTATGTTTTTATATATTATTATATTTTACATCGATTTTCGCTATAGCGACCACTCGTTATAACGACCTTTTCCTATGGGTCGTTATATAGAACATTGACTGTGTATGTATATATATACATACATACTTACATATATATATATATATATATATATATATATATATATATATGGTGAAAACTCTATGGCGGCTAGTCATGGTTCCGAAAAAAAGTGGCCGTTTTGAGGGGTGGCCGGCTAGGGAGGTTTCACTGTATACATATATATATTTGTGTAGGTGTGTGTGAGAGTGTAGATATGTATGTATTTTATTTTTTTCCATTTTTATTAATCTATTTATAATTCATTTTCATTTTCCACACTCTTTGTCAACATACATCCTATGTAAACCATTTCCCACTACCAAAATTTCCAAGATCTGGGAACTCTGTCACGATGTTGATAATTATACATACTACTTCCAAACGAAACAATATTTCATCTCGCACTCATGAAAAACAAATCTTTGAACCCTTTGGCGACTTAAATTTTTATTATTACTTTTTTATCGCTGCAACCCTGCAAGAGTCCTAAAGAGCGGATGTGTCATCGAGAGCGACCCATATCGCTTTTCGAGTGTCTTATTTTGCGATGATGACATCTTTGAAGCATTCATTGCCTCACCACACACCTTCCATTTCGCTGGCGCAAAATGATTTTTCTTGGAAGCCCGAGAGTCGCCGGCCTTTTAAAGGTTAACAGGAAAGAAAGACTCGATCAGCAGCGGTTAGAGAGAATGGAATGCCTTTCTTTCGAAAGCAATCTGGGGGAAAGAAATAGTACTGGGAAATCCTAAGCGGTGCTTTCAAAACATATATACTGAGCCTCAGCCTTCCGATTATTTTCAAACCTAACACACACACACACATATATACACACACGTCTGCCTTAGCCTTTTAAATGTGGTATCTGCGTGCATGCAAGTATTTCTTTTCGCCCAGATATGAATTATAAATTTTATTAATTTATGTAAAAATATATTAATTAATTTATATTGAAAATATATTTCCGCCGTTTTTATTGTTTCTGAATTTTATTTTTACCATTTTTATAATATTTTCTTCCTAAAATAAACTACGTGTAAGTCTAAGGTCGCTTCTCCATTTTCCTAGAAAAAGATAACAGCAAATTGGGAAGAGTAAAACACATATTTACCCTGTGAAAAAAACAAAGGAATTCTAGCTAAAGATGGAAATGAAAGGCCATATAAAAAACAACCTTCTGACAGAAAACGGCCTTTATAGAAAAATCGCCACCCACCCACCCCCACACACAAACAGTTAATTAATTAATTAATTGATTAAGCTATGTTTATCCTATTTAAAAATGTAATAACTCTTTCATATTTCTTCGTAAGACAAGTGCCTGAGACGCGTTTGAAAAAAAAAAAAAATACATCGTGCACTTCTAAAATTTACTGTTATTCTAAATCATACGCTAAACGGGAGTTAAAATGATCGGGACTTATAATTTAAAGCCGATTCAGAGAAACAAGCAAACTAGCTTCTGCACGCTGTGTCACGAATGAAGAAAATACATTGAAATTATGTTTTATTGCAAGTATAATTAAGGATGAGAGCAAATCTTGTAACTGTTTATGACAAATAGACAGTTTCAAATTTCATCCCCAAAAATATAAGCACTAAAGACCTCTTTACATTGAATCCGAAGCGTTGCGTTGCGTTACGTTAATACGTTGGCTCCGAGATTGACATGACCTGTGATTGGTTTGACGGATCACGTGCTCAGTGAACTGAGCTCTGTGGTTAGAATTATCAACACTGACGCTAAGTCACGCCCCGAATTCAGTGTGAATAGGCCGTATTTCTGTCTCTATCTTATAGAGAAGGTTACGCTAGAACAGAGGTCCTCAAGGGGTGAATTCTCCCCTCTCCCCCGAAGGATATTTTAGACTTTCAGAAGGATGGGGGTGAATTGGGAACACTCCATAAAAGTGTGGTGTCCTGTAGATTATGTAAAATTTCTAAAATTGCAGTGTTTTTTCAATTTATTCGGTGACATGCAATAAAGTTTATCAAATTGCACAGGTTAAAATTATTTCTTGAACAGGCAGCATTATTTTTAGTCTGTTGTAAACAACTTTAATCTGTTAAGTAATTAGTTCTGAATATAAAAATAAAAACTAATTTTATTAAAGTTTTAAAAACAATTAAAATTCTCTATTGTTACTAAATTTGTAAAATAATACAAATAAATGTATACTATGTACTAATATAGAAAGAGAATTCAAATAATATATGTATATTATTTGGAATGCACCTTTTGAGTTAAACAGTCTAGAGAGGGGGGTGGAGGATAATATTTTGAACTACGAAGAAAGGGGGAATGGAGCAAAAAAGGTTGAGAACCACTGATCTGGCAAATTGAGCCTTATATTATTTCAATAAAGAAAATTAAGTCATTCGTAATCTCGGTAAATAAATATTTAGATATGCTGTAAAGTGAATTACAGGAAATATAAAGGAGGTCAAGGAACATTTTTTGAAGTTACTAGGAGCATTGGTTTATATTTTAACAATAAATTGAATTTTACATGTATGAAAAAAAACAATGGTAGTTACGCGGGATAAATTACGTCACCTAATATGCTATGACTATTTCCCAGTGACGGGAGTCTCGTCTAATATAATCAGACAACCTAACACTGTGGCGGCTAACTGCAATGAAAACACATATGCAGGAAGATCAAAATAGAAGTGCACAGTCATTCATTAATGACTGTAATTTCCCTCTGTCGGCTTTCATTTTAGGGTCATTCACATCGCGGCATAAATGTTTAGCGCGGATGTAACAAATGGCGAATAATTAAGAAGTTACTTTAGCACATTAAATAGGCTCCTCGACATATGCGGGAGTCGCAACTTGAGATTTTAACATGAGCAGGAAATGAACCAAGGATTAAGTGCAATTTTAAAATTAGGCTATCAAGCTAATGTCTCTTGTTATTTGTAGATCTCTTAAATAAAAATATTTAAATATGTTTACATTTGTATTTTAAGTTGACAGTAGGTTCTCTTTTTCATACAATTCATCAGTTTAACCCTTCAACGGGCGCGCCAATTTTTGGAACACCAGCAGGCGCGTGTGGCACAAAGTGCAACGTCTCTTTCAACCTTGATTATTCCTTTTGTAATAAACTTTTTTTAATTGAAAATAATAATTATGCGTTTTATGACAAGATATAAAATGTTTTTAATATTGAGATATATTTATAATTAAAGGCCAAAGAATGCAGTTACAATCGCCTTATTTCAAAACTGTCCGGTTTATTGGATCTAAGGACATCTTGCAAATGGATTCCTATTATGTCCAAAAACCTAAAAAATAATGAGACTGTTCATCTTCGTGATATGCGGGATACCGTGTAATAGCTGCACATTTGATCGAGTACATCAACTCCTGCTTTTGTTGTATTGTAATCCAGTATAATCGTTGGTTTACGACGGTTAAATCACGACTACCAATGAATGGAAAGGAATACAAGGGTCAGAATATCAGACCTGCATTAAAAATGGTGTAGCTATAAATAGAAACTGAGAACATTCAAAACTTACATGTAAAAAGAATCCCAGAATAATTTAAATTTTAAAATATTGTTTGCATTTTCTTTAAAACGAAAAATGCCCCAAGATGTAAAATTTCTTTCTCTATCACGTAGTATAATAGTGTGTGTGTGTGTGTGTGTGTGTGTGTGAGTGTGTGTGTGAGTGTGCGTGCATGTCAGTCATGATTTGGATTCATGACAGGAATCAACTTTTTTAACTTAATAAGTTTATGAATTCCATTAACTTCGAGATAAACATTCTAACATAGCGAACAGCACGTATCAAGACCACATACCAAGTAGTACAGCGCAAATCTTGAAAACGCTCATCTCCAACTGTTGCCAATTCGGAATGGCTAAACTTTTCCAGTCGGGGGTTGTACTCAAAAGTGAGGGACGAGTCATTAAATTAATAATTACTAGATCTGATTCTTATATATATATATATATGTGTGTGTGTGTGTGTGTATGTATGTATAGGTTAACATTGAGGTGAGCGAATCCAACAGGGTTGGTACACTGCAGCCTTAACGGATTGCACAAAAAGATAATGAAGTGAGTAACTGGGGATAATACAGTGGTATATTTTAAGCTGTTTACCTTCGGTGAGCAGAGTGAGTGTATCGCTGGGATCACTTACACCCGACTCACTGTAGGCAGTCAGGTACACTTGGTATTTCGTGCCGCTCTCCAAGGAAGTTAACTTGAATCGTTTGTCTTTGGAGGGCACGTGGACACTGTGCCAGCTTCCTTCAGATCCTGGACGATAATATACCATGTAGTCTAGAAAAAAAAATTAAACAAAGTAAGTCACTTCAGAAATAAGCATATATTTATAGAGCTGAATAAAGGGCAGTAATGAATCAAGCATCACGCAACCAATATTATCCTTAACATTTTAAATGTTTAAACATTCTGTACGTTTAATCATTTGTGGCGTCGATAAGCTAACTTTATTTTTTCTTTCGATTCTTTCAAGCTATAGATTTTCATAAATATTTCCCAAACCCGTTGTTTTCTGAGCCCAGACATCATCCCAACATCCCTGAGCCCATTCAGAGTTTTTACATCGTGTAATCTAGCTATGAAAATCTTGGAGTTTTGGAGTATATATCCGTCTCTCTCATTTGGCATTTGTTGTTGTTGTTGCTTATGCCACTTGACCGACAGCAACATCAGATCAAGTCCCGAAGGCTATGGGCGATGAAGGTGCGGCTCCTGTTTTGCATTAGCACCACAAGGGTCGGAGTCCGACTCCGCTAAATGACCGGTCCCGTAATTTTGAACCGAGTCAAGTGACGAGACCGGAACACTTGACCCCGCAATTCCAGAGGTAAATTTGAGAACTTGGAGGACATTGCAACCACGCCCTATTTTACGTGCCCCGGCCACCATTAGTGAACACGGCGGTGAATTTGCAGCGACGAGCATCGAACCATGGACGTTCAGATTACTGGCCCGCTGCTCTTGCCAACTGGGACACCGCGCCCGTCCATTTGGCATTTAATTGGTATAGTTCGGCCATTCCCTGTCCGTTATTTGTTACCCTTCTTGTTTTTCCGAGTAAGAAGCCGCCATTGCTTGTTTGTGTAGTGATTATTACGTTCATAGAAGTTTAAGATGTAAATTAAGGGCACTGCTAATAGCCTTATGCAGTTCCACTCTGCTAGCGAGAGTGTAAGGGCCTGTTCACATACAATCCGGAGCATTAGCGTAAAATTTTTTAACCTATCATATACCAATCAGTGCCAACAGAATCTTTAACGCTGACGGATTCTATGTGAATAGGTCTTTAGGCTGCAATTTGTTGCCCAGTGGGTTAAGATTTCATTTAGGTTTAAATGCTTATTTCTTCCTTTATAATATCTATTCAAGGTCATACGGATGGAGGACCATTAAAACAATATATTATGGAGGATTATCAGTTTGGTGGAGTGCATGAGCATCACAAAAAAGAATGGTCCAAAATAAAGTTCAAACTGTCCAAAGGATGTCAATATGGCCCGTGAACAACGGTAAATTTCTTCTTCCAGAAGAAAAATTGAAACTTTACATAAAGACTTTGCCATTAAAATAAACCCAATTTTGCTTTTAAATAAACCCATTTAAAAGAATATTCAAACAATTTTCTTGTTTTCAGTATACTAGACCATATTTTGCATAATCAAGTATTTTGGAAGCATTAAGGCTGTTGTATACAAACCTTACTGGATTCGCTCACCTCAATATTAACCTATGGAGAAAATTTGTCTACTGTTTACAGCTACACAAATGCTGATAATCCAATAAAAATGGTATTTTCAGATAGCCTAAATTCTTTTGCACCTTGCAACAGGATTCATTTTATAAATTTCGTCCACCAAAGGAATTTATGAGCGCTTACAACACACTATACCAGATTTTTCCCCCGAATAATTTAAATGTTAAAATATTATTTGCATTAAAAAAAACTAAAAATGTCCTGAGGTGTAAAATTTCTTTCTATATTACGGCGTACAATTTTTTAAAAAAATCTTTGAATTCAAGTCGGCAATCCTTGAACACATTTTCTTAATAGGTTCACATTGAGGGGGGCGAATCCAATAGCCTAGGGTATAGGTTTAGTACACAGCATCCTTAATTAGTACGGATAAACAGCGTATCCGTACCTACTAAGCGTATAAAAGAATGCTTTTAAAACTGCATTTAGCCGTACTTCTCGTTCCCTCTATTGTGAATTAAATAATACGAGCAGTGAATCATTCGCTTGCATTTCATCAAGAGTCCAATTTAGTTTGATAGCAATCATTAACAATAAATAGCTTATTGTTCTTTCGCCATTGCCACTTGAACACGAAACATCTGCTTCGGTGACCGCGCTGTTTGTTACAGTGTTCGACAAATGAATGCGCGATTCAGCTATCTGATTTCATTTCTCTAATAATATTGTGATGAGGATAAAATACACTTATTGAAACACAAATAAGAAATCAATATTTCAAAGTCTGATTAAACGCATGAAAACGATATATGAAACATAAATGACCGGAATCATTGAATTATTGAAATACTTTAAAGTAACAAATTTTCAAGACTGTGATTTTAATAAACCATTAGCTACATAGCTCTACCCTTCTTCAAAATGACAAATATTGAATCCCTCCAGTGGACATAGTTTGTGCTCAATACCTTATGATAAAATATAAATTCATTTTATGGATTTAGACGAAAATTTTTTTTTTTAATTTTGTAATAAAAAAAGTATTTTTTAACTCAAAAAATATGTTTTTTAAAATGTTTCTCTAAATAATTTTCAAAAACACTACTTAACAACATGCATATTTTTGCGAGTGCTTTTATATACATATGTATTACGTTTGTCTGTATATGTACATGCAGGTATGCTCATTTATCAAATACACAGCAAACCTCTTAGAAGAACGAATCAATACCAGTATTAACTTTTTCTTTAATCTTTTCGCTATAAAACCCAAATTTTGATAGTGACCAGAAAAGATATAGAATATTACTACTAAGAATTTCTCTCAGTGCCCCCTCCTCCCCCCCCCCCCAAAAAAAAAAAAAAAACCCCAGCAGAGTAAAAATTTGCTTATGTAGTAATTCATTGTTTGGCAAAGTCTTTGCCGACACAGCTTTTCAACTTATGTGTTCATTCGTATCTTTTCACTTTAATATGCAAAGCAGCGTTTACAAAGTCAAGATACCAGACTAGATTTAAATATCAGAATTAAGTTTTCCGTAGAGCAAAGAACTTGCCTTTTATTCGTTGAAGTAAATACGGAAAATTCGTTGCATGCTCTATTTTCTCTTAATGCGCTATGATACCAAATATTTTATACATATATGCAATGAGTTTTGCATTGTTTCTTTTTAAAAACCTTTCAAATAAACCCTAACGTTTTGATCATATCTAGAGATAAATGCACCTCAATAGCGTACTTAACTGAAAATAATAAAATGTACAGAATTAAGAACTGGTTAAAAAAACAACATATAGATATATATAGCATATACTATGCAACAAATGCGTTTTTATAGTACTAGGTGGCCCGTGCGACCCTTTCGCATGCGATTAAAATACCATAAATTTTATAGCAAAGTTGGTGGTTTGAAGCAGGACGAAAGAAAAACTGGTTCATTTGTAGCCACTTTTTATTTGTGAAAAAACAGTGGTGCGTAAGGATAATACAAAACCAATAAACAAAACGCCTTTGGCCACAATATTGGAGGTGAAGGAGGTGAACTGGAAGACTAAACAGGAGAACATGAGATATGTACACGTCAAAACACCTTTGTACACAATATTAAAAGTTAAATATGACACAAACTCGTAGAAAATGGGATATTTGCATTATAAACCCTCTTTGTGCACACTATTTGTCTGTGCCGTTTCGATGCATCAAGGGAAAGAACTTTAGGGCCAAAAGTCAATTCTTCGCTTCGATTTTTAAACAAACAATACAATGCGTCATTCTGCATTAACAATTCGTTAGAAGCGGAGAACTTAATCTTTAAAATGGTACCTCATTTATCGATTTTAGTTAAGTATGAAGGGAGAAAAAGGGATAAAACAAAAAACACCTTTTAGAAATAATATATATGATTTTTCCCATGCAAAAAGAATAATGTATACGTACGCGGATGTTGCCAATAAAGAAACTCATTAGTGGAATCACAGAATGATAATAAAAGCAAACGATTTTTAACTTTAAAAGTTCAGTGTGATTGATAATGATAAAACAAAAAAAGCTAGCGTGCGCGCCATCTAGGGGAAGAAAAATTGTTTATAATGTTTATACTTTTCGTTATTATATACTTATTGTATACTTATTGATTTTTAAACAAACAATAAGATGTGTAATTATAAATTAACAATTCACACGAAGCGGAGATCTTAATCTTTAAAATGGTACCTCATTTATCGATTTTGGTTAAGTATGAAGGGAGAAAAAGGGATGAAACAGAAAAACAACTTTTAGAAATAACATATATAGATACTATTCCATGGTTGATAAGAGATAGCAAGGCAATGTAGCAAGGCAATGCTAATGTAAGTTAAATTTTGAGAACTTTCTGTGACTAAATTCTTACGTGTGAAGACATTTTCTGGGAGATCTCTGGGATGTTCCCATTCCAGTAAAGCTGCAGTATCGCTGGTTTCAGAGACATACAGGTGGGGAGGTTTCAGACTGTCTATAATGATAAAAGGAAATGAGTACGACAAATTAAACAGAAGTTAAAAAAATTTCGCACTCACAATAACAAGCAAACAAATGCAGACAATAACGAACAATAAATTATACACACAATCATTAAACAACATTTAGACTCGAGAATTGCACAGATTTTGCAGTTTCTATTAAAACAACGAAACAACGAAGGAAGTCATTCATACAGATATGCGCGGGCCCTTACATGCACAATAGACAGAAAAGCTTTTTTGTTGAGGATTACGTTTTAGCAATATTTTTGATAGCAAAATGGAGATATTCAGAAGATTAAATAACACCAGCGACATGTCTCCATATTATAAAAGAAATAGAGAAATTTATATAGTACTATAGCAGAAGGTAAAACATAAATTTCAACTTAAGCTGTAACAAGATCTTTAGTAGATCTTTAATAGTGATCACATCTCCACTTATGCTGTGGCGCACCCAGGGAGGGGGGCTCCCAAAGAAATAGAAATTGCATTATAAATATTGATTTTGCATTATAAATGTTTTTATCCGTTCATCTCGCCCCCCCCCCCCAAGAAAAAATCCTGGGTGCGCCACTGCACTTATGTAGTAAAAACTTCGGCACAGCCATAGAAGTGTAATGAAAAATAAATTTTTCATCTCTCAGTCAAACCATACTTTTTCCTTAGAAACATATTTTTTTAAAGGAAAACATTTTTTCCTTATAAATATATTTTTTCACCACCCCGCAGAAACAGTGCATATGATTTTGTCGCTTCCACGCGAGATAGAATCAATTGAATACAGAAATTTTAATCTCGCCTGACATTTGATCACAGTATTTTGTTATATATCCGTTTGATAATTTTTTCTGAGTAGGGCCCACTTGTCTCATTGCTCCAGACAACTTTTAAAGTCAACTCGCTACTCAATTATATCCTCTAAAATTACCATAATAATAAAATAAAGAAGGTATAAGTAAGCAAACTGAAAATTGATAGCCCAAAATTTGCTTACATAGAACAAGAATATCACTTCTGATTTATAATGACTAACGAATCAATTGGAATTCTAGGGGTTTTCCCGGTACTATCCGATTATTGAATATTAAAGAATGTATTATCTGATTACAGAATATATTAAAGTATCACATGAACGTTAAAGAAAAGCTTTTCAATATTCATTAGATGCCATGTACTGGCCCAAAGATTTAAAGATATGATTTAAAACACGTTTATAGATCCTCGTTCTACCTTTGTCGGACGTCTCGACTAGCAACTCGTGGGATTCGGGTCCTGATCCCACTGAGTTAAAGGCTTTCACGACCACGGAATATCGAGTCGCTTTCTGAAGCCGGGTCAGTCTGTAATCGGCATGTGTCGAGCGGCCAGCAGCCACCGTATGGAAAGCATAGGGCTCTGAAGATTGGTGCCTCTTATGGCCCACGTAGTATCCAAGCAAACGACCGTTCCAGTGCTCTCGTGGGGGTGCCTGCAATAGAAGGGGGGTGAATGCATTATATATATATATATATATATATATATATATATAAAATTTTTATATTAATAATCTGACTTCTCCACGATCCTGTAAAACATAATTTATTCGATTTCTAAAGATGATGTAATTCTCATAAAGATTGCAGTACTTAGTCCCTTCGTTCCCCTATAGACAGAGAAAGATCCTTACAGACTTTGGACAATTTCTGTCTAGGGAGACTGAGCCGATAAGAATAATTGAACACGCCCTAGTCCATGACGTAACATAACATCAAAGTGAATAACCGTTGCATCACCTCTTCTGTATTTTCCCGATGTAAAAATGAGAACACGGCTTAAAGCCGCGCCTTTTTCTGATAGTGTTTGTAGATTTCATATCTCACTCGGTCTAGCTCCCTGCCTGTGGGGAACTGCATATGAACGACAATAAAACTTTAATAACGAAGTCGCCTATTTACTTCGTCCCAATAACGAACTCCTTTCCAGCTGTTCCAGTATTTGATTTTCCAGCTGCTTCTACAAGACATGTTATGTCATATATATATATATATATATATATATATATATATATATATATATAATAGACCATGCCCACTCACTAACAACAGAGTAATATGTGATTAAATAAACGTTTTTAACTATCGTAATTTTTTTTCCTAAAGAGAGGTACCGGAAAGCCGTTCCGTCGCGTTTCGCCTCAAATCGAGCCCTGTATATATATATATATATATATATATATATATATATATATATATATATATATATATATATATATATATATATATATATCATCGATACAAAAATAAATCTTTTGTTATGATGCGAAAGGGCGAAAAAATAAAACGCAAGTGAGATCTACCCCTCCTGTTAGATACTAATTTAAAATTAAGGCTGTCATTACAAATAATATATTAAATATGTATGTAAATACATGCTTTTATCGGGCTTGAGGTAGCCTAGTGGCAACGCGTCGGCTTTTTGTGCTAAGGGTGCTCGGATGGAATTCCGAAAAATGTCATTAAGTACCTCTGTGTCTAGGTTGGATATGGGCACGATAAATCCGTCGACCTGAAACTACCTCTAGCGGTTAGAGAGGGTGGGAGAGAGAACGATCTCTCTAAATGGGGATGCACGATCAAAATTGAGGTGGCACCTGGCTTAATGAGACTCCGACCCTTGTGGTGACATTATAAACCGGAGCCACACTCCTCAGCCCACTATCCTATATAGATCTGGTCTGAAATACTTCGAGCCAGGTGGCATGAGAAACAACAACATGTTTCTATAGTGTCAATTCTCAATATGACTGTGATAATATTTTTAATAATCGTAAAATAAAACACATTTATAAAGACACTAGCACAAGTACAAATGTAACGCAAAAATTATATAAAAGAAACAACACATTTTTATTAATTTTAGTTCATCAGTCAGCAACAACGGGAGGGGTCTTTGGATCCCAATATAAGGTTGGGGGAAAAGGAAATAGCATATATACTCGTTTACAGTTAAACAAATTGCTGAAAAATTGATTAGCCTACTTATTCTCCCTAACTCGAAAAACAGGATGTACTGAAGTAGTATATGAGTGTTAATTTACAGATATCCTGAAAAGAACTGCCTAAATTACAGTTATCTAACTACGCTGTTATTGATTGAGTCACAGCTAGAATAAAAAAATAAATTACAATATCAAATCATCAAGCTCGTTTATCCACATCACTAAACGGCAAATAATAAAAATTACCTCCAATGCGAAAACTGAATGCTTTAACAGCATATTACTTGCCTAAAAAATGCGTGGTTTCTTACATCGGCGATTCCCAACCGGTGCCGCGAAATTTTTTGGGGGATTAAAAAAAAATTAGAAAGGCCCAATGAAAATAAATATGGAGTTGAATTAATTACTCTCACACCTGACAGATAGTGACGCACATCGATGCACTCCTGAGGATGAATTAGCTACTCTCCCGCCCACAACTCTTACTCCAAACAAAACTCTTTTTAGCGATTTCCTTTCTAGTCCTCTAGTGTAATACCGTACTGAACTCTACGACTATTTTTGAAACCGTATTAATATATTCTGTTCTGTTGTTTGTTACTTATATATTTCAATAAATCAATGAAATCATAAAGAATAAATATTTATTTGAACTTTGGAGTTATTTAACATGTTTCTGATATATATCCCACTTTGATTTAATATATTGAGAATTGAAAAAAAAAAAAAAAAAAAACTAAAATTCTAGCAAGGGTGCCCCAAGTTTTTAATCTCATTCCCAAGGGTGTAGCAAAAAAAAAAAAAAAAGTGAGTGGGCCAGAGGTAGCCTAGTGGTAGTGTGTTAGCTTTCGGTACTGAGGGTCTCGGATGGAATCACAAGCGCCATAAAATACCTTCGTGTCTAGGCCGGATATGGGCACGTTAAAACCGTAGACCGGAAAGTCCTTCTTTGAGGTCAGTGAGTGAGGAAGGTGTCTCCCCCCCCCCCCCCGATGTCCCCCTAGGGGTGCTCGGCCAAAATTGAGCTGGCACCTGGCTAAATCGGACTCCGACTCTTGTGGTACCATTCTAAACCGCACCCCTCAGCCCGCAAGCCTATATGAACGTGGTCTGGAATACATTTCGGCCAGGGGGCATAAACAACAACAAAAATAAACATAAAAAGGTTGAGAATCACTCTCTTACGTGATAAACAATATCATTACACAATTACTCTCACGAGTTAATTTTTGTAACTATAACAATTTTCTACAATACTATATAAACATACGAGTAAAAAAATGTTAAAATTCCCGTGACTGATGTATACGTGAACGTTCCTAAAAATACTCCTTTGAAAAAAAAAAAAAAAAAAACATTGCTTTATAAAGCACATATCTCGCTAAATAAAAATCGCATCCTAATTGACCGAGAAGTTTTACAACAGCGCAGGGATAAGCCGCATGTCGCCAATTTAATTTTTCATGTGCGGGCGTTGTTGTTTTGACACATTTGTCGGGAAAAAAGTACCAGTTTACTCCTAATTAAGCCTACGCTTAAATTCTATTTTTGTATCACTTACAGGTGGGATGACAGGGTAGACATTAATCAAAATCAACAGGATTTTGGCCGTGAGCAAAATGATAAACAGGGAATTTGAAATAGCTAATTTAAATCTCCCTATCTCTCTCTATCACGCTCTATCTTCGATACATGGAATCCAATAACTTAATTTTAACGATCAGTTTATTAAATCTAACTTTCCCCATTCATGCATGTATATTGTTTATACATGCATATATTCTTTGTATACTTGCATGTACTGCATGCAATACTATTTTTTATAATCGTATACTTAGTTAAAAGTTTAACAGAAAGATTTTTTGATTGTACAAAAAGACGATGAAAATAAGATGAAGTGTTATCGTCAAATTCTCTCCACTGTTCAAATAATTTGTAGATAACACTTTATTCAAACTATGGCGTCATCTCCGTAAATCGATTTTTTTTTCTTTTTAAAGGCAGGGGAAGGAGACACCATAATAGGAGATCAAAATTATTACTTTGAATTAATACAATATAATTACAAATCAGTATTGCATGAGTATGTAGAATTAAAGCAAAACAAATATATATATATATATATATATTAAAAGGAATACTGAACAAGTAAATCTCATGAAAACAAAGAAATGAGAAAGGAATATTTTGCATCAATATCAATTTGTTTTTACAATTAAATATAATTCAACCAGAATATATAAGTATTACGATTTTTGAATACTTTTTGTGGAAAAGTATTAAAAAAAATAATACTTTTCCACAAAAAGTATTATTTTTTTAAACAAATAATATATTAATTTTTTTATATTTTTATTTTGCTGGATATGGACTGGTCTACTTTTAATATTATATTTATTTTCCATTTTGATCCTGATTGAATATGTGATTTAATATGTGACCACCTGTTTTTTTTTTTTTTTTTACATGGACCACCCAGGATATAGCATGCCCTAAATTTGGCTCTAACTACATGAGTTGCAGACCACCTTATTTCGAATGTTTTTCAGAGCAGATGTTTTTCCCCGGCATTCCAGGCATATTAGGTGTATCGAAAACCTGCCGGTTTAAAGGGACTCGGGTTTACGCGAGAAAACCAGCTGTTTACGCACGATCGATGAAACCTGCCGGGTTGCAATATTTCTGTTGTTAGCGCCCTTAGAACTTGGCGCTGAGAAGGAAATTAATTTATTTCGCCTATTTTCGAACGATAAAATTCAAAACTATGGCTAATAACAATAACGAATATAACAATTCAAAGAAATATCAGTTTAATTTTGGTAAATTATCAACAATATCTTAGTTAATAGACAATAATCGACGCCGCTTGCAGGCAACGTGAGATTCGTGATAAACCCGAATATTACGACAATTAGGCAACGAAAAATTACAAGATGTAGTTCCATCAACATAGTGATGATTAAATTACTGATATAAATGCTATTTTGAGATCAAAGAGGCAAAATAACGGTAAATTTTCAGCTCATTTGGCCTTCATTTGGCGAATTCATATTGCGACGTTACAGTAACCCTCTTTCCCACTTTTTTTTTTTATGAATGAAGATGGATTTGTTGGTAACCCTAAAGCACGTGCAAGAGCGAGGGGAGAGAGAGTAACAAGAAAATCAATGGGTGTATGGTGCAAAAGGAAAATGGGGTTTAGGAACAAGTTATGGGGAACTTGTTCACCAGCTGGTTCACGGGTTTCAGCAGAAGAATAGCAGACTTGCGCTAAGATTGCGTAATAGTAGTTTCGTTGTGAGTAGTGATGTGAGAGAGTAAATAAACGTGGGACGCTCCTGAACAGTGTTTGTGCTCTTGAACACATCACACATTGTTTGTTTTTTTTTATAAATATTTCCTACAAATTTTATATTATATGTCTTCCATAATTAAAAAACGGTTATACAGTATATCCATTAGGGAAATATTCTTTTCAATTTAATTAAAATCGATTATTCCAGTTTACCATTGAACAAAAAATGTTTCCCCTCAATTACATTGATTTATTTTTACATTAAAACGAGCAGACATGTGATGGTAACTGAATAGTACAGGAAAATTATGTATGGTTATGGCTGTTGTGTACTAACTCTATTGGAGTCCGTCACCGAAAATGTGTCCAAGGATTGCCGACTTGGATAGAAAGATTTCTTTTTTTAATGTACTCTGTAACAGAGAAAGAAATTTTACACCTTGGGTATTTTTCGTTTATAAAAAAATACAAACAATATTTTTAAATTAAAATTATTCGGGGGAAAAATCTGGTATAGTGTGTTTGAAACGCTTCTAAATTCTTTTGGTGGACGAAACTTATAAAATGAGTCCTGTTGCAAAGTGCAGAAAAACTCAGGCTATCTGAAAATACCATTTTTATTGGATTATCAGCATTGATGCAGCTGTAAACAGTAGACACATTTTCTCCAGAGGTTAACATTGAGGTGAGCAAATCGAATAGGGTTAGTACACAGCAGCCTTAAGAAATAATGCTTTAAAGGAATCATTTACGAGTCGAATTGCAGAAAATTAATTACGATTTATTAAACAGTTTTTATTTTTTTCCCCGTGACAAACTTTCTAAAGTCCGATAAATTTTAACGTTTATAGATTTTACGTTTGTAGATTCTGTGATTAGGTTAACAAGAAGGATTTTTTGATATATGGTCAATGGTTGGAAAAAATTCAATCAAAAGTAAATTTCGTAGAAAATGATATTGTGGATCAAGAAGTTAGTCTGATTATTGTGAGTCCTAATGGTGCCATTTTCCCTAGTCTCTTTAATTTTAGGGATCCAAATACGTATTAAAATATAACGGATTTTCGTAGATCACGAGCTGTGTATTTTATGTACATTTAAAATAACAAAAATAAATTTTTAATAAGTAAAAATTGCAATTCAAAAGAAAATCAGCATACCGGAATTTAGGGGCCCTTGTGTAAAACAAGATCTACGCCCATGTTAGAGAATGCGTGAACGTAAGATTTATAAATTGGCTTAAGCACTGTTTAGCTGCAAACTAGGCAACAAACAAAATATTCTTTCACACATAATTTCTTAAAACACAAAATAAGAAAAAAAAAATATTAGAAGCTAGATTTACATGAATTCTAACACATTTTAATGAGAAAGATTAAAGAATCTAATAAAAATCTGATTGTATGAGCTCGTACCTTCCATGTTACTGAGACACTTGTGGGTCCAGTTGCAATCACAGTTACGTCGGTAGGAGGAGCAGATGGAGCTGAAAAAATTCGAAAGAGAAGTGGCTTTATATAAATTACTACACAACTGAGATCATTAATTTATTTATATATCAGATTACAGAGATTTTATTTTTTATTTTTTTTTTTTGAAATTCGGTTAATATTGTTGTAAAAATATTTGAAAATTTGAGAAGATGAATAAAATAATTCCCTTTAACATTAAAAAACACTCTCTGAAATGTTTACCAAAGACTATAAAAGTCTAAAAGAGGAGAGAAAGAAAGAAAGAATGGGGAAATGCAATAATATCTCTCCCCAACGAGAACTTTTAATACATCTGATCACATGTAATACACACAATAAAAGTTTTTTAAAAAATTGCAATGCTACAGAATGCTTTATAAATTTTATTTAGGACTTTACCAATGTGCGAGAAAATGCGGCAATATTATGGTACGCGGTACAATATACGTACAATAATTAAATAGCAGAAAAATAATTAGTTCAGGAGACAAAATTAAAAACAGTACTGTGTTTTCTAAACTTTAATAATTTTAGCATAGCAGAAGGCTACAAAACCTAACTTTCCTGTCTAATTACTAATGTATAACTCACGAAATATCAAATTCGCAAGTAAAGATTTGACTGTGTTTACCACTGAAGCTATGAATAAATACTTTAAATATATTTTCGGTAACAAATAATTTGTATTATTATTTTTTAATTGGTTAGCGAGAAAGATTTAATAACATGCTGCGTGATTAAAAAAAAGATCCAAAATTATTTTATTCCATTGTCTACTATAATATTTATTATGTTATCTCTCTTTAGTTTAAATATATAACTAGACATATATCTATGGTGATCAGTATAAAGGGCTTAGGTCAAAAACAGTGATTTAAATATACCAAGTTATTCGCTTTTATACCAATCGTAGAAAAATAATTTCGACTTGAATCTTTTGTACAAAGAAATGTACTTTTGTATACAAAATTGATAGACTTAAGCCTTTCATACCAGTCAAGATATTTTTGTTTTATCAATACTAACAAATATCTAAAAATTCCTTTTTTTGACTAAGCCCATTTTACCGGGCACCATAGATATATTTATCACGAATTTTTGGCATCAGATAAGATAAATTTCCATAACATGACAATTTTATCATAAAAAAATAAATTGATTGTTTAGCACTGCATATATTCTTAACAAGATGCTTCTTGAAAATTTATTTACACAAATCGTTTCGTTATGAAGTAAACCAACGTTTGTTTGCTGTCCGTTGACACACTATTTTGTTTGTTGACGTTCGCTTTAGGATGAGTAACGTGTGTAGTACGGTCATCTATCTTCAAGAGTGAAATATGAGAGGCTTTTATAAGAGTCAGAGAGAACTTTTAAGTTTTCATATAAAGAATTCACACCATCTTATATACATCTGAAAACTTCCGAGTATGAATCTCGTTCTTAAAACATTCCCATCTCTCAAGATTCCGTATGGTAAACAGTCGACTGTCATTCGCAGAAACAATGCAAATTACTCAGTGAAATATTTTGCATATTTTTGGATGAAAAATAAAACAAACTGTAGAACCAATTGACAGGAAATACGAATGGAAACTTAAAAAACTCTTTTTAAACATAAGAACAAAAATGTGTAAATTCTTTAGTCTTTTTGAGTTGGAAAATTTAATCGGCCATTTAGCAGTACCAAGACACACGAAATTATTTTTTGTAGCCTTTCTGCGATTTTCAATCTAACTATTTAATGTATATATATATAAATAAATAAATAAATAAATAAATAAATAAATAAATATATATATATATATATATATATATATATATATATATATATTCTTTAATAGTTAGATGAAATGTGTTGTGGTTAGTGTTCCGAGCTGTCACGCAGTAGGCTTGGGTTCAAATGCCGATAGGCTTGGTCGTTTCCGTGTCGTCGCCCTCATAGGGTACAATGCTGGCTCACTTATAGGGTGCTCCCACAATAAAGTAGCCAGTAAATCGTGGTCAGTAACAAAATGTGAATGTCTCACGACAAAGTGCCTCCGCATTAGACGATATATAATATATATATATATATATATATATATATATATATATATATATATATATATATATATATATATATATATATATATATATATATATATATATATATAGTTATTTATTTATGCTTTCTTTGCCTCGATATATACCTCGATGTTATGTAAATAAGATACGTTGCAAACCCGGAATTCTATAACATAAGGCTTATTTCATATCAGTTTATTTTCAACAGCATTTCTGATTCCAAAATAAAAGTTTAAAATTCTTTCAGAAATAGAAAGACGGAATTAAAAGAGTTCAAGATATTTTCAACAATAGGAGAAAACTATCCGCATTTTCTAAAAGATTATCACAATCCTATTCTTTAAGTTCAAGGAGAATGACATACAAAGTCAAACTTCTTTTAAGCCGAGAAAGGAATTTCCGGAGAAGGGAATTTTCTAGGAAAACCCTGAGATGTACAAATGAGAGGAACGCATGTGTCCATGGCATTGTTGAAACAGGTAAAGCGAGTATTTCATCGACCTTTCTCAACAATGATAGGCATTAAAAAGGATACCTGCAGAAGTGGAATTTAGTGTCGACTTGAGTTCAGTGTAAAATGACTCGACCAGTGTGTTTACTACAGACTCTTAAAGTCTGAAGTAAAACAACATATATAAATTTATCTCAGATGAACAATCGGAATGTAGTAAAAAGATTTATGAATAAGAAAAATCATTTAAGACAATAAATTCTCAACTGAGGATTTGAAAGATGATTTTTAAAGATAAAATTCAAATGATAAAGCCTTTGTGTAAATTGTAAATTACGAAACAAACCCATATGACCGTACCTCTAAGGTAATCCATTTTAAGAGTTTCTAGTTCCGCGAAAAAAAATTAAAAATTAAAAAAAAAGCAATTTAGGTTTAGGAATGAAAAGCTCTAGTAATTTGCTCTTTGTAAAACAAGATGCATTTACAAACAGAAAATACTTTGTAAGCTAATAGTTCATATTGCATTAAACATGCTCGCATCATGAAAATTGTTTCTCATATATGAATGAAACTGGCGAATAGTTTAAAATCTTTAGAACTGAGGAAAATAGAAAGCATTTAAAGAGAATGTTTTATATATATATATATATATATATATATATATATATATATATATCATAAAACTACTTCCATGAAAAATATATTATAGGCTTTGTCAGGTGCAAAATTTTATTTTATGCTATTGCTATATATGTATAAATGGCTTTCTTGATGTGCTTTTCACGGTTGCAAGTTGATGCACAAATTTTCCTGTTATAACTGGAATGATTTATTTTCAACACGAAGATAGTAGGAAATGCTCGAACATGAAGAAGTTATCACGAATAACAAGTAATCAAACAAAAATATCAGCTATCATACCAATGCACGAATCCTTTTTCTTATATCTCAGCTGACCTTTTAATCATATCATATAGATAACCATCTTAATATTTCAACTTATATTTTCTGACAGTTAATTTTGCTAATTAAATTGAATATATGGGGTACATAAGTTTAACGAAGCAAATTATTAAAGCTATTCACCAAATAAATCTAACACTGTCTGAGTTGCGTCCATGAATAACACAGAGTTAAGATAAAAGATCTTAATACAGGAATGAACGTGAACTTCCGGGATTGACAAAGCGGGCAATGTAATGTAATGCATTAATTACTATCCTTTATAAAAGCTTCCTTGCAAGACGCTGATATTGGTTTTACACCATATTATGAATACTATCGAACAAAAAAATATATTCGGACTAAATTTAACCAAATTTTTAAACAGACATACAGTTGGTTCTTATGCTTTCCAAGCAGGCTAAATATGTTTTGAATATAAAATAATATATACAGTGGAACCTCGATATATCGAACCTCAAAGTGAACGAGAAAACTTCGAATTATCGAGGATTTCGATTACCGAGGTTCGATTTATCGAGGAGATTTCTGCCTGACTTCGATGTATACAGGTTCACACTAAAATAATTGTATACTCACTGAAATGAAACTGATTTTATCAAAACAACTTCGATATATAGAGGTGGGGTGCCAAGCCAAGCAAACTAAAAATATATTGAGGTCCTACTGTGTGTGTGTATATATATATATATATATATATATATATATATATATATATATATATATATATATATATATATAAATACACGCACACACATACAGAGTAAGGTTTCAATAAGGAATCTTCCATGGACCTAATGAACTTCTCGTATTAGTAGGGCGTCCAGAAAAATGAGCAAGAATGAAGTCCTGAGTTTGAGGTAGGGTATTTTGTTTCTGAGAGAAGTGGGATGAAAATTTACACTGGAATTACCTCTTTCACAAGCGATTTTTGGGTAAATGGGGGAAGGCGTAAACCCTAAACCCCGCAGTTGTGACACTGTCTCATACATAAGCAGTCCTAAATATTTCATGACTATACTGCATTCAAAGATAAAGCGAAACGCACAATTCAAACGGAGGTGGTATCGCTGTTCCGGAAGAGCATTGACGCAAGTGAAATTCACCAACTTATTCAGGAAAGGGAAAATAAGGAAACCGCTCATGATTAATGTTAATTTCAACGTGAGAGACTTTGATGGAAATGAAAGTGGGGTTATATCATTTTTACTTAATGCTAGTCGTCCAGGAATGCTTTGAAAATTTCGACAAGTGTCGCATTTTGACTCAAAATGTCTTTATTTTGCACTTGCGTCATTATTCTATACAAACCCATTTAACAGCGAGTGTTATATCCTAGGCAATACTTATGCATACATTAAAATATCTACCTCACGGTATAACTTAATGAAATTATCATTTTACTGTAATTACTGAGAATTTGTGGGTAATACACATTTCCAATTTTCCTTAAGGAGGCACACCTGATCTTATCGCAGATCTCCAATACCCAGACTCAGGTAGAAGATTTTTTTTTCTCGGTATTTTCAAATCACATTTTTTAATTCTGTTTCATCATACGGAGATGGACATTTTAAAGAAGAGTGGGTAGTTTTTAAAAGTTTTAATACTTGGCATTTACTTTTAATGTCAATCACTAAATAATCGGGGGTTTTAATTAATAAAACAAAAACATTCGCAAAAACCCATTCACGAATTTTAAGGGCTATTTTTTAAAGCAGGAAACATAATTCAAAAATATAAATTTGCTAATCTATAATAAAAAAACTACCGAGTGGAAAATTTCCATACCACATCGTGGAGGATTAAAATTCCTCTACGTCAAATGATTCCTCGCCTTAACATAAAATTACATGTTATAAAAAAAATTGAAATGTAGCCGAGTTTTATTGTTACTGAGCTACAAATGAGATAAACATAATAATAGGAATTAAATGTACTTTTTGTCGGTAACAGCGTCAAAAAGCTACAAAAATTGCAGTGACTGCTGGAGTTCTTTTTGTCAACAGTCAAGTGTGATGACATTAACAGCAGAGATCTGAACGTTTTAGAGTTTGTTTTCAATATATTTTACTAGGCAATTTCCCAAATTTATCGCAAGCAGTAATTAATCTACTAAGCCAAGCATCAGGTTTGACAAGAACTTTATCGGGACGCTCTAAAAATTATGACAAAGGACATTACGAGAGTAAGTCATTAAATAAGTCAGAAAAGATAATTAAAAAATAACTTATAGTGATAATCAATTCAAAACTATTTTTATTTCTCAACATAATCCCCACCAATATTTATGCACCTATCCCATCGTTCTCTCAGTGCCCCAAAACCAGCTGCATAAAATTCTTTGGGTTGCTGTCTCAGCCGCATAGGACTTCATGTTGAACCTCTTCATCATCTACAAAGTGTTTGCATTCAAGCATTTTTTGATTCATGTTGATAGTGATGAACCTATGATTTATCACCAGTGATTATTCCGTAAAACATGTCTTCACCTTCATTAGGATACTGATAAAGGTTTTGCAAACACTTTGCAGATGATGAAGCGGTTCAACACTAAGTCCTAATTTGACTGAGACAGAAGAACTTTGTGCAGCTCGTAAAGGGGAACTGAGAAAACGATGGGATGAGTGCATAAATATTAGTGAAGATTATGTTGAGAAATAAAAATAGTTTTGAATTGATTATCACTGTATTATTTTTCAGTTATCTTTTGTGGCTTACTTAATGACTTTCCCTCGTAGAAAGCTCAAAAACTGAAATTTCTCTAGATATATTTTTCTTGGACATTTAGAGTAAGTCACTGGTGGTAGCTTCTCATAGAGATACTGAATAAAGCGTATCGATATGAATACATACCTTCCTCTTCTGTCCTCAGTTTAAAAGGTTCTGATGACTCGCCCCTTCCAACGTCATTCTCAGCGACTACTCTCAGAAGGTAAGTTGTTCCAGGTTGAAGATCATTTAATAACACTGATGTCTGAGTTGCTGGAACGCTGCGTTCTTGTAGACGATGCGATGCCCCTAAAACACAAAATAAGAAATATGATACCCAGAGATGGATTAAAATGCATAAAGACTTTCTGCTGCAATATGCTCAACACTCATTATCGTAGGAAGCAGAAAAAATAAACTTGTTGAAAACTAGAACATGCAAGAAAATATTTTATTTCTAAGGATGTCGGACAATTTAAAACAGTTATTTCAGTGCTGGGTAGCAGGAGTTTGGACTAGCTTTTTGGGAGAATAATGATATACTTACTGATTAAATAAAACAGCTGTGTATGTATGTTTTAAGTAATTTAAATTTCTTAAACCTACAATAAAATCGAGACTCTTTCATCGCACGTCATTTTCAATAAGAAAATGTTAATTCATAATCTTCAATGTATATATTTTAATTTTAAGCTGATAGTTAGATGTTGCCAGAGAGAGATTCCTCCTGCTCAATTATGTCTCTGATTGAATAATTCAATTTTAATTCATACGTCCGGTGGTGGTAAAAGTTATCCAACCATGAAATGTAGAGAACAGAGAAATGATGTTTCGCTTCCTCAATTAAGTCACATATGAGTGAATTTCGTTCTGTATGTACATTTCTTTTTGTAATAATGTCTGATAGTGATAAAAAACTACGGTGAATATTTCCCAAACTCACTTTATGCTGTGACGGAGATTTTACCTGAATGCAGAACATTATTTTTTATTAGGATTTTTTTAAAATAAACGCTGAGCATGCTTAAATTGTTTTTCTAACAGACAATAGAAATAACCAACTCTTCAGCATTCGCATTACAAAGAAACTAAACAAATGAAAACTAGGATAATTCAGATTTCTTACCGAGAAATTCTGTTACATACACATGCAAAACATATGCATATCCCTAACAGCACAGTGACTAGGAGATCCCGGCGCAAAGATGTCACAGAACGTCGCAGTAAAGTCCCAAGTGATGTTTCACAACTAGAACATGCAAGTGACGTCGTAATGACATCATGACGTCGTGGTGAAGACTCAGTAGTGATAAAAGTTACATTGTGATATTACACTGTGCAGTGATGCATTTCGTTTATAGTCACCAAGCAATCACATAGTCACTTGATCATGACCACATAGTAATGAATCACAAGGGAATTGGCTCAGTGTTGTCATAAGGAATGTCCCTTGAGAGCCACGGTGTTCCAAACATGCAAAGTAACTTAACTGGAATTGTGACTACGTGCGACGTATCTGCGACGTTATGATGACTAAGTGTGCTAATAGGGATGTTCTATGTAAAATTCCAATATCTAAAATTTTTATTCATAATTAGAGATTCTGAAATAATAACAAAATGAGATATACATTATTAAAACTTTGAAAAAGCAACAGCTTTATTGATCTTATCTACTCAAAAAGCTCCGTGTTTGATGAACACTAAAAAAAAGGAAGAAAAATAAAGAAGAAAATAGAAGTTTTCATTCATAAAATAATGAATGACTAAAATATCCACCGCCGAAAATATTTTTTTTTAAAATTAAGCTCTAAATATATATATATTTCTTTTTTTATGTTAAATATTCTAAAGATATTTCTCTTCGAGTTTTGAGAAACGCGTAGCGCAGTACTAACTTTGTACCTCATAACCTTAATTTACAGCTCAAACTCCTTTTAATCACACAGGTTCCAGGAAATATGCATGAATATTTAAATATTCAAGAGAAGTATACTTAAATAATGTAATCTGTACAGAAAATCAATGGCAGATAAATTTATTAAGCCAAAATATCAGCCTGATTCCTAATACCATTTCGTCTATTATCTACGCTTCATTTATAAGTGATGGAAGAACTAATCTGAGACTATAGTCCTCTGGGGATTTGGACCCACGGGTAATATATATATATATATATATATATATAGTGCCACTTATACAAATAATAATATTTATATTTAAAAACATTTTATTAGTTCTTCGCTAACATAAATATGTACAATTATACAATATTCCAAGAGGAATTACATAATATGTACTTCTAACCGGTTACATCTTATATTCTAGGTCATTTTTACACTAACTCAGAGATTGGAACAACTTATCGTCACCATAGAAACTGAGTGAAAATCTGTTGCTATGCTAAATCTGTTGCCACGCGAAAAACACCGATTTGATAAATCTTAGGCTATTATCTTAAAATGTATTATATATATAAATATATATATATATATATATATATATATATATATATATATATTGAGAACCACTTGAGAGCCACAGAGTCCAAACATTCACAGTAGCTTAACTGGGATTTAGGGATGCGACATCGATGTCGATGTTTTCAAAACATCGATGTTTTGATAAAAACATCGATGTTTTAAACATCGATTTATTGAAGCCGATGTTTTTTTAACATCGATGTTTTGTGCTCGATGTTTTTTTTTAATGAAAAAGTACCGTAATAAAAAAAAATTACCACGTAGCATAATTTTCACACTCAGTAAATGTAAGTCTGAATTCTGAAAAGGACGACTACAAAAGGGGGAATGATTCCTTAGCAAACAGACAAATGACAATTAACAACCAATGAACCAATCAGAGCGCTTGGAATGTTCCTGACACTCCAGAACCTTCCATGGGGTTTTATTTTACAAATAGTATATACACGAGTGCATTCATTTAAGTTTTTGTTTTGTTCTGGTTTTATATTATAAGTTGACGTTAATATTATTAGTAAGATGCCTCCCAAAAGTACCGTTTGGAAATATTTTTACAAAACCTCTGACAAATTGGCGAAATGCAATATTTGCCTTAATTCCCTCAAAACTTCTGGCAATACCACGAATTTATCTGGACATTTGAAGGAAAAACATGGCGGTATTTACAACGAGAATTTTGAGTCATCAAAGTAGCCGAAAGCAATCAAGTTTTTGTCATTTGTGTCTGCCCAATCAGAGAGGAAAATTAAATCACCCCCTCCCCCCACGACTAACGGAAGTAACATTAATGTTAGAGGTTACTAAACCAGTTTTAAGAAATGGATGTTCTAAAACATCGATGTTTAAACACATCGATGGTTTTTGGGCGATGTTTTATTACCATCGATGTTTTAATATTGAATATCGATGTTTCAAAACATCGATGTTTTGTTATCGATGTCGCATCACTACTGGGATTGTGACTACATGTGACGTAGCTGCGACCTTACGATGACAAAGTGTGCTAATAAGGGTCATCTATGTAAAATTGAAATATTTAAAAGTTTTATTCATAATTAGAGATTCTGAAATAACAAAATGATATATAATTGTACAATATTAAAAATTTGAAAAGGCAACAGCTTTATTGATCTTATCTATTCAAAATGCGCCGTGTTTGACGAACATTAAATAAAATAAATAAATAAATAAAAGTTTTCATTCATAAAATGAATGACTAAAATCTGAACCTCCGAAAACATTTCTCAGAAATTAAGCACTAATAATATACATTTCTTTTTTTTTATAGTTAAATACTCTAAAGCTATTTCTCTACGAGTTTTGTGAAATTCGTATTGTAACACCAATTTTAGCGTATAACCTAAATTTACAGCTCAAACTCATTTTAATCACACAGGTTCCAAGAAATATGCATGAATATTTAAATATTCAAGAGAAGTATTCTAAATAATGTAATCTGTACAGAAAATCTGTGACATATAAACTAATTAAGCCAAAATATCAGCCCGATTCATACCACTTCGACTATCATCTGCGCTTCATTTGTAAGTGACGGAGGAACTAATCTGAGACTAAAGGCCTTTGGGTATTATAGACCCGCGGCTAAATATATATACATACAATAATATTTCTTGCTTAAATTCCAAAATAACAAAAAAAAATACAACCATGATATTTAATATTGAAACAGTGAGACGATATATGTTTAAACAAATTATCTTTTAAAAATATGATATAAAATACTGCATGAATACAGGTGTCATGTCATCTGTTCTTACCCTCTATGTCCTTCCAATAGTGCACAATATACTGTGTAATTGGGCTGTTACCATCAAAGGGACTCGACCAAGAGACGGTGGCTGCTCGGCTCCAAACCTCGCCCACTTTCACAGACAAAGGTCTTTCTGGAGGCTCTGTCCGGAAAGCAACAAACGTGTTACATACAATTTTAACTGATATAGATCGAATATACAAGAATAAACATTAGCGTGGTAACGAAAATATCATCTATGACACTTCCATCTATGACAAAAAATGGGGAACTTTAATAGTTTTGAACGACACGGAATGCATCTCACAGTGTAATCTTCTGAATGGAGTGTAAGTTATCAGATTGTGATGATGATATGACAGATAAAAAATTCAGATTTTGTGACAATTAGACTCTAGCGAGGAAAAATATAGATATGGTAAGACACGAAGACTCTTTTCGCGTAGATTCATTCTTTAATTTCAGAAATTCAATAAAACTGTATAAACAGGAATCTTGCGGGAAATCAAACAATTTTACTCTGTTTTTCTATGTAGAGTATCGAGTTTATGAACAAAATTTCTGAAATTCTAGTATTCATTCCAGTATGAAAAAGGGAGACTGCAGTACATATACGCTTAGAGAAGATATTTAGTACGGAGAGGCCTACAACATAGTTATTTCATCGAAAACGAAAGTATTTAACATTCATGCAAATATCGTCAGTATTTATGTACAGTAACCGTCTAGACCTTACCAACAATTCTCAGAATGATAGTGGTGTTTGTATCTCCAAACTGATTCTTGGCAGAACACGTGTAAGATCCGCCATCATTCCTATGGGTGGACAATATTGTGAACTGGGCAATCACTCCAGTGGCTGACAATTCTTCATTTATTTGGACTCTGCGATACACAGAAACACAAATTAGTGTTAAAACACACAAAAATTGCAATGTGAAAGCGGTTCAAAATAATACAGAAGGATAAAATAAAACAAAATAGTATATAATTCATAACATTTTGCATGATATACGATGGAATTTCAGAAGTGTAGTAAGGTTGGACAAACGCACTGATTCTTTTAAACTGGCTTGAGACGGGGAGAAATATTTACTTCTATTCTGTCATAAATTAGGATTATACTTCGTTTTTGTTTGATTTAAACAGTCTGATATAATAATTACATCAACACCACGAAGGTATTCGTTATCACCGATAAAAGAATCTCCGTACGAATGACGAAGTAGAACGTGAGTCTCGCTATATTTTACGCCTAACTCACCACTCATCCATACAATTTATTCCAACCCCTTAATAGCGAGAGAGTGTTTCAGTTCTTCATACTCAATTCAGAATTTCTCTCCAATTTGCTACCGCTTTACTGTAAAGTTTAGTGAGAACTTCATCCTCGCCTTTCTGCCTTGCATATGTTACTTCCACTTACTTACATTTGATCTATTTGGCAGTTGTATAAAATATCACTGGGTTAACAAGACCGAAGTCACACAATATATATATATATATATATATATATATATATATATATATATATATATATTAGACAAAGTTGTAAGTGAAAAACCAGTATAAGCTATAAACCACTACAGCCAGGAACCAAAAATATGAAAAGATAAGTGAAAAATATGAATAGATAAGTGAATAATAGGTTTTTGACAGTATCTTTTCATCAGCGGCGCCCATACTGTCTAAAAACCAATGGATTGTTTCTAATAAGTATGATCTGAGCAATAAACATACTTAGACACCGTACAATCCTTATGAAACAGAAGAAGGAATAATCAGTGGCTTTATCATAGATCACCAAACTCGGCACCAGACAAAGTGAAAGTTAAGTTTATATTTTATATATATATATATAAATAAATAAATATATATATATATATATATATATATATATATATATATATATATATATATATATATATATATATATATATATATTTACATGGTCAACGCGAGCTGTTATATCTCACAGTTAATTTTTTTCCCACGAAAATAATTTTTTACGTCTCATACGAATACTGCAAATCACATTCATGCCATTCTATACCTTCATAAACATTAAGAGTGAAATAACACATTTAAAAAGGATCTCGTTAAAATTTTGCTGACAAGTCTAGATTCATATCTTTTCCCTTTCTAGTGCATCTGCCAACTAATCGAAATCAGATAAGGCAAGCTTATCTGATGTAAAGTAAAAACGAGTATTAAAACCTTTTCAGTTACCAGGTTTTCAACTTACTGAATTAGCCCTTCTTTATTAAGGATGCGTTTGTGGATATTGTCATTTAGATCAGTGGTGCGCATCAGTGGATCATATTTAGATCAGTGTGGATCGCGACCCACACTGGGGTTGTAACAAAAACTGGAGGGGTCGCGGAGAGTTTCAAGTACATTTATACCATTGAATTATTTAATTAAAAATATGCTTTAAATTTTCTGTAATTACATATGTTTAATATTTGTATTTGATTTTTTTATATGTTAAAATATGTATGATATTGTTACATAAGGTACCAAACAGTCTAGCAATGCTATAATTGCATTGATTCTATACACTTCTACCTATCTGTATGAAACTAGGTTTTCAAAATTAGTTGCTATAAAAACTGTACAATTATTAAGACTTAACACAGAAGATGACATGAGAGTAGCACTCTCAAATATTTAAAAAAAAATTGAATAAATATTATTCGAGATCTAGGCTCATCCTTCTAATTCGTTTTTTTTCTATTTTACTTTTATATAAATAAATGAAATTCATAGTTTTGAAGGTTCAATATGTAGCTAATAATTTTGAAATCATACTCTTTTTTAACTTTAATTTTTCTTAATTTTTAGCTAAATGAAATACAAATACATATCAATATTTGAATATGAAGTTTTAGTCACATGAGATTTGGCAAAAACAAGTGTAGATGGTAAGAAAGAATATTTTTTTCTTATTCAAATTATGCAAAGTTAAGATGCACCTTCAATCTACAGTTCATTGATTTTAAAAATAGATTGTCGAAATTTGCTTTGTTGTTTTGTTGTGAACATTTTCCTAATTTAATAAAAAAAAGTTGCTTCTACCAAAAAAATTTTCATTGGGGGGGGGGGGTGATTTTTTATTTACAGAAAGCATCACTGATTTAGATGACAAAAAAGATTGGCAGATTAAGAATACCTTCCCGTAGTCTGTAGTCCAACGCCATTTTTGGCCCACGCTGTAATCAAAGGTTGATCCCCTTCAGCGTCGCACACCAGCGTAGTGGATTCTGCTTTCCTGGCGCTTTTGATGCGACTGGCAGAGCTAATGCGTGGAGGTGCTGTTATAAAAGTGAAGATATAATATTAAAGATGTAACAAAAAGTAAGCTAAGAAATGCAAATTACAGCGCTGCTCTGCCTTACAGAGAATATCACAGGGAGCGTGAATAATGAGGAAATATATGTCAAAATTAGAATGAGGTTAGAAAAGTAGATGAAAATGTATATATTCATGACATATAGTTATCCATTTAATAGATGCTACAGATTTTATAAGATATCACATAAAAGTTTGTTATTAAATATGATACAACTAAACCTTGACGATTTCGATATTTCATGGAAATTAATCGTACTTCGAATCTATCGTATATATTAAGACTGGAAAGGACAGATAAAATCATTTTCACAAAATTGTTTTTCGTTGATAGTTACATTTGTTGCCTTACCTTGCGATACAATTAATAAATTTTACGGACACCATCTAAAAATACTTTTAAAAAATTCTTCAAAAACATCTAGACTGCAATTCTAACTGATTAACATGTTCTGTGTTTTAACACACAGAATTCATTTTTTATTTTTCAGCGAGTAACATTCTATGTGCTAAATATTTTGGAATAGTAAATTACTAAAATTTTGTTTACGAACTAAAAAACTGTTTCGTTAAGAACGTGTTTAGAGGCTCGTCGAAGTAAGATAGTTTAATGTTGTATCCATTTAGATTTCTGTACTGTTTTACTCCATTCAGATGAGCAAAAAACACCAATAGGGAGTTTTCATTTCTGCAATACAAGGTATTAAATAAAAGCTAGGGAATGAGTAAAAGACTACGATGTTGAAGAAGTTACAAAATATTCTTTTAAAATACAGTCTGTCCTATAAATAAGTATACACTAGATTCATGTATGGAAATCTTGAGTGTAACATATTTTATGATATCGATAAAATTGTCAGGATTTAAAACTGAATAATGAACATTTCCTTTTAAATAGCCCTAAACAAAACTATTAATTATTTTAAGTTTATTGTTTAAAAATAGCTTATTAAATTTATCTTTACCTTTAACATTTAGTCTAGCTGATTTTCTCAGGCCCTCGCCAACTCCATTTGATACATCGCACGTGTAAACACCTTCATCATCCTTTGATATCTTCTTAAAGATTAAAGATCCATTCTCGGACACTTTCCAACGGGAATTTTCCATTATGGTCAGGTCAGATCCATCATCTGTTTCAAGAAAGATTTACTTATTTATTTTAAAATTCCCCAACAGTCCACTGACAAATATTCGCAACAATTTATAACCAAAGTTTAATGGTTATGATAAACATAATACGTCTGCAAGTTTATCAATGCATTATATTATTGTGTATAAAAATAAAAAATTAAAGCATGCACTGACCATTATCAATCAAGGTCAAAATTATTCAGTATGATATAATATATTTAACTAATGGAACAAAACTTTAGTATCACAAGAAATGTCTAATCAGAAATGGAATTGATTCATAACTGATATATCATATCACGCAATCTCGAAATTGTCTGGTATTTAATGGAAAAGTCTTCTACATTTTGATTGAAGCAACATACACTTTATACAAAAAATAATCTTCACTGAACTTTTCGCACCAGAGAGAAAGAATACATGGAATTGATGTTAATGTTAACTACAAAAGTAAAATATTTATTTAACGGAAAGAACAAATGAATCACCATTTTGTTTCTTCCATACGGCAACAGGTTTGGGATATCCCCTGGTATAGCAGTCGAGAGCTGCAGTCATGCCCCCCATGGCTGATAAATCCTTAGGCTCTTGTACCCATTGTGGAGACACTGCAAAAAGAAATAAGTATGATTCCACATTTTCTAGGACACAAGATCAATTTAAATACTATATTTCATCCACCCATTCAAATTATATATATATATATATATATATATATATATATATATATATATATATATATATATATATATATATATATATATACATACACACACACACAAACACATACAAATATTACACACATTTTGTTCACAAATTATAAAACTATTTGCTTGAATTTGATAAAATTAGTGAAATAAGAATATCTTACAATTCAAAACAGTTAAATAAATAGATAGAGTTTTCATTTTAATAAGATGCAATAAATAAAATAATGAAATAAGAAATATTAAAAACATGCAAACGACAACTTGGAAAGGATTATTTTAAAAGATTTTAAAAATAAGTACGCGAAGATAGTGGTTATGCGAGTCTCGTAAGTTACACAAAATATGAACAACACAAAGTTAAAAATAACATTCGAGATCAATATCTATCATTTCATCTGTAGTCATCTGCCTACATTAAGAGATGATGCGTGCATGAAATAACTTTGTTTCTAACCTAGTGATACATTTTCTAGAATCTTAAGCTCAGTGATCTATAAATCATTTCTTATAAACATATATAAAAATATACATATACTCATCCAAAATGAAATGGAAATACACGATGAGGAAGAAAAATAAAGATTCCCCAAATAAATTCAATTTTTTATTTGTTTTTGCTAGAAGTCTCCGTAAAACAATTTGCTATTTTTTTATATAAATTCTGGAAAATATAATTATATTGTTGAGATTACGTTATGTACAATACTTTACTACCCATACAAAAATCATTTCAAAACATTTAGAAAATGTATGCTTTATACTAAAAATAATCATTCCAAATTACAGTAAAAAAAAATAAGTAATTGAACAAAGCAGTCATAGAGTCTAGATCAGGCCTGCACAACTCGAATTGTGATGAGGGCCATAGTACTTTATGGAAAGCTGTTGCGAGTCGCAAGAAAATAGGATAGATGAGAAAGCGAAAAACATTTTAGCTAACAAAAACTGAATTATGGATTATTTTAAAAATTAAATAAGTATCAATATTCATTGCTTAGATATTCCTTTCGTAATATTATAAATCTAAAAATAATATACCTTATTTTTTAGATTTATAATATTATGTGTCTACCCAAAAGGCTTCGCAGGCCACAGAATGAGTGCTGGCGAGCCATATGTTGTGCAGGCCTGTCTAGATGCCGAATAAGAGAATATACTGTAATACAATTAGAAATATATCAAAAGAACGTATCTCTATTCTTTAAAATAGATATTGCTTATAAGAATAATTTCATTGAAGAAATTTCACCGGTAATATCTTATACGTTTTATATCGTATTGAAATACAACTATAAATCATTGACGAGTTTGAGGACACATAAACACATTACTTGCATATTTGCAAGGTAGACGTAAATGGTTACATAAGCGTCTGAGGTTCTTCGTCAGGTTCTTTCGTAGGTTTTGAATGTCTCAGAGAAGAGCAACCATAAGTGGAATTATTTAAATCGAAAAGTAATGACGGATTTAATTTTCGTTAATGTAGGTCACAGTCTGGTATGACCTACATTGAACAAACTCACAATGACAACGGAATACGCACATAATCTTACACATAGAATTAAAACAAAAATATTTGAAAACATATTTATGAAAAATTCATTGGCAGAAAATCGTCACAATACAAAATCAACAGTTATCAACCAAATTTTGAATTATCTTTTCAAAAACAACATATAGGATAAGCATGAAATTTGCTTTTCCTTTGATATTTATGTACCTTACAATGTATTATATACATATTTCTTCGCAAGAAAAAATATTGTATCATAAACTCTAGATGAAACACGTTTATATATTTATACCAAGATCACGCGTATAAGCCCATAAAAACGACACTAAAATATCCAATCAAAAGTTCATTTTTACGAAATTCGTTTTAAATTTAGCATTATTTTTAGAAAAAAGAATAGATCATTATTTGATAAAAATTGGTAAATTAAAAAAAAAGGAGATTCCTCTATGATACATACATAATAGGAATGTCAAGCTTAATTAATCCTTGATACATACAAGTGTATAGGAACCATCTGTATGAATACAATTTTTTTTTTTTAAATCGAGGATGATAAATTATTTATAAAGGAAACGCTATGCAACTCGCCGCGCGTAAAATTGCTATCGAAATAATATAATAAAAATATTTCTGCACTGATATCAATTGATATTAATCTTTTAAAATTTTTAGCAGCTACAATTAATGTGAAAAACATAACTAAAAATACCACTTACAATTTAAAACGCTGATAACAGTAATAATAACAGTACAAAACAATAGTGGCTTCTCTATTTAAAAAGCCTGCATTATACTTCTTATTAAACAGTCGGAAATGTTTACTTGGCGCACGCATTTAAAGATATAACCAAGAAAGACCAATATGATTTCAAAAACATTAAAACCATAAGACTTTAAAACATAAAAAAGATTTTAAATAATCTTAAGTTTACAGCATTTCAAACGTCAACAGTATTTTATTCGCATAAAGCATCTACCCAAATACAATAAAAAGGCAACATATATGAAATATACGATCATACCAAAAAGTTTATGAGCGTTCAGAACTAAAGCTTAGAGAATTCACAAAATTTTATGACGTGAAATTTTTACCAAAATTTGTTTTCAAGTGCCCACTTTTACCGAATATATATTTTTTCAGTTAATTAGTTTTGAAAACGAATCCAATTAATCTAAAATTTAAGAAATTGCAACAATGTAATTGATAACAATTAGTGATCTTCAGGTGGTAAGAAGCAGCACACTTTGTAAAATCGACATCAAACTGGATAAAATTAAATATTACCACCCAATCTGCCACAGAGATTGTTCTCCACTTACCGTAGAACAGCTTTCTTAGTGAAAAATACGTTTCATTTTGTGTTTACATTAAGAAAAAGAAACATATGTTTGTTTGTATTTTTTAGTCATAAATAAGTGGAACCCGTTCCTTTTTATTTCAAAGAGGAATCAACATCATGATGACACTAATATTTCTAGAAAAAGGGAGGCAGAATGCGATTTCATACCCTCGATGATTAACATATCATATTTTTCATCACTTCCAACCGAATTCGATACACGACATGTATAGTTTCCTATACTGTCTGGCCCGAGTTTTAAAATAGTCAACGACGAGGTAAAATCGTCGAGAACTTTTGTCGTCAAATGCTCGTTGTGAAATAAATCACGTCCATCTTTGAACCATCTGAAAGTGAAAGGTGGATCGCCGCTAACTACAGCGCAAGCCACGAACACTCTCTGCTTCATATCAATTTTCTTCGGGAAATGGAAGGGGTTAATTACCGGTCCTTCCATACCTACAAATAAAATTTTCAGTTATTATTAAAAGATCAAATATTAGAATAAACTGCTTTAATCATCAGCAGTAAATGTCATATATTAAAAATCATTTTATACATTAGTATACTTAGCATATAAAAATTAAGAATAATGGAAGTATCATTTCTTTAGTATGATAAAATAAAAAAAAACTTTCATAGATGCGACACTGATATCGAAGTTTTTGAACATAAATTTGTTAAAAATAGTTTAATTTATAATCCTAACAATAAATCATTTGATATAAAAAATAATTGTTTTTATAAAACACGTTTTCTGATGTTCATTAATAGAGGAAAAAATCTGGAGTAAAAGCTTTTTCCATATGGCTACGTTTGAGAATACCAAACATCATCTAAGGAACTTTGACCATAAGAACTAGCAAAACAACATAAATTAAAAATTAATATTTATTCAATGCATATCGCTTGTAAATTAATTACGCTTTTATAGATATTTAAAAGCATTACGTATGGTCTTCGGTCAATTCGTACAATTTTTTTTTAACTTAATCATCCTAATCAATGTTCTCACTCTCAAGAAATAATCTAAGTTTTAAGGTATCAAATAAAATAAAATAAAATAAAAATGAAGCTTCAACTACACTACGTAATGAACTCAATGAAAGGTTTCCTTCAATACGTTATTTCCAAATAGCAAAGAAAACTGTTACTTCTAGATTACAAAAGTCTATTAAAAGTAGTTTTAATAACCTATTCATGACCACGATTCATTAGAAACGTAACGTACCTCACTTCACGAATTTTGAGTTAAAGTATTTCACAATAAAATTAATAGCTTAACTGAATATTCTTTTCTTCTTACTTTTGTTCACACCAATGAAAGGGAGAATAATCCAGGAGCTCTCGTACAAGAAGTACAACTTGTGAACACGCGGATCTTTTCAGATATTTCATTACATTAAACAATGATTTCAGATTTATCCACAACAGAGATAATTTTTAATTATTTTTTTAAGTGTTTGTGTTTTGTTCATAAATCGCTTGCAAACATCAAAATTACTTAAGCTTTTACGTTTAAATGCGTCATATTCTTTGCTCCCTTGCTCCACACTATAAAATTCGAAATGATTTCTACTTTTTGCGAGGTAAATACAACCTTTTTAACTTCAATAAAGCTATTAATTAGTTTAAGTCCACAATATAATATAATTTCGGCTGTATGATCCAATCAGCCATTAACATTAGTATCAAAATTCATAAAATCTGATATCTTTAAGGACAGAGTAATACATTATTCTAACGTAACATATATATAAATTTTATTTATTTGAAAGTTATCTTTCACTAAAATTAACAATAATTAATCTCAATTTTAAAAATACTGAATCCATATACATAAATTATTTAATCATGATGAAAATTTCGCATTTTACATTATTATACATAACAGCTCTGATTCATGCTTGCAGACACTAATATTGAAAATATTGTAAGAGAAATTTATGTTACCATAAGGTTCTTAAATATTCATTTTTGAAAAATTTCTATAGGTAACACTTTGGCTTCAAACATTCAACGTTATTGAAATATCTGCCCAAAACCATTTATTATATTCGAGACAGTTGCTTCAATAACACAGAAAATTTGATTGGATGTCACAGTGTATATTTTATTCGTGATTTTCTGATTACAAAATTTTACGAGATCTCAAGATCACCATCATGGAAAACAAACATTTAGCATTTTTTCAAAGCATACATTGTAACTATTTCAGAACAACCCCCACCTAAAAGTTTTATGATTTAAATTTTCAATAATTTCTTTTTTTTTATCTTTCATTCAAAACTGGACAAAATAAAATCTCAAATATTTATACACTTAAATCTTAATTTAAAAACAGATCTTTCTAGATAAATTCCAAAACATTACAAACGCTAACGAATATATAGCAGTTTATAACTCATTAAATGTAAATATTTTCACTTTCGGGATTAAAACAAAATTCTCAGTACTGAAATTATTTACCAAAAGGAACTGGTATTTTCTATTAATAGTACAAAATGGTATTTAGGGTCAAAATCAAGTATATGGCATAATTATTTTGAATATGATTTTAAATCTAAAATATACATTCAGTTTAGATAGTACATATAAAGAAAACAACGTACCTGAAGTTACGGTAATAAATAGAGCGATTTGCAAGCATTGCAGGAAAAATGTCTTTAGCATTTCAGATGATGCGCGAGGAGTTTCTTCAATTTTATTTTTGAAGTACATCGAATACTTCACAGCATTCACGTCAAAGTCACTAATTTTTCACACAAAAACAATAAAGAGAAACTACATTTGTTTAGTTGACAAACATAAAACTTTAAAAATAAAGTTTTACTTGTAATTTCAAAGATGAAAAATATTTGAACACGGCTCACAAGGAGCTATAAGCAAAGCAAATAAATAATTAAAAGACTTTCCAAAGCACTGTATATGAGATGAAATAATGTACCGTATAGTAGCGCCACGTTGTGACAAGATATAAAGTTAGAAACCTTTGCAAGTAAAATTTTTGTTTCCAAAAAAAAATATACCTTAATTTAAAACCAAACACATCAAATTTAGCATTTTATAAGGATTAAAAATTTATTTTATAATCACACAATATAATATGTTAAACATTGAAAAAACATTCAATTGAAAAAAATAAACCAGTAAGTATTAATTAAGTTTGAGAGGCGCAAATTATATTTTTCACAAAGTATTTAAAGAATTTAAGATTATTTAAGACAAAATGTTAATTGTTTACGGATAATATAAATAAAAACTCAGGGAAAATTTCACATCTCATAATGCATTTGAAAATGCGTGATACGTTTAATTCTTAATTCCTTAACAGGAATAGGTAATTAACTGACATATAAAAGAGATAAAATTAAAATAATAATTTCAAAAAGTTTTTAACAATTTCAATACTGTCATTCAATAAACCGCAGAAGTTACAATAATAAGCACATATAAATGCTTTCAACAAGTCTCTAAATACAATAATAACATATTTATGTTTTAAAATTTTAAAATACATTTATCTTTTAAAATACATTTTTAAATTTTAAAAGATAAATGCTGATTTGGCATACCCTCAATTATCAACGTGTCATATTTTTCATCAGTTCCAGCAGAGTTAGAGGCACGGCACGAATAGTTTCCGATGCTCTCCGGAACAAGTCTAAAAATGGTTAACTTCCACGTAAATTCGTCAAGAACTTTTACGGTCAGGTGTTCATTACTATCCAAATCGCGACCATCTTTCCTCCATTTTAAAGTAAATGGTGGATTACCACTGATTACATTGCATGTTACCATAACTCTCTGCCTAGAATCAATCTTCTTCGGAAAATGGAAAGGACTAATGACAGGTGCCTCCATGCCTGAAAAGGAGATATCAATTTTTTAAACTGAATATGGCAACAGTAAAGACAAAATACATGCCAATTTCAATTATAAACGTTCCTTTTATATATCATATCACCGAAATCTCTATGAAAGTTTATTGATCTAATATTAGTCAAGGAGTGTATTAAGACTCTAACAAGCTTAAGGCGATAGTAAAAGCAGTTTATGGGTGGTCTACATATTTTAGTTAATAACTAACAGAAATTCAACATATATTTTTCGTAAAAACGATTGGTTAAAAAAAGTTTTTTATAATACTAAATGTAAAAATATTTGCTCAAAATTATTAAAATGAAGATAAAAATACCATTAAATTTCTCTTTCAAATCAAGAGGCTCAGATATTCACCCTCACTTTCTACGTTCAAACAATTAATTTAGTAATGTTGAAACTAGATAAACTATAGCTCAAAAATGAAGAAAATTTGATAAGGTACATTATACTTTGTATTTTTCATCGTAATAACTAATTTCAACAGATTTTTTTAGGCACCGTAGAGTGTGTACCTCATGCTTCCGAAAAAAATAAAAAGTATTGATACAATTTTTCATGACATTAGAGTCCTACATAAACTGCAATTTAACATGTAAACATAAGTTGTGGCAGATGATAAATAAAAATTGATATTTAACAAAGCTATGACATTATTAAATATAATTATTGCTAGAAATGGTACAAAAGACGATATAAAAGAAAATCGATAAAAATTTTTTTATGAATTATCCATTGTTTACTGACCTTGAAATAAAAGGCAAAATTTTAACACAATTTTATAATTGTTTTATAGCTGTAATTTTATAGAAAAAATTATTATTGATTTATTTTTATAAACCATTGTAACCTGAACAGAAATGAACTAAATGTCAGTAAAATGTTTTGTTTTACATTCGGGCCAAAGCATTTTTCATTATGTACCTCTAATATTTTTTCCTGTGATTTAGATTTTGATTACCTCGATAAAATACGTTAAAGATCAGTAGAAAAACTAAAGAATTTGAAATAATAATGTATTTTGAAAAGTGTTTATGAGTAAAAAGAAACCAAGAAAAGTAGTTATAGCATTTGTTTGAATCAGATCGTAATTAATATTTTCCATCAGTTTAAAATAATTGAATATATGTAAGTTGCCTGGATTACATTAATGCTTAACGTGTTATAATACAGTAAAAATAACCGCATGCACTATCTTTGCCTATTGGAGTTATGACAGTTTTTTCCTTCTCATATCATTTGTGAAGTGCAAGAAGTGGCAAAGAGAAGATTTCAAAATGTTATAATTTAATTATCGAGAAAACTAACTTGTATTTAGTACATTATCATGTTCTATGGATATTGTTGATACCTTAAAATATGGCTACAATTTGGTTATCGATCTATATTTTTTTCGAGTTTAATGACAGATAATCTTATAACGGAAACTATGCGAATCATTAGCTCATATCATTACACAGATTGTCATTTCAACATGTATTTATAGCACGTTCAAAGATCAGTTTCGTACAAATTTCGGCTTTCTAATGAATGTTCAACACAATATAGCTAACGAATTTGAAAACTAATAATTTGGAATTTAGTAATAAAATGAATTCATGTAATCATTAATTCTTTTCTAATAAAATGAATCAAAGAAAAACGAAACTGTTTAAAAATAGTAATAACATATTTTTTCTGATCCACACTAGAAGCTAAAAGTTAGAGGCAGTAAACAGCAAGGTTGTAAAGAAACATTGATACCAATTACGCATACGTAAGTCTTTCTTAGAATTATGACTCAAGAAAGGTCGTTACATATTCTTGTTTCAACGTTCATAACATTATTACTTCATTTTCTTGTTTCAAAGTTCATAACATTATTAATAGAGAATTATCCGAGCTGATAGAAATTCAACATAGTATTCTTCAATAAAAATTATTATATATTATATAGGATACGATATCTCTGGACTATTATACATATAAATAACATTTGTGAGAATCAAAATCACAAAAAAATTTTTTTTTTTAAATATTCATTCCTTTGGGCTCGTATAGCAACCACCATTCAAAACTTAATCCTTCCAATAAGAGACATTTAACTTACAACACATATCTAACGTTAGCAACATTTTACAAATATTCAAGTACGTTAAATTATTAATAAAATTTGTACTCACCAAGTGTTGATACCGCAATTACAGACAACACTGCGTATGGCAGGAAAAAACACTTCGACATTTCTATCCAGCAAAGTCTTGAAAAGGTAGATATTGAATGCTTGACTCCGGGAAGGAAACTAATTATATTGATATACAATATAAATGATTAATATCGGATTACAGTATTAGGTATTCCATCAGTATTCTCTTTTGAACACCTATTTTGCACATTCTTAACAAGCAGAATGCCCCAAACGAATGTTTATGGATATAACGACGATGAAGCTTTCGATTAATCACATGAACATTGAAAAGCTTTGAACAGAAACGTATGAGTTCCAGGAACTAGCGCCGCATGGTGACAAAATATTAAAACAGAAAATTCTTTGAAATAATTACAAGTTTCGAAGTAAAAATAAAATATTTCTAAAGTTTTATAAATATAGAAGACAAGTAGATAAAATATAAACTGATAAAATCTCAACGAGGTTTTTCAACATAGAACTTTTTGAGTATAAATCAAGAGAAAAATAGTTATATTTGTCTGTAAAATGAAAGTTTTGTCCAAAACTTGCATTAAATTTATAAATAAATGTGTTAGATTTTTACAGCTATATGAGCAATTCTTCCCCAAAATAAAAAATAAAAAATCCCGTTATGAATTTTAAACAAAAGCGTCATGAAAATATATTATAGAATAATGCACTATCGTTCACTTGAAATCAATTTTAAAATTTGGAAATAACCCACGTTTCCCTCTACTGCCAAATGGCCTTTACGTTTTATGTGATTGCGCTGCTAATTTTAGTAACAGCTGTAGCCCTATGGCTTCAAATAAACATTTTAGAAAACCTGACCGATTATAGAAACTTCGGAACCCAATGGAAAAATAACACATTTCTCAACTCTGTTAATATGGAACACTTTACATGGTGACAAATTATTCAAATTTCATAACTTCTTTCAGGTTCAGCCTTAACAATACAAGTTCACGGAAAAAAGTTAAAAAAAATTCTTTTCGATTTTTTGTGCTTTCAAAATAATCAAATGCAGAATATGACGATATATGTAGAGAAATCAAGATATTTGCAATACGAATTAATTGCCGTAAGACAATTTTGCTGAAACGAGTACTCAGGGTAAGAAAAGTTCTGTTTTCGTCCCACGTTATCTGGCAATTGCGTTGATGTAGCATCTAATATGCACACGATAATAGTAGTGTGAAAAGATTGTTAATGACATTTTATTGCGATAGCTTAAAGGTAATTTAAGTTTTTTTACCGCTGTTGCTAAAGCACAATGAGTAATATGTTTAGTTTAATAACTAAATATACGAGTCAAGCGATAATAAACGACGAGAGCATTATTATTTACAAACACAGACGAACATACGAACAAAAACACAAGGTAAATAAAAATGCACAAGTAACAAATATTTATTTTAACCACTATCAGACAATTATTCGCGTTGACTGTATAACAAGAGATATAAGAGTGTATTGACAAATTTGATTAAAAAATAACATCAGAGAAAGTATGATTAACAAAAATATTACACAGTAAACGACGTACGCAAAATCAAAGGTTCATATTATTCACTTTAAAAAAATCTTCTCAAAAAAGTCCCTTTTACCTTTGATGAGCAGCTCATCCGATTTCTCATCCATGCCAAAATTATTAGATACCTTACACGTATAATTTCCATTGCTCTTCGCTCCCAAATTCGAGATGGATAGCATCGATGTGAAATCATCATGGGTGGATATGGATACACTTATATCGTTTTGAATGAGTGTTCCATCTTTATACCATGTAAAAACGAATGGGGGATCCCCATCAGCAACTACGCATGCAATGCCAGCACGCTTGCCGATGACCAGATTATCAGGAAAACGTATAGGAAGAATAGCTGGCTGTAAACCACCTGTGAATTTATTACATAAACAAATTAACAACGGATAATATATTTCACAAGACGTAAACATTTTCTTAAGGGTTAAATCTTGCATAAGAAAAAAAAATAAATATAGACAGAAACACATTTTTCATGTTCAAAAAATATGATTTAAGCATCTCTAACATATGCAAAAAAAATATTTTCAACCACTTTAAACTAGTTTATTAAATGTTCAGTCGATTGACGAAATTTTTATTGATATTTTCTTTTATTTATTTTTTCTAGTTAAATACTCTGTTATGTAACAGAAATTTTACTATCGTATCTATATGCATTTTAATGTAACACCAATTTGGTTTTTGTCTAGTACTTGACCACAGCAAAACACGGAGGAACATTGAAATTATGACTGCAGAATACAGATTTATGTATTGATAGCTATATATGTGAAAAAGTGGAATTCTAAATCCTTTTATACTATAGAAATACATTATTAAACGCAAAGGACAATATTTTTCATAACTATTGATTTATTCCTACTGAGGGCTTTTTAAATAAATTTAAGTACTTAAACTAGAAAATTACAGACATTCTGAGTTGTAAATACACTTTGACTAATTTTGAGAACGCAAAAAATACATTTTTCCTAGAAAATGCAATTTGTATCAGTTATCATATTATTTATATTTATATTTATACAATAATCTTGTAAAAAGTCCTGTAACTATACTTTATCTCATTAAAATCATGTTTATGTATGAAAATATCACTTCATCTGCATTTTATGCAAATACTAACACTTTTATAATTTGTAAGAAAGAGGATTTCGATAGATAATTTGTATTTCTATAGTACATTTTACAAATATATATATATATGTACATTTCAGCAATTTCCGTGTAATGATTTTTTATCGATTTAGGAAATTTCAGGATAAGTAAGAAAATTTGTTCGTGATATCAATGTAGATACCCAAAGATACTAAATCTGAATGTAAGTGATAAGAACTAATGGTTATAGCGTCTATCTCCCTTCATCAATAAATCAAAAATGTTTTAATCAAAAAGAAATGAAATACACATTAAGTAGCCACATTAATTGTCACAATATTGTATAAATTAAAATGGAAAAACCCAAGGTAGCTTACCTCCAACAATAGTCGCCAGTAGAAATAGAATGGCTGCGTGAAGGAAAAGCCAGCTGTAGACTGTTGAGAACGTCATTGTACCGTAACTGTGGTAAAATTTTGAAAGACGGAAATTGTCTTTCTATTCATATACAAACATTTATAAACTGTAATACGCTATAATAACATACGATATTTATTATATAATGTAAGATATTAAAACGCAATCATTATAAGACTGCAATAACTATGACATTACACCAGTGTTCTCTTAGTAAGTAAACAGAAAAACGTAAAAATGAAGTATAAAACGTAGTAAGAAACTGGCGCCACACAGTGTCAGAAAATGCAGTTAATACATGATGCCAAAATCGAAATATACAATATAAAGGGACAAAGTTTCAATGAAATAAAATCTGTAATTAACCAAAAAGTATGAAAAGGAACACACAATTCAAATTTAATGGGAGCTAAATTTAAAAAAAAAAACCTGGCACAATAAGAAAGTAAAATTACTTATAATTAGATAAGTATTTGCCTTTCATTTGGAGAAAATCATGCTTTTCATCTACTCCTGCTCCGTTTGAAACTCTACAGGTGTATTTACCATTGCTAAGAGCACTAAGATTTGAAATAGATAAAACAGAGGTAAATTCATCGAACGATTTAATGGAATAGATTTCCGTTTCAGATATAATTTGTTCATCTTTGAGCCAAGTGAATTGAAATGGAGGGTCACCATCGATAACACTGCATGTAATAAGAGTTCTCTTGCCGAGACGGAGATCTTTAGAAAAATGCACTGGTCCAATATCTGGTTTTGTCAAAGCTGAAAAAATAAAAGAGTTTCATCAGAATTTCTGCAAATAATTTTCTCACAAACGATTCAAAACATTAATAAAATAGTTAGTACTTAATAAATTTTCTTTTCGTCTGTAATACATAACTTTGTTCTCATTCAAACAAACTAAGCAATTCATAATTAATACAATATAACATAAAGAATAAAGCCTGAATAGAGTCTTTCTCTTAAATTCAAAAGTTTCTCTCACAGTAATCCAATATTCTATACATCAATGAATGTATAGAAAATTGGATCATATAAATGAGATCATACAAACTCTTTTACTTGTCTGAAGTTAAGACGTCAACAGTTGTGACATCCGTGCGTCTTTTACACCATCATATGTATTTGGAATTAAATTGCAAAATTTTTACAAATGTTAGATGGAATGAGGGGAGGTTCATATTTCGAAAATAATGTTGATCAGTTAAGAACTTCTTAATTCGAGATTTATTTAATTTTTGGCAAAACCATGCAAAAATTTAAATTAGAACTTTTTATTTTTCTATGTCAATCCTCAAAATGATTTAAAAAGGCATTTAAAAAAATAACTGTTCAACAGATAAAATAACGGAGCAGAAAACTTTAAGTCCATATAATTTTATTCCCATTCCTATAAAATAGACTACTTCATTTTTAACGAATAAAACAAATTTTAGTCTTAGATAACTGCGATTCCAGCTGAAAATGTTTTTCACGTAAATATAACACTTTTCTCTTTGAACAACATTTTTTTTTACCCGTTTGATTATTTTATGAAAATTCTAACAATGAGCAAATTTAATATTTCAAAATCTTGGCCTATATTTTTTTAATGTTGAAATTAAACAATATTTTTCTGGGGTTATATTAGAATAAATGTGTCATAAGTTTCACGTCAGTTGTTTGGATATAAAAAGGAAAATCACAAAATTGTAAGCTCAGGAAAATATTTCGTTATAAATACTTATATATGAAGTGAAATTTTAAATTTTAACGCGTAGATTAACAATTTAATGTAATTTAATACTACTCTGAAATGACAAATGCAGTTAAAGTACACCTTTAGCTTTATCAGCTGAATTTTTTTTTTCTGTTTGAGAAAAAATCAGAAAATATAGGAAATATCTCGCATCATTGGAAATTAACAAGTGATAAACACAACATAAACACAACTTGGAACGATACAGTTAGACATGCTCACATATGGATAAAAAATATAAAATAAACCAAAAAATAATTGTGACAAAAAAATTACCGGCATTTTTAATATAACAATATATTAATGAAAATTCTAGTAGTCGTTTTCATTAAACAATGTACATAATACATAAAATCTTTATATTTATGTAACGTTATTTTTCTAGCAATACAGCAAGTTGTGCAAAGGAAACAAGTTTCCAGGATGCAGAAATAAATTAACGACATATTATTTTCTACAGCCTCTAAAATAAGAAAAAATACTCACTAATTTTGTGCATATTAAATCATACATTTTAAGAATCAAATGAGAGAATATATTGCCAAACATATTCATTTTTTCCAGTCACAGCGTGCATTTGTCAAACATTAAACAAAGTATGCACGGATAACATGTGTGGAAAAATGATTTACCAACCAAATTGTTAAAATTTTGTTACAAAAACGTAGATTATTACCTAAGAAAATATATATTAACTCTGCATAACTTCTATATAATTAAAAAAATAACACCAATATCGTAACAAAATATTAAGAAAGAAATTAGAGATTTCGGTGTCAAGTGCATTGCCTATTTTTAAGTTAATTAAATAGTGTATAAAGGATACAAAGATAAGGATTTCAAATCTTTTTACCTGTCAAAAATTTGCACAGTAGGCTTAACACGAGAATTCTTAGTAGCATTTCGGAGCTCTTCCAAAAATTAAATCAGGATGATTCGAAAGAGTTGAAAGTCAAGCATTTACAATTTCACAGTGTATACCTGAAACAAAACAGTGGAGAGAGATTAAAACAATGGAATTATTAGAATATAAGGGAGTTAGTTTTAAGAGTGAAAAATAAAAGCAGCTTACCTCCAATGTTCTGTTCGGAATACGATTGAAATTTCTCGTAGAAAGATATTTGGTAAATATCAGAGCACTAGCGCCACATAGTGACATGAAGTAAAGTTAAAAGCCACTTACTTAATCACTTAAAATCGACAAACACAAATACAAATATACTTCATGCAACGATATCTTAGTAATAATAAAATAATGCCGAAAAAAATTTACGTTTCGGAATGTGAATTAATGCATTTCTTTTGTAAATATGCATCCAAATTCATGACAAAAAGAACATAATATATTTAATACAAGTAAATGTAACAAGGTCATACAAGTGCAAACATTTTGATTATACAATTTCTCATGACTAGAACTTCAATAAGATGGTGCCACAAGAAATATCACAAGAAATAACTATTATAATTCAGGACTGTTAATTATATGTAAGTTGAGTTGGAGATAAATAAATATGACAAGAAAGCATAAAAGTAAAAATTTTTGTTGATATTTTGGAAAAAAAATATGTATAACATGACAATAATTTTGACACTTCCTGAAGACACTTTCGTAATTACTATAATCAAAAATATTCAAATTTGCCTTTTATAAGAACGGAATCGTGTTTTTCATCTTTTCCATACGCATTGGAAACTCGACACGTATAATTTCCGTTGCTTTCGGCGCTCAAACTGGATATCGAAAGTGTTGAAGCGTAGCCATCTCCAGTAGCAATCTTAAAGACACCGTTCTCACTAATTTCGACTCCGTCCTTAAACCACAGGAAAGTAAATGGTGGATCACCTTCTATAACCCCACATGTTACAAAAGTTCTTTTTCCGTGTCGGAGGTCATCAGAGAAACGTACTGGACCGAGTTCTGGAGCTTTCATGGCTGAAAGAAATGAGATAATCTTAGTTATACAGTAATTTTACATAGTAATGGAATAAACAAGAATTTAAAATATTGGTAATAAAAACATTCATATTATTATTAAAATTAAGATTCAAGAATAGATTTCTACACGTGTAAAATCAGTAAAAATACTAGAATAAAATTTTGATTATGTATTTTAGTATTCATCGGTCCCTCTTTTTTAATGATTGCAGATTATAGTAACTTCAATTTGCAAAACGTTAGGTATTACGGAAGAAATATTTTCGACCGATTATAAATATTCATAAACTGCAGTCTTAAACTCGTATTAATCATGAACCAGTAACACTCGTCTAGAGAAAAAACTCTAAGCCGATTAAATTAATCATACCATAGATTACCATAACTTATTTTCTATAAAGATAAATATATTGTAATGATAACACATTTAGTAAAACAGTAAATATATCTTAGAGGATATTCCTTCAATGAATATTTTACAATAAAGATAAGCGAGTAAGGCAAGAATTTATTCACTATCTAAAAAGAATTTGAAATCGCATCATAAAATGAAACAACGACTTAATATCAACTTAACTTATATAAACTTAACCACAAATTATTTTTTGAAATATCTTCTAACCACGATTTTTCTTATCCATGAGATAATAAAAAAAAAATCGCGGTACTTAAATATGTACTTAAATTCAAAGGTAACTCGGTATGTACTTAAATTCAAAGGTATGTACTTAAATTCAAAATATTCTTCAAACAATTAGCTTTAGTTTCATACTAATTAATTTACATGAAGCGTCTTTTACATATAGTGTCTGTGAAAAATAAACATTTAAAAATTCCTTTTTAAAAAACAATATATAATATTACAGTGACAACTTTCTGAAAATCGTCTATTTTTGCCCCAAAATATACATAAAAATTATATAAATATTGTATCCGAATTACGAACACTGATGATTATTTATGTTATATAAGTTATTTGTATGGTATATCAAGCACAAATAAGGCATTATATGTAATATTCAAATTTTTAATAACTACTTTTAATAACTATTTTAGGTTTAAAATAGTTATTTCATAACTTCCTGCAAAGTATCCATACGTCTTAGAAATAACTCTATGCAATAACAAAGCCGATTTTGTCATTGATGATTTAAAAAATTAACATTTAAAAAACTTCAACAAGTTACAGAGGTAGAATGTTACGTTTTGAAAATGTTAAGTTATAATAACTTTTAAGCATTACATCTTTTTTATTTCATTTCCTATCGAAAGTCGTGGAATAACTTTCTTTTTCCAGTAGCTTGGTCTTAAATGACAGGTTAACATAGTATGAAAGAAATGTTTTTTAAGTCTTTTCACTACACATAACTGCACTAAGTCTCCTCCGTTATCTTTAAAATGTCGGAGGACCATTCGACAACAAGATTTGTCTCCAGTGAGTACTGAAATATTACGTTAATGGCGAGTGTAGTGCAAGTTACACCAAATAAAACAGTCGAATAGTACTTATTTATAAAGAAATTAAACAATTTTAATTTTAATTCATGCACTTTTGACAACAAATGTAAACATGCATTTATATTTCAACATAAAATAAAAGCGAACTTACCTAAAACTATTGTTGAGTAGAAAGACTGCAGGAGAAGCAAACATAACAGCATTATTCAGACGTTACTTTCGATGCAATATAAAGAATCAAAAACGTCTGTATGTCAAAATTTGAATCATTAACAGATTCAACAAGCAACTTCTCGCCAAAAACCGAGACTCTGATACATTAAAATGTGTTTATCGCTAAAAACACTCATCAGAATGAGAAATATGTACTCTCACTCCACAGTATAATACCAAAATTAACCTGGACTCCAGATTCAACGCTGTTTCTAAAAATGTTAAACATAGTATAGTAGCGCCACATAGTGTCACAAATCACAATGAAAAGTATTTTATAAGTTTCACATATTATATATTTCTTCATATCTAATTAAAATTAAATCGTAAATAATAAAGATAGGTAATATATTCACACTTTATAGAACGCAAAATATCCTTTAACCGAACCTGGCGGCGCAAAACTATGCATACTTACTGTTACTTATCAATATAATAATGTAACGCCAATTCTTCAGATGAATAATTTTCATTGCAGTGCTTACTTGTTTTGAAAAATAAAAAACAATGAATTTTAGACATTCTATAAAAGATCCCATAATGGTTCCCCAAACTCAACTTGTAAATACAATGTTATTGCTTGTAACAGAAATAAACAATTTCATATAAACATTATTTTCATCGTCAGCAGTATATACGTAAAATTACAAACAGCTGTGTAAAATAAAGCAAGAAATAACGAAAGCATTGCGCGAGGATTCGGATGATTTGCCAAGTCACAAGCATCTCAAACAATATCCATGGAAGCATTCACATTTATTTTTCGTTTCTAACAGTTATATATTCTGAAAGTATATTGTTACAGTTATTATCTACATACTCATAAATAAATACAATGAAACATAGACGTATTCAGAAGATGGAAACTTTTATGGTGCAAAGAAATTATAACAAAAATTTTAAGCACAAGAAAATGACACTACAAAGATATTGGCCGTAAAGGAATGCCTCCATTAACCAGATGCTTGTAATCTTTATACGTAGTTATCATAGATAGCCTTGTTATGTTCACCGTATAAAATTTGGATAGGTGCCTATACATAACATACATGTCAAGAGAATCATTACGAAGAATACGAAAATATCTCACCGTTCACCTGCAAGACATCGTATTTTTCATCAACACCAGCATTATTTGAAACTCTGCATGAATAGTTTCCGTTACTTAAAGCACCTAATTTCGCAATGGATAAAGCGGATGTAAAGTCGTCCACAACTGCAGTAGATATACCTTCATGATCTTTGACTACTTTACCATCTTTTAACCAAGTAAATGTGAAAGGTGAATCACCGTCAACGACCATGCATACAACCCCTGTTCTTTTTCCAAGAGCAAGATTTCCAGTAAAACGGAAAGGACGAATTTCAGGCTTAGTAAAACCTAAAAGAATAAATATTCATCACTGACACAAAATTACTGCAGAAGTTATAACTTACACTTCATTAGGAATTATAAAAAATGAATAGAATGTTAAGATTTTTTTTTCAAACTGTAGAGACAGCAATCAACACAGACAAATACTTGACTTTCTCTATGTTTTATTTTAAAACAGTTGCTAATTATCGTTCACTCTCATGAGTAGTTTCAAGGATTTCCTTTGAATATAGTTAAGGCGAGTTTGAATGTTCTTAGGAACATAAATCTTGATTTGCTAAAAAATACATGATACCTTAATGAAATCGCTCTCGAATAAACATAATCCAGTTTTTATGATAAAGCTAAACATGATAAAGACGCTAAACTTGGTCGAAAACCATAATTATGTGATACGTTTCGATGAATGGATACAGAAACCAATATATTAATCTCATACATCGCATTCGTCTTCTGATGGTGAAAGCTAATATCGGTGCTTCAGAAACGATGTCGTAAAATTTTAATTATGTTTGACATGTTAACAAGAGTAGTATATAAGTAAAATCTCACGTATTCTCAGACAGAAGAGCTTTTTACCTTATACCATGAGAGATAATTTAATAAATCAAAAGATATTTTGACTGTGATAAAAAAAGTTATTTAGATTATCTACAGAGATTTTAACTTTAAAAATACTTCTGGGACTATAATCAGGGACTTATAATATATCTGGGAAATTCTTCAAAAACTAGTTTCATACTTTAACTGCAATGTTGAAGAAGACTTTGACAGTTTTCTGTATGATTACTAATATCTCTATATTGCTAATCATTATAACACTTGATATGTTTTTAAATATTAGATATCTCTTAAACTGTTCATACTAATTAATTTTACAAATTTTATAATGAAGTTTAATTCTTATATAGAAGCTTAAAAGTGATGACGTTAAAAAGTTCAACAGGTTTTAATTTTTAAAAGTGTACAAGATTAATCACAGGTGTAGCTCACAAAGAAAAAAACATTCCAATAGTTATTCACTTCAATTGTCCAAAACACAATTTTCCTTTATGAGATTAATGAACTAAGAATTCGATATTTCGAGACCTAGCATTTCCTATTAAAATTTTTACTTAAAAATAACCTAGATTGAGAAATTAATTTCTCTAAGGTTCATTTCTCTACAAATGGAAATAAAAATCACTCGCTTGAGTGAGTTGTAAAATTAACTGAAATTAACAAGTAAACAAAATTTCATTTTTAAGATTAATAAAAAATAAAATAGGAACAAATTTTATAATGTTACTAGTTGAAATTTTAAGAAAACTTATAAAACCCTAATACAGATAAAAACACACAGCTTCTTAAAATCCACAATAAAAATAAAATCAGTAACTTACGAACAAATAACTATGGTTCATCATCAGTCCAGGGGGAGCGTTAGGTAAGATTATCCCAGTGACAATTTGCAAATGCAATAATTATTTTTATTCTAGAATCCTCCACAAGTGTTTCCCGTATATAATAAAACCGCAATACATTTTTCCACAAGGAAAGTCAATTTTCAGCGTTTTTTATAAAAAGCATTTTATGAACACTTTCAATTGCTTAGGTACAAATTTTATAGCATGGTTGTAAATATAGTGTGTATCAGATGTATACTGCGAAAAAAAATTGATTGATAAATACGAGTTATATATCCTTAAAGTAATGAAGAACCTTTTTTACATTTCGATCATTTATTTCAATAGTAAATCTGAATTGAAAATTAAATTTGAATAAAAAATAATGTCGTTATAGAGAAAAATAAAAAAACTGAATAGAAATACATTTCGAGTTCAGTTTGAGTAAATTTAGATTCCAGATATAAAACTAAATGCAATTCTACTACATTCATATTTACTTTAATAAAAGTTAAAACTGAGCAATTTAACTTGAAGTGACGATTGAAAATGTACATTTATGACAAACTCCCCCACATAACTTTATGATATCATTGATAAACAAATCAATACATACATCCAAATAAATATTACTATATAAATCATGAAGTATTTTTATATAGCATACAGAATTAATAATGTAGTACAGAGTATTAAAACTATACTATACAGTATTAATTGTATCATGAAAACGTAAATGCTTACCATAGTTGAAGATTACTTTGCTGAAAAGCACGGCTATCACGAGGGAAAACGAACATGCCATTCTATAAGAATAGCTTTCTCGACTAAATCTTGAGCTTGTTCAGAATAGATCAAGGTAACTAAAGCTTAAAATATAGGTAATGATACTAAAAGTTAATATTCATGAGAAACTGGGAGATAACTGTAAGGAATGAGAAAAACTCTTCCCTTAAAAGACAAATTCGAGTAGCAGAGTTTGGAAGTACAATAAGAAAAGACTATAAGCATTAAACAGTACGAAATTCACAACACATCTCTTTCACAGATCACTAGCGCCACACAGTGCCACAAAATAAAAGTAAAACATATTTGCAAAGAACATACATACTGTGACTGACTTTTTCGGACTAAAAAAAATATTTAATGCTATAATTAACGTCATAATTATAACGTAAAATATTTTATTCATGGTAACTTTTAAAACATGGTCTGTGGTACATCAGGTGTACCTAAAACAAACACATCTGTACCTTATGAAATTGCAGTGCAAGCAGAGGATAGGAAACAAGTATTAAACGAGTAGTGAATAGATTTATTAATCAAATATCTGTATCAACAGCTTATGAACAAATCTATTCAATGCTGTCTTTCTTCGATTTTCACGGGAAAGAATGGATAAATACTCTACAAAGCCACGAAAAATAATCAAAATAAAAATGTAACAAACAAAACAAAACAAAACGAGAATCTTTTTAAATCAAGAAATCCCTAGAAATTATGTTTCGTGATTACGCGCATTCATTCATAAGGCTTTGTTCGGATTGATGACATTTATAATAAGTACGGTATCAGAAATTTCTGGAATACATGTCGTAGATTTCCCTTGTATGTTTATTACCTTATGGACGATTTTTAGTACTATTAATAAAACATGAACGGAAAAACACATATTATATATATATATATATATATATATATATATATATATATATATATATATATATATATACAGTGGAATTTCGATCGATCGTTTTCGGATCCATCGTTTTTCCGTATGTGTCGTTCATTTTATCAAGTCCCAACGATCATTTTGCTTTGTTATGTTTCCGCATCTATCGTTTTCCCGCATTTATCGTTTATTTTAATCGGTCCATTGAAAAACGATAGATCGAGATTCCACTGTATATATATATATATATATTCATTTCTGTTGCTTGAAGAGTCAAATTACCCTATATATCTTGTTAAATCTTGTTTTCTACTCCATGATTTATGAAGTATCGAGCCTTGTTTGTAGCCAAAATAAACACAGGAAAAATAAAAGTAAGATCATTCCAATCCATACATAACAGTGAAAAAAGGTTTTCCACAAATAACGATACGAACAACAGAGATTAAATTAATTTATTTAATGTGGTAATAGGTTATATAAATATAAAAGGAAAATAAAAATAATTAAAAGTTGACATTTATCAAACAAAATTACAAATATAACATAAAACATACACTCATAGCAAATATTTTTTTAAATGAACAATTATGACCTAAAATCTCACCTTTCATGCTCAGAATGTTAAATATTTCGTCCATTCCTGCCTTATTTGTTACTCTGCATGTATAGTTACCATTACTTTCGGGTCCAAGGTTAGAAATCATAAGCGTAGACATAAAATCGTGGTTTTTGAAGGATACTTGGCTATTTTCGAGCAATAAATTCCCATCTTTATACCAATTAAAATCAAACGGAGGATCACCATCTATAACAACACAAGATACAGCAGTTCGCATACCAGTACTCAGTTCATTACCAAAATGGAAAGGACTTGCTTTAGGTGCTTTAATACCTGTAAATAAGTAACAAATTTCAGTAATTTACATTTCTCTAAACCTCAATTTTTTACACATCTCAGTCGAATGTAAGAAAATGATAGTATCAGAAACTTTGGAAGAGAAAGGGAGGCTTCCATAATATTAAGATGTTTGTGAAAAATAATTTTTTGATATTTAATTACTACATGCAATTCATTCTCTATACTTCTTTGTCTCTATTACAAACGTTTAATTCATATTTTACATTAAGATCTTCCAAAGTTAAGACTTTATTAAAGTAATTAGTCTAATATGTAAACATATGCTTTATATAAATACAATTTTATGGCCAAAAAAATTCGTTTTACGTAGTTGTAAAATATAGATTTTAGGTTAAAACAAATATTTCATAACCTAATGCATTGTATCCGAATGTCTCATGAATAACTCTATGTCAAAATAAAAACAGATTTATTTTTCAATCGATGATAGCAAACATACCCCTTTTTCAAAAAATCCTCAGTTAGTTGTAGTGGTAGAATATTACTTTTTAAGAATGTTAAATAATAATAACTTTCAAGCATAACATCTTTTTTTTTATTTTTGAGAGTCGCGGAGTGATTCTTTTTCAGTAGCTTGAAATTAAATTTTAGGTTAACATACTATGCGTAAAATGCTTCTTTAGTGTTTTTCTATCACATAGCTTCATTAAGGAATATCTTTGAAATGCAGGCGGACAACTCGACAACATAAATCGTTTCAAATAAGTTCTAAAATACCACGTTAATGGCGACTATAGAGCAAGTAATACCAAACAAAACAATCGACGTAATAATGAATCGTTATATAGAGATCATGTAATTTTAATTTTAATTTATTCATTTTTGACAACTAATGTAAACATATGCATTTATATTTCGACACAAAATAAAAGCCAACTTACCCAAGACTATTGCTGTGGAGAAAGACTGCAGGAAAAGCAAACATAACAGCATCGCTCTGACGTTACTCTCGATGAGTTATAAAGTATCTAAAACTGCTGTAGGTAAGTATTTGAAATAAAACTTTATCGTTCACAGATTTAACACATAAATTTGTATAAAAAAACGAGGCTCTGATACATTAAAATGTGTTTATCGCCAAAAATACTCATCAGATGAGAAATATGTACTATCACTCCACAGTATAATACCAAAATTAACCTGGACTCCAGATTCAACGCTGTCTTCAAAAATGTTAAACATAGTATAGTAGCGCCACATAGTGTCACAAATCACAATGAAAAGTATTTTATAAGTTTCACTTATTATTTATTTCTGCTTATCTAATTAAAATAAATCATAGATAATAAAGACGGGTAATATATTCATACTTTATATAACGCAAAATAGCCTTCAACCGAACCGTGCCACGCAACACTAGGGCATACTTACTATTACTTATAAATATGATAATGTGAAACTAATTTCCAAGATAAATATTTTTTTACACCAGTGTCTACTTTACTGAAAAATAAAAACAATAAATTTGAGACATTCTATGATAGATCCCTCAGTGAATTCAAAAATTTGACATGTAAGTACATCGTTATTGCTAGTAACAGAAATAAACAATTACATGATAACATATGTTCATTGTTATAAAACTACAAACAAATCTGTAAAATTAAGTAATTAATAACGAAAGCATTTCCTGGGGATATGGATGATTCGCTTGGTCACAAGCATCTCAAACAATACACATGGTAGTATTTATATAAAAGTTCCGTTTCTAACATTTATGTATTTTGAAAGTACATTGTAACAGTAGTTACCCACATACACATAAAGTATTATGAACCTGTAAACTTTTTTGGTATAAAAAATGGTAACATACATTGTAAACGCAAGAAAGTGAAAATACAAAGATATTGATCAGCCATAAGATTGCTTTCTGTAATTAGATACATGGAATGTTTATGGAAAGTTTTTATGGAAAATCTTCTATGCTTATGGTAACAGAATAAAATTTGGATGGGTGCTAATACATATCAAACATCTAAAGAGAATGATAACGGAAATATCTCACCGTTTAACTGCAAGACACCGTATTTTTCGTCAACACCAGCATTATTTGAAACTCTGCACGAATAGTTACCATTACTTAAAGCTCCTAATTTCGCAATTGATAAAGTGGATGTAAAGTCGTCCATAACTGCAGTAGATATATCTTCATTATCTTTGACTATTTTGCCATCTTTTAACCAAGTAAATGTGAAAGGTGGATCGCCGTCAGCAACCATGCATGCTATCCTTGTTCTTTTCCCGAAAGCGAGATTTTCAGAAAAACGGAAGGGTAGAATATCAGGCTTAGTAAAACCTAAAAGAATAAGTATTCATCAATGGCACATAACAACTGCAGAAGTTATAACTTAGATTTTATTAGTAATTATAAATAATGAATAAAAGATGAAGAATTAATTTTTTTTCAAATTCTAGAAACAGAAATCCAAATAGATTGATGTCTGACTTTCTCTTTTTTTTTCTTTTTTACGAATCAGTTGAAAATTATATTTCATGCCTTATATGTGATTTCAACTATTTCTCTCGAGTTAAGTTAAAGCAAATACAAATGTTCTAAGTTTAAGTGTTCTATGCTAAAAGTTTACTTGTCTTTGTTAAAAAATATATACGATACCTTAATGAGATCTCTCTCTCTAAACATATATCAGTGTGTATGACAAAGCTGAACATCACAAAGACGTTAAACTTTATGTTTTAGTGAATGAATAGAAGCAACTTGTGAATAGTATTCGTCTCCAAATGGTGAGAGCTGATATCGATGCTTGAGAAATGACGTAGTAAAATCTACATTAAGCATGACATTATAACAAGAGCAGTATATAGGTAATATTTCCCGTAGTCTCTGACAGAAGAGCATTTAACCTTATACCGCGAGGGATGATTTAAAAATTAAGATATTTTGAAAACATGATTTCGATTTGAAAAATGGTTTTTTTAAAATTGTTTATATTATATACCGAGTTATTAACTTTAAAAATCCTTATGATACTAGATTCTTCAAAAACTAGTTTCATAACTTTAACTGCATTACTGTAGATCACTAGGAAGAGTTTTGTTTATGGCTGCTATTATCTTTATAATATTAATCATTGTCACATACGATACATTTTTAAATATCAAATATCTCTTAAGTTTTACATTATATTAAAATGTTCAGTACGTTTTAATTTTCAAAAGCCTACAAGGGTAATCCCAGCTGTAGCCTAAAAATAAAAAATATATATTTAAAAAATTATCATCCAGTTTTGTTGTTCAATATGTAATTTTCCTTTATGTGATCCAAGAATTCGGTATTTCCATTCCTAGCATTTAGTATTGAAAATTTTACATCACAAATAACGTTACAAGAATTTAAATTTTGTAAAGGGAATACAAATGGAAATAAAAATCACTCGTTTGAGTTAGCTATGAAATAAACTAAAATTGACTGGTAATCAAAATTTCATTTTAAATACAAATATAACTTTAAAACTGGAACATAAACTATTATGTTAATAGGTAAAATTTTCAGAATATCAGAAAAATTTATAAAATCCTTCTGCAAATAAAAACAGACATCTTCTAAATATCCACAACAAAAATAAAAATCGGTAACTATTTTCGGACTAATAATTATAGTTCATGATCAGTCCTGGGAACAGTAAGTGATATTTTCTCAGTAACTTACGCACAAACGCAATAATTATTTAATTGATATAATACGAGGTCTATATCCTTAAGGAACTATATCCTTAGGGAAATGAAGAATTTTTTAATTTGAATCGTTTATTTCAATACAAAATCTGCATTAAAAATTAAATATGAAAAAAATATGACATTATAGGGAAAAATCAAAGAGTGAAGATAAATACCTTTCGAGTTAAGCTTCAGTAAATTTAGACTCCAGAAACAAAATTAAATGAAATTCCACTACAATTACGTCTTCTTTAATAAAAGTTAAATCCCACTAATATAGCTTGAAGTGGAGATCGTATATTTACATTTATGGCAGTCATTCACAACATAATTTTATAATATCATTGATAAACAAATAAATTCATTCATTGGAATACTCATTAATATATAAATCATGCAGTATTTGCATACAGTATGCAGTTTTAAAATTATAGTATACAGTATTAATTGTATAATGAAAAGATAAATGCTTACCATAGCTGAAGATTACTTCGCTGAACAGCACAGCTATCATGAGGGAAAACGAACATGCCATTCTACAAGAATAGCTTTCTTGACCAAATGTTGAACTTGTTCCGAATAAATCCTGGTAACTATAGCTTAAAATAAACGATAATGATTCTAAAAATCCATATGCATGCAAAACAAAGGAATATGTGTAGCGATTAGAAAACCGCTTCCCTTAAAAGACAAATTCGAGTAGCAGTGTTTGGATCAACAATAAGACAAGACGATTTATATTAAACAGGACCAAATTCGCAAGACATCTCTTCCACAGGTCACTAGCGCCACACAGTGCCGCAAAATAAAAGTAAAACATATTTATAAGGAAGACAAATAATATAATTGACTTTTTCGGAATAATACAATATTTAACGTTGTAATTCACGTCATAAAATCATTAAAATAATGCTAGTTTGTGGTACATCAAGTAAGTTCCCAAAACAAGAAAATCTGTAGCATATGAATTAGGAGTGCAAGTATATACTAGGAAACTAATATTATATACGGGCAAAAATTACATTTATTCATTACATATCTCTATTGAGAGCTGATGAACAAATCTATTCACTACTAACTTCCATCGATTTTGTGGAAAAAATTGATAAATATTTTACATAGCAACGAAAAAAGTAGGAAACAATAATAGTAATTATAAAAATGTAACAAATACAACAAAACGAGGACCCTTCATAAATCAAGAAATCCCTAGAAATTACGTTCAGTGATTACACGCATTCATTCATAAGACATTGTTCGGATTGATGAAGTTTATTTAAGTACGGTATTATAAACTTCTTGAATGCATGTAATAGTTTGGCTTTATATTTATTATCTTACTAACAATTTTTAAGAACATTTACAATATATATATATTGATATTTGTTAATCGGAGAATCGAAGAAGCTTATATATCGTTAATTCTTATTTTTTGGATTATCCAACCTTGTTTGTAGTCAAAATATATAAAACAGAAAGAATAAAAATAAAATCACTCCACTCCATGCTCAAAAACGAAAAAAAGGGATTGCATAAATAACAATACGGCCAACAAAGATATAAATTAATTTATTTAACATGTTTATGGGTTTTATAAATATAAAAGGAAAACAAAATTAAAAGTTGACATTTATCAAATAAAAATACAACTATAACTCAAAATTTACACGCAAATAAATACGTATTTTAAAATCATCAGTTCTGTACTTAAATCTCACCTTTCATGCTCAAAGCGTTAAATTTTTCATCCATCCCTGCCTTGTTAGTTACTCTGCAAGTATAGTTACCATTACTTTCGGGTCCAAGATTAGAAATCACGAGCGTAGACATGAAATCAAAGTTTTTAAAGGATACTTGACTATTTTCGTGCAATAAATTCCCATCTTTATACCATGCGAACTCGAATGGTGGATCACCATCTACAACAGCACATGTTACAGCAGCTCGCATGCCAGAACTAAGTTCATTGTCGAAATGGAAAGGACTTGCTTTTGGTGCTTTTACACCTGTAAAAAGTTTGACAATTTTAATTATCGAAATTTCTCTAAACCTAAATTTTGATACATATGTCAGTGAAACGTAAGTAAATGATGGTGTTAGAAACTTTAGAATAAAAAAGGAAAAATACTATGATATTATAATATTTTTTCATAAAATCTTTTAAAATTTTTAATACCTGCATCCAATTTCCTCTCCATCATTATTTCTCTTCTTTACAATACGATTAAAAATTTAATTACAGTTTAATTCTCATTTTATATTACGATCTACCGAAGTGACGATCTTATTAAAGTAATCAGTCCAATACGTAAATACCACTTTATGTCTCTAAAAAAATTCATTTTGCATATATTTAAAATGTGATATATAAAAGATTAATTTGAATTATGGCAATAAAAAGGAGGAAGATATTAAAAAATACAGATAATTTAGAGGAATAACTACGTATTTCTTCAATTTATTTTCTAACTTGGAAGAACTAGGAAGGATGTAAGTATGAAAATAAAATAAAAAAATTTTTTTTGGCTATTCACGTACATAACTAGATGAAAAAAAGTTGCACATATAGAGCGAAGCAACTATATTTTGAGTAACATGAAATGCATTCTTACTAATTTATTTATTTCAATACTGTCAGATGATTACTTAAAATAAAATATACGAAAATTTAATTTCTAGTGTTACATAATGAAAATTTTGAGAATCTTGTTATCTAATATTTAACTGTATGAGTACATCCCTTCGAAACAAAAAGTGGTCTGAGCTGAATTAAATACAATATACACTATACATGAAAATTAGCAGTATTATATCAAGTATCATTTTAAATTTAGAATTAGATGACAGAAAAAATTCTATGATCTTTTTTACTATCAAATATTTGAATTCATGTTTTCAGATGCATAAAAGTACTACATAACTGAAAAACGGGGATATTTCAACATGTTTGCACTAACTCAAAACTACTAACAATTTAACAAAAATTTAACACAAAAAGAAATAGGTATATATTCAACTTTATTTACATACCATACTGAATTTTTTAAGCAAACTCACGCTCACGGGTACTTATATCAGCTTATAAACAATTGATTGAGATACGCCAAAACAAACAGAGCTAACAAACATAATTATATAATTCAAAGCGTAATATCTAAATACAAAGTATTTACAGACAAAAATGATAATATAAACGAAATTCACAATACATATACAAATTTTATGGATACTCACCAATACAAATGCAGAACTCCAGACCTAGTGTCAGCATGAGAAGCACACTATTCATGTCGAACGAGCGTTGAGCTATTTATGAATATGCTATGTAGAATAAGATATATATCTTACACGAGTTACAAGTAATCTTAAATATTAATGTGATTTACTACATAAATATTTCGAAAATACAACGGAAAACTAAGAGAGAGGCGAAATTCTATGTTGTTGTTAGCGTTTGATATTGCTGCTGAAAGACAACACTTATAAAATCCACGGAGTATACAGTATTCGCTTATTCTGAGGCACGATTTACTGGTATACTAGCGCCACACAGTGACGAGAAAAGAATTCAAAAATCATATTGAATTGTAGTAAAAACACAAGTGCTAAGTCTAGTAGTATTAAACAGAAACGCTTAAAAATACATACATGTTTGACTCGAACGCTAAAATATTTTCGGCGACGAGGAAAAAAGTAAATTTTTTTTTAAACTACAAAGAAAAATATTCTATTTACACAGTTTTACCACGTTAGTTCCTTTTCATCAACATCAGAAAATAAAGGTTTCGAACAGAGTGATTGCGAAAAAAGGAAATCAAAGTACTGAAAACGTATAACCCTTTCAGAATATAGGTTCAAAAATACAGAAGAATTTACGCTCTGTCCAAAACGTATTATTTGGACACGTAAATAGGCAGTACGTTAATCTGAAACAATATGAACCAATATAAGAGAAACATTATTTAATTGTAGTTGGTGGTATAAAATTAAAAGGAATAAAACATTGAACGTATTCTTTGCCTTTCACTAGTAAGACGCCATGTTTCTCGTCCATGCCTTTCGAATTTCTAACTCTACACGTATAATTTCCATTACTACTAGCTTCCAGCTTGGAAATGAACAGTGTAGATGCATAACCATCAGATGCCTCTTGAAGAGTGACACCTTGGGCTTCCTTCAGTTCCTGCCCATCTTTATACCATGAAAATGAAAATGGCGGATCTCCGTCAATAGCAGTACAAATAACTGTTATTCGTTTGCCATAGACTAAGTTGGCAGGGAACTGGACTGCAACTTCGGGCTTGTTTCCTGAAATTTAAAAATAAAATTATGCTGTTTAGGACTTTCATATTATGAAGAAATTACGCTTAAATCTGGTAATACAAAATTGCGAATAAACACCTTGTCATTCCTAAACGTTACATTTACATCATGCATCTTTAAAAGACAGTTTTGAACACTTTTCAGCATAAACCTTGCTTCAATAACTTGGAATTTTCCCCAAAATGCAATAAAATTTCCGTTTAAGTTATTTCAAATATCTTACGTTTGTCTATATCTGAATGAATAGATTTCGCGTTTTTTATCTTATAATCTATAACACAGTAATATGAATGTAAGATTATGACCTATTAATCGACACGAAGAAATTAAAATGTGTAAGATCATTCTGAGGACAGAAACGTGACCGAAACTTTTGTTGCTGAGGCGGAAATATACCCAAACACACAAATTCTGATGATGATAGTGACAAATAGTGACACCATACTATTTCTTAACCCATGATTTTTTAAGGAAATTTCGAGAAGAGCCGAATACGGACTTGTTTTGGCATAATAAATCCTTCATCTCCCGACATTTAAACCAAATTTCCAGCGAACTCTTACTATAAGGTTAGCTTAATATGATTATCATTGGATATAGTTTGTCTTGTTTTTGTAAATTAGGATGTATCAACCCCTTTGAAGCTTGTCGCAATAATATTCTTAGTAAAGTACACGGTAATTTTTCTAAAAAATTTTCCAGAAAAAAAAATGTAATTAACGTTACGTACTAAGATATTATATTTGATTACACAATAACAAAATATACATTACATCGTGTTTTCAACATGAGATTATTTACTAAAAAAAGAAATTAAAACGAAGGCATTTTAAACTCCAAATTTTCTTGCTTGCACATTAAATTAGCAGAAATAAAAATAAATTTTAGATTTAGGTCTCATTATTGCAGTCTTCTGAAACCACTCACCTGACACACATCTTACATTATTTTTTGGTTATTAAAAAACAATTTCACCGTCAAATATATAATAAAATTGATAAATAAATACTGTAAATACTGATGTTGTACTTGGTTCAAAAATTTTCTACCAAGAATTTCTTTCCAAATTCCACAACTTTTAAAGTATAATATAAAATTTAAAAAATATTAGTTCAAAACTTGAAAAGTTATTAAGAATATTAAACATTGCCGATAAATAAATTAATTTCTCCCATGTTCTTTACTATTTTCTCTATTCAATGAAATTATTAAAGCTATTAAAATATCAGTAACCGCTGCCATTATCTATTTGAAAATGGAAAACAATTATTATTTCCAACATGTTTTAATTTTCATTATTAAATTTATTGTCATAAAACGTTTATATTAAATTATGTACAAGGATCTAACAAATTAAAATCTTAAAAAATGAGAGCTTAATTAGTTTGCATTTTATTATAGATTCAGTTTATGCCAGTTGACAAGATGAACAGATTTTGAGCATGAGTGAATTTCAGATAATTAGATAACTTTGAGACTTAGTTATAATGATAAAAACCGTCATTCCTACCCTCTTTAATTTCGCTGTTATAATTTGATCATTTTGCTAATTGTAAACAATAAACTGGTTATCCGTGAGATTTTTTTTTGATTATACGTACTAAAAAAGATATCTCGCACATTATGTAGAAAAAACAACATGCGGGAAAATTTATTATAGATGCATCTAATTTGCAAAAAAAATTTATCAGAAAAGTAATAAAAGAGATACTCACCGCTTACAACTGAAGCTTTACTGAAGAGCCAGTAAGTAACGATGAGAAACAGATATTCCATTGCTAGCGGCTGAGTTAGAGAATAAACACTCTTGTCATGAATTAACTTCAGCTAAAACAAACTTCAAATATCAGTTATCTGCAGCAAATGGAATTAAAATACTCTAAACTGCCTGACTTTTTCATAAGAACAAATCCTTTTGATTAATAGCAGTTTTAGGGTTCTTTAGAGCTGAATAAAACCGTATGAGATAGCACATCAACTCACAATATATTAACATTTCTTACAAGCCTTGATCACCAAGGCACTAGCGCCACACAGTGGCATAGAATTGCATTAAAAATATCGTCTTAAATTCAGAATTTTATTTAGAAAGTATTTTATTTTTAACATTATAATCATTCTGAGAAAAAAATTATATGAAAAAAAATATGAGGCACATTTCGAATGTAATATGTATTCGGTCGAAATTGCCAGAATGCAAAAAGTTGCAAAGAAAATTAATAGTTCTGTAATATTTTACGAGAGGAAGAAATTTCTAAATACGCAAATAACATTTGTAAAATCCAAATGAGCGCTGAGCAAAATAAGTAACACTTTATGTTTATTGGAATTCAGTGTCATGCAAGCACATTAAAAAAATACGAAGAATGATAAATATATTTAAGTTTCATCAAAAATAATAAATAATATATAGTTGAGAAAAAAAATTAAAAATATTACGCTTCCCACAGTGGTCATATGCCAACACAATCCCAAATATTTATTTAATGACAAAAAACTTTAAAAAAAAATTCTACGAGTACTTTCACTGTCAAATGAAATAACTATTCATGGAAGAAAGAGAAAAATGGAAATCGGGATTTATCGTATCATATAAATACTACGCACAAAAAGATAACTTCCTTTTTTCACTCGTAGTAAAACACAACATATTTGTTATCAAATAATTCAAATAATTCATACCTCCGCTATAAGTGTAATAAGACACCGTAATACAAGATATAATGAGAATTACTAATAAAAGGATCAACGCATTTAATAAATATTGCTTTTATTTCAAAACTAAAATGCACAAAGTTAAACGAGATTTCTCAAGACTGACATATCAAAACATGCTTATTCATTGAAAAAGAAGATCCAAAATACACGCACATGTATACAAGCATACACATAGATATACATAAATACAGCAATATATATATATATATATATATATATATATATATATATATATATATATATATATATATATATATATATATATATATATATATATATATATATATATATATATATATATATATATATATATATATATATATATATATATATATATATATATATATATATATAATAGTGCCAATGATGTTCAGTTTACCTCAATTTTCATATGATTTGAAAAGACTCTTACCTTTCATGCTCAAAACATCGAATTTTTCATCGGATCCGCCATTATTAGTCACTCTACACGTATAGTTACCATTACTCTCAGGTCCTAGATTAGAAATCATAAGAGTGGACATGATTTCATTGGATTTGAAAGTCACTTGGTTGTTCTCTTGTAGTACGAACCCATCTTTATACCACGTGAATTGGAAAGGAGGATCACCGTCGATCACCGGACAGATGACGACAACTCTCATTCCAACATTCAGTTCATCAGAAAAATGAAAAGGATTGATTTTTGGCGGTTTCATGGCTGTAATATAAATCATGTGACTGACTCATAATTGTAATATTACTAACAAAGAAAAAATTTGGTACAAGAATTAAATAAAGAAGCGTGAAAAGTTTAACAAAACAACCAACATTCAATAAACCTCAATTGAAAAATTATTGTTACTTATTTTCTACAGAACGAGTAGTTGAATTTCTTTATTTAGAAACTAAACCTAAATTCATATGCCCCTGAAATTATTAATAATATCTGCGATTCTTGCTTTTCTAATCTGGTTAGAAAAATTAACATGTTGGATTTTAAATCGCGATGAATTAATTATAAGCAGAATAGGTAAGGGCCATTAAAACGAATTTCAAACCAACTTCATATCGTTATAAAAATAAAAACCATAGCGTTAAAAGTCTTTTCCCAATTTTTTGTTTAATGCGAATATACATTTAGTATGGAAATAAATAGATGATTCTCAGAAATAAACTATCCCGAATAAAATTTAAAACTCCAATAATATTAAGTTAGTATGCATCATTTAAATAGGAATTAACTATGCTGTCAGACAAAATACATTATATTTTTTTCTGCTGCATGATAGAAGACAGAATCAAAAGTAGTATACAGTTTTTAATTTAAATAAATGCTAAAATTAATTTATCGATGTTATCTGTGATAATCGAGTGAGCCTTCGTAAAAAGTAATTAAATTTATTTTCACACATTTATTCTATTAGGTGTATAAAAATCTCAATTGAAGCAGTAAAATTTCTAATGTAGAGGCTTAAATTAATTAGAAAATGAAAGTTGTTCTGTATACTGACAAACTTCATAGAAATAATTATTTTTGCAATAGTTTTTCTTCATTTAGACAAGAGAAATTCCATAAAATTACAGTTTTCCGTACTGTAAAGGAGCATTTTTTCAGTTTCCTTAAAGTAGTAATTTTAATAATTTTTTATAACTTTGACATTAAAATTTTTTAAATGTATAAAGTCACCGTTGCATGCGTGCAGTTGTGAAAGAAAAAGAAAAGTATTCCCGACTTATCAAATGTAATCTAGATTATCAAAACGCTTTTATTTAAAAACCTTTCAAATGGCTATAAAGATATTTTTGAGTTCTTAAGAGTTCAAACATAACATACAATAATATAAATTTCAATGTTGAATATCACACTGGATAACACTATCTCTTTTAAGTTGTAGGTAATATTGTTCAACTCCATAACAACACTATGAAATAATTAATTTGGAGCTATCAAACCTTTAGGAGTAATATAATTAGAGAAATTCTTAGTCATGCGAATGTATTAACGTTATGTCCTTTGAAGATAACATTTAAAGTGTAAATAAGGAAACATATTACATACTGATACGTGAATATCATTTGCTCCGTGTTATCACATTGATCGCTTTGATCTAATAAATTAGTAAAGTAGTTTTATCGTTCACCTGAAAAATTTTAGTTTCTTAACTAAAATTTTTTTCTTGTTTTTCTTTTGGTTGAATAATTTTTACTATTAAACACTAAAAATGTTACTTAAGGTGTTATTGGAAAATTATTTTCTATACGAATACTAGATGAAACTGTTTAAAATTTCTTTATATTCTATTGTTACATGAAGCGCAACACTGTATCAATAGCATTCAACATGCATTAAAAATAGCATAAATATGATCACATTGAAAAAAAAAAAAAAAACCAAACAGGTTAATAATACTCACCGAGTGAACAGAAAGCTTGGCAAAAGATAGCTGTTAGGAAAAGCAAACCATCCATTTTGGATATAGAACGGAAGTGCTTGATCCGGCTCGAAATGATCAAGTTGTTTGTAACATTCAATAATTTAAACTGAATAAGGTTTATCAACTTCCTTGAAACATGGAATGAGATAATACAATGAGATGCTTAATAGTCAATCGACAGATGCTTATGCTGCATGTTCAACATACAGCCAGCGTTAGCAAACATCATATAAAACATGCTAAACATTTTTTGATGGTATACTAGCGCCATACAGTGACAGAAAATGTATTCAGAAGTTATTGTAAAAACAAAAAATAGGTACAATTAGGATAAGTGAGAATGCAATGCGTTAACTTTAACAGCATTTGGTCTTTTAAATAAATATATAAAATGAAATAATTGTTTTTGATAATGTTATATACAACCTGAGTTTTAAATATAGAAAATTAATTGATTCGTATAGAAAGACCAGAGAATGACCCACTTTTAAGGTACAAAATGCTCTTTAGACTCCTAGAAAATCATACTATTCATAATAAGTTTCCGATTTTAATAAATTTCGACAAGGCAAAAAAAACAAAGTTGACGTAGAAAAAATAATGTCATACGCTTTAAATTCCACAAAAATGATAAATAAAGCATATCAATGTAATTAGCACATATCGTAATACAATTGCATTACGTTCAAATCAACAAAAGTCATCAAGTTGCAGAAATAATGAATAACGTCATTAAATGAAGCATGAGGAGACAGGACAACTGCTGAAATTCTTAACAGAAGAAACGAGCGTACAAAAGTATAACTCAATCAAAATTCATTTGGAATATTCATTCATATTACAAAATACAAAAAATATCTAAAAAATATATCAAGCGGGAAAAGGTTAAAGATTTAAAACATGTCATTTAAATACAACTTGCGGTCAAGAAACAGTAATAATGACATAAGTATAATTTTACGTGTATCACATTTTATATAATCATTATAAAAATGCTAATAAATGGGGCATGATTGCCTTTCAGCAGTAGTAGGCCATTTTTCTCATCAACTCCTTTTGAATTACTGACTCTGCAAGTGTAGTTGCCATTACTATTGGCTTCCAATTTCGTAATGGAGAGCGTTGAGGTAAAACCATCTGAAGTCTCCTGTACAATAAAACCTTGGATATCTTTTAGTTCTAAACCATCTTTAAACCAAGAAAACGCGAAAGGTGGATCTCCGTCAATGACGGTACATGCCACCGCAGTTCTCTTGCCATATCTTAGGTTTCCAGGAAACTGAAGTGCACCTATTTCTGGTTTTGAACCTAAAAATGTAATTCATATTCATTATTATACCATAGTATTTTGATTGAGAACAAAGAAACAATAAAAGTAATGAGTTCAATTACTTTGAAACAAAAAATGATGTCAATTTAAAGCACTTTCATAAAGTACCCTAAATAGTAAAAAATATAGATTATATAATTTTAGTGTCAAAGGGTTTCTTCCTCGTGTTTATTGACCAAGTTTAATTAAAAATAATAATGAATCATTTCTGACTTTGTTTAGAGCACAAGTTTTGAAAAAAATCTAAGAACAGATTCCAGTTTGAATACCTGGCACATCAAAAGAAATTTCTAATCGTATAGTTCAAAATGGTTCTCCTCAACAGTATGATAAATAAAGACCAGATCCCATGAATAAAATCTATTTAAGACAGTGTGGTCCACTCGTTAGAAATTTTACAGAGCGGCATAACATGCCGCTCAGTAAAAAATAAGTTCTTTCAAAATCTAATCAGATATGGATAAAAAGACACAAATATTTAAAAGCTTGTTCAGTTGCAGTTTGATTTTCATATCTACATTACAGTCTTTTGTATTGGAGCTTCTAAGGTCCATCCTAACGCTAAACTTCGACAATTCAAACAAATTATATTTTTAAATTCTCAAAATACAGTTTAAAATATCACAAAATTGTTTAAATATGAACATCAAAATTAAAAATATTTATCAAAGATAAACTGAAAAAAAAAGTAGTATAAATATTTTGTATTACTACTACCAGGATTGTAAGACTATATTAATTTTACAGTTCAAAATGTTTTCTTGATAACTAAAAGACTTCAATCTATGAAATAATTATTTGAATATTTCATTAAGAAAAAGAACTTACGAAAAGAATCTTAAGCGTAAATTTACCCCATCTTATTAAATTCCTTAAATTGAATTATGATTTGATTTTGAATCAGTTCTAAGCATGAATAAGAATTGGGCGAAACATTTGGAATATTTTTCTACAGTATAAATGTATTGTAGGGAAAATTATAGTTCATTTTAGTTCATTACTTAAAGTAAATTCGCTAAACTTCCCATTATCTTTGAATCAGAAAGGATTAATTAAATGAAACAATTCAGCGTTTTATATCCACATAATTTTCTATGTTGTGTAGCTAAATATTTAACTATAAACAAAACTTATCGAAGAATGGAGATCTAAGAGATTGAGACATAAATCTGAATACCTGTCAGTACAAATCTTCGAAATCAATAACAGGAATTATTATTTTCCCTAATAATAAATAGACGTGAAATATCCTACTACTGACGGTTGGAAAAAAAATAGAAAATATGACGTAGATGATGATAAATAAAATTTTTTAAAATTTAACTTTGACAATTATTGCTTTGTAAATGAGCTGCTACTGCGTAGGTGTGCTCTAAAATTAATATTCATGATAAAAATTAAGATTCAGAAGTTCTTTAAAAAAATACTAACTAACGTAATGAATCATGAGTTGCTACTTCTGATACTGGAAATTACAGACACACACACACACATACAAATATATATACATAAATAGATTTGTATGTGTGCGTGTGTGTGCGTAAAAATTGAAACTGAAATCCAAGACGAACCAAAACAAGTTGACCTGAAATAAAACAATTAAATCATAATATCCCTTTGTCAACAGCGCTGTCATTTTTACCAATCTTTTCTTCCATCCAATTTTATATTTATATCATGCATCTAATTTAAGGGGAAAAGCTCTAAATTTTACACATATCATACTGTCTAATTGTATTTTACATACGTTTGATAATTTTGTCTATAAGGGACTCGAGATCTATACGGATATGTAAACTCAATATTATAGCTTTATTTAGTATTGCCGGAAGTTCGGTGTCAGATAGACGTTTTTGAAAAATCCTGCATAAATAGTGTAATGTGTAGGTATACTATTTCAAAAATTGAATTATATAAGAAAAATCTCTGAATAAGTAAAGCAAGTAGTACATATAATTGCAAACATATTTAATGAGTTTTAAGCAATCAATAATATAATTTTAGCATGTATTATTACCGAATTATGGGAAAACTATATTCACTATCAATGACACTCATTGAAACTTTTCGTCAAAATTTAAAACAGCTCTGTATGAAAAGTGTAACGATATAAAGTTTCATAAATGCAACTAAGAATTTGAAGTCTAGTTCTCGTAGTGTAGAGATACATGCCTTAATTTTAAAGGGATTTTAGAAAGAGAGATGAATATCTATCAGTCAAAAACATTAAAATAAAAACTTACCAAAGGCGGTAAAAAATCCAGTGAAAAGAAATACTGTGAAAAAGAGAAGCCTACTTTTCAGGCGTATATTTCGGACTTGTGTATAAGCCATACCATTTGTACACAGCTGCAATTAAATCAAGTGGATCTAGTTTTACATGCTGTATTTATTGAAACAATGAAAATATTTATATATTAGTATTCATTGATGAAATAAAACAAAAGAAATAGGAATATATCTTACCTCGCGTATCAGACGAGTATAATGAACTACAAACCAGGAATGTAAACTGTTAGCTTTATATACATTTCCAACATCAAATCGTAAAGGAGTAGTAAACTAGCGCCACACAGTGACAAAAAATGAAATTATAAGCAAGACAATATTTTATTTACAGAATTTCAGAAATATTTGTGGTTTATAATCGAATAATCGTTTACCAAATACAATAACCAATAGAAGTATAGAAAATAAAACTATTTTCATTGGTGGCATTTTAGAGAATTGCTGTTTCAGCAGTTATACTTTTGCACAATATAATCATGAAGAAAATATGCCACTTATTTTGCAAGCGTAACTCAATATTATTTCCGAAACAAATAATAAAAATTTATAAAAAATCATTAATGCGATGACTTTTCTCTATATGAATTAATCTCGATTTGAAAATAAAGAAATAATAGCAAAAAAATCATGAAATGTCAAATAGAAGATGGGGATTTAAAACCTCAAAAGTATTATTTTATCAGTGAAATTTATAAGAAAAATATGTTACACAATTCATTATAAAGATCGCCAGAAAAGTAAAATATGCTGTTGCAATGTAGTAAATAAAATATCTCAAGTAATTGCCTTTAACTTGCAGAATATCAAACTTCTCGGCACTCCCAAAATTGTTACTGACTTTGCAAGTGTAGTTTCCGTTACTGTGAGCTCCAAGCTTCGATATTGAAAGCATGGAATTGAACTCCCCAGTCAAAATTTTGAAATATTCAGTGTCTTCTCTTAAGATCTCGCCGTCTTTGAACCAATTAAACGCGAATGGCGAGTCTCCATCTACAATTGCACAAGTAATGGCAGTCCTTTTCCCAGATTTTATATCAGATGGAAAATTGAAAGGTCCTAATTCAGGTTTGGTTCCAGCTGAAAAGGAAACGGAAAAAAATTACTTATTATTTAAACTGTCATTTGTTTCAAGTATGCAAAATTTATTAAATGTCCTAATTCAGGCAGTAGGTTCCAGTCTAACTAGTCCTCGTGACAAAAAATGACCATAGCGCTCCAAACGAACCAACAAGCCAAATTCAGGCAATCAACTGCCAAAAATTCCACTGCTTTTAAATAAATAATAAACTGAAAACATAAGTTAAAACTAGTAGATATATGATTCTACACTTCGGGGTTTTGCTTGCTAAAAATTTATTTAATATTTAATGACTAATTAAACACTAAAATTAGAAGAGTAATCTCCACATTACATCATATAATGGATCTAGATATGCAAATGCAAAAAGGGGCAATTACCATGATATTTACAAATGAACCTAAGGTAGCAATTTAACACTCAAGAGATTTCACTTCAAACTTTTTTTGTGTGTGGCTAATTCGATCTCTTTGACTTCTAACTCATAAACTAATTATCTTGCGGTTGAAGTTGAGTCATAATCTATTATCTCTTCCTTAACCAAATACTTTGGGACAAAGAAAAAGACACCAATTTAAACTGCCGCATTTAATCGTCGAATGTCATGCATTTTTTTAGGGTTTTGAAAATGAACGTTATAGTTGAAAACACAAAGTTAAAAAAGTTTTCAAGTATTAAAACTGTCTACTTTATAAATGTAATGGGAAACAGAAAGTGCAGGATCGTTGGGAAGTTATTTTGAACCGATTTTTAGTTTCTCGAGATTGTCTTAAGCATTGTTTTTTATTTTAAACTAGTTAATCATTAGAATTTCGACCCATTTTTAATAGCTTTTCACGCAAATATACATGCATACTGCTCTTCTTAATTTTTTTTATAAATTCAAGAGAATACAGCAGATTTTATCCTAGATAAAGTTCAGATAGAAGAAATAAATAAATTAAAAATATTTTAGCTAAAGATTTAAATGCAAGTAAAAAGCCTAAATCTTGTAATTTGAAACAAATGAATTTTTTATTGAGATACACATTCAAGTTACCCTAAATTTAAAGTAGTTTTTAAATACGTGGAATACATACAAAATGCAGTAATCAGTAGTATTGCTAAGAAACTGTAAGATTGAAAAAAAACTCTCTGAAAGAGCTCAAATCCCTGTTTTCCCAGAACATTTCTTTGATCTATACTTTAAAAAGACTACAGTAATGATCGTTTGTAAAAGAGATTCTCAGACTCTAATTAAAATGCAACCGGATACATTCGGTTGGTATGATAATTTTTATAATTTTCTTAATTTTGCGCTATGAAATTCCTCATAAAATCTCAAAATAGTTACAAAATCACATTTTTACATGTAAAAATTCAACTTTTAAGAAAAATATGAGTCTCATTAAAGAAGCAAAATTCATGGATTTAAAATTACTTTTGGCATATAAAAATGTAACGCTCATTACTATGTAGTGGGTTTTTTTTGCGTAGATAAAAGACTGCTATAAAGATCGATCTTGGTATTAACCAACTACATAAAATCCCTTGCATTTTTAAAGATAATCTTTTTACAAAAGATCATTGCTACAATTTTGCAAAAACAGAGGCTAGACAGATGTACAATCAAAGAAGGTATTTAAGCATATTCAATGGGTTTCTTTTAAAATTTTGCTGCTGCATTTTTTTTCATTCTAAGTATCTAAACATATACTAAATTTAATATATTTTATATGAATATACGTCAGGTACATGATTATAAAACAATAAAACCTGCTTTAAAGGTGTAATTCTTCCCCAATTTTGATTAATTTTGCTTTCATTTATAAAAATAATGTTTTGAATTGCTCGTAACCAACTTCAGAAAAATATTATGGACCATGCTGTGAAGCATGAAAATTAGTAACGTATGCAAAAGGGATTAAAATTCATCATACTCATATACATGCTGGAACTTATTCCAAGAAATATGACAAAATTGAAACATTTTTTTTTTCCAATGCGGAGGCACAAATTGAAACATAATAGAGAAGAAACAGTTACTTACCGAACACTATTCCTCCTAACGTGCTGGTGATCACCACTCGTAGGAAAAACAAACTTGCCATTATTCTAATATCGTCTAGCAAAATCCAGGTAGTATTTTATTAAGCTTTTCTACTCTTCAATCTCCGTACAAGGTCAAGATACAATATTTTTCGCATAGAAATAAAATTAAAATGCAGTAATAAAGGTAAGATCATCAAAACAGCAAACTTGAAAGTGTCGTCAAAAACATGTCTTCCAAACTACGAATACAGTATATAAACATTTTTTTAGCTTATAGCAGTATACTAGCGCCACATAGTGGCTTCAAATACCACTGAAAATGTTTTGTAAATTTACTTGCAAAGACATAACACAAAGCGATATTTAAAATGTTATCAGTCCAGAAAACACAGCAAAAAATAATTGCATTCAAGAAACTATAATTTGAAAATTTCATAAATATGAAATTGTTTTAGCTTATTTATAAGCTAAGCTAAAAGATAATTATATATGATAGATAAATAGTGCCTTGTTTTTCAAAAATAAGGCTATCGCTATAAAAAGATTTTCTTTAAAACGAATACGTTCGCCTTTTATTAAATAATTTTTGAATCCTCCAATAGTCAGAAACTACAAAACTAAACGATATTGGAGGCGTAATTAGTTAACAATAAAAATTAGATTCTGCCTTTTCTTCAGAAAATTTAAAAATATATTCCAAAATGCAAACAGTGTAGTAGTTGTTGGAACCATTAAATTAATATTACTCATCGAAGAATGTTTCATACCAAATATAAGTAGTTTATAAAAAATTCTACTCCAAATCATGTTTCAAAATTTATTACCATAGTAATCAGATCACCAATCAATGAAGACATTTTAGATTTATTTGTTACAAGACAAACTAATTTAAAACCTTTTGTATAAATATCACCGTCTTTAACGGTAAGCCTTGACTTAAAAGAGTTTTTCCATTTCGATATCATATGGAAAAAAATGATAATATAATTCTCCCTTAAGATGAGTGGGAAACAGAATATCCAAAGACCATTTGCAAGGATATTTTTTAAAGAAAAAATGCTGTTGAAATTACCTTTAGTAAAAAATTCCTTAAGCTGTAATAAAACATTTTGCTGGTATTCACAATTTTAGCGTATACCTTATATTAAAAAATACATTTCACGTAGTTTTTGAAAAATTTTTTTGCCATACATTATTTAATGTTATTATGTAAAACTGAAAACAATATTCGTAAACAAAGGAATTTATAAATAAAACTCTGAAGCAAATCAAAGTGAAATGAAAAATTTTAAATTCATTTTAACAACATTTCATAATATAATATGTAACACTGAACAGTAGAGAACGAAGTAATTGCCTTTCACTTGTAGAAACTTAAACCTCACATCATTTCCAAAGGTGTTACCCACTGAGCACGAGTAGTTCCCATTGCTCTCTGCTCCAAGTTTAGATATGGACAGCATGGAATTAAATCCATCCGTTTTTGCGATGAAGAAGTTCACATTTCCTTCAAGTGCAACACCGTCTTTGTACCAAGTGAAAGTAAAAGGTGGGTCGCCGTCTAAAACACTACAAGTTAGAGCTGCTCTTTTACCGAATTTCAGTTCAGCAGGTAATTGCAAAGGTGCCAGTTCTGGTTTCGTTCCGCCTGTTAGGATATTAAAAATTTTATATTACACATGAGCAACGACATTGTTTTTGCACATTAAAGTTTTTATACGTAATTTTTGCTAGCATTGTTAACGATAATAACCACTTCAGCAAAACATCACTACCAAAATGTATTTTGATTTTAGCAAAATTACGTCATTCTGACATCAAATCCATTAAAAACCTTTTTGTTTATTTGTGACACATATGTCAGGATGACACAATACTCAAACAGTAGAGAAATGGTTGATTTGTCAAATAATATTCATTCTTCCCTGTATATGGATACAACAAGTGCAAAAATGTGACATAATAAGGTATAAGGAATAAAATAATACGTTAATGGAACTGTTTGCTTTAGGATGTTCCATGGTTAGCCACGTTGTCCTAAAAAAATTAGGACAAAAATTTGTGTCTCCATAGATCTTGATAAAACAATTCTAAAAAAGGAAATTTCGCACACACTGGATCAAAGTAAAAACTTCTCAGTTCGTGCAATTCAGTCTTTTTTGCAAAAATACTAGTAACTACATTGATCTAATCAAGATCCGCTATAAATACACTGGGAGCGTATATACTTTGACTAATTATGTACGCTCAATAAAGTGTACATAATCAGTCAAAGACATTCTGGTCTATTTATTTAATTATTATTAATATGAATTGGCATTTACAGTTTAGAGATCTCTCTAAAATGTAAAACTCGTATCTACAAAATTCTTTCCTTTTTAATTTACGCCGGAATTTAAAACTATGCATTCAATATTTAGTACCTAAACAGAGACTTATTACCTTACAACCATCCATTTTATCTCAACTTTCCTATAAAATTTTTTATTTTTATCAACAAAATTATCCATGTCATTCTGAACAACTTTTGCCATTTAATACGAATAGTCCCATTTAACCACACTAAGATATCATAAGTTCAGAAGTAAATTTTAAGATTTTTATTGCAAAGAAATCTAACAGGCAAAAATTTTTAACGCAAGTGTAAGAATTTGAAATAATGTTTGGGGAAAATATTTTCAGTTTGAATAATAATTTATTCGTAAAGCATAAAAAGAACTTTTCAGCTCTGAACAAAGGAATATCAGTATAAGAGAACTTTTTTGCTTTATTTTATAACGAATCATTACTTTTGATTTCAACGAACTACAAGTAATTATGTATAAAAGTTATTTTACAGAAGGTTATTTTCTCTGAGAAAACTCAAAAATACAAATGACACTTTAAAAAAAATGTATTTGAATTTTCCTGAAAAATTATTGTAGCGCACTCCTTGGCCCTTAACGTTCGATGTATTTTTAAATACTCTTCTTCAAGATGACATAATGGGGACTAACTTTAGAGTTAACAATCATACTAATAAAACATGGGAAAAGAAAACCTATAAAAATTTGATATTGCCACAGAGAATAATTTCGAATTTTAAGAGTTCAATATAAACCACGTCAGGTTACTTATAAACTTTCATAGGAAATTATAATAAAAAGGCTTGATGTAATTCAGAATTATTTTTTTAAAAATAGTCTTAAGACTGATATGCAGACTCTTAAACAATCACTATACAACAAACTGAAAGTTAATTATTATATGAAATTTAAGTTGTAAAAGCTTGGTCCAAATTTGGACATCTGTCGTGGCTTTTGTTAACTACAAAAATTTTTATTACGCTTTTTAAAACGCAGTTTTATAAGAGGAAGTAGCTCTGTTTTAACACATGAAGAATAATTGTATATAAAGGACATATAAAAGTATTTTCATTTTCAAAGACTATGAAAAGCATTTTTAATGAACTAATATAATTTATTAAAATAAAATATTTCTCAATACTAATTAAATAGAGTTGTAATATACGTCCAAAAATATCTGAGCCAGTAAAAAAAATAGTATATATATATATATATATATATATATATATATATATATATATATATATATTATATACAAATAATATCCATACATACTTACATATATGTATGAGTGTGTGTGTGTATATAGTTTTCTCATCATACATTTAATGTGAATACAAGCATTTTACGAGAAGAATTATATTCTCTTATTTTTTCTTTTCTGTGTTCCGTGTTTATGCTTTTGAGCTCAATGCCGTGACGAATGAAGATTTAAGATCTGTAAAATATTTTGGATAAAACCTCAACAAAACTAAATGAAACGCTCTTTTACGATATAATGACGATGTAATGGCACGACACTTACTAAAAAGTATTTTGTTACGTAAGAAAATTAGAGATACAATCACATCGCTTTAAGTTATTAAAAATACACCTGTCAGCAATTTTTTACAAATAGTTATCACAGAAATAAGAAAGCAAGAAATTATTACTCACCGTATGCAGAACTAACCAAGATGAAGGCAAGGAAAGCTTTCAGGAGAAACAAACTTGTCATATTGCTCAGCGTCAAAGAAATTAGTAGTCAAGTGATTAAACGATTAAATCAGTTGTAGAGTGAATGTATAAACAAGTAACACAATATAAATCACTATAATTATAATTCGGTTTTTTATATAGGTGTGTAGGTGAGAGAGTATAACTGTCAGTTCACCACCATCAAAATTCTAACCTAAAATCGGGTATAGTGGAAACAGATAATGCAACTAACAACAAACATATACCAGTATACTAACGCCACATAGTGGCGAAAAATGCAATTAAAAATTATTTTCAGGAAGTTCAGTTCATTCGTGAAAGGATATGACTAAACTTCCCAAAGATTTATTTTTAAGGCGCTAATTAAAACACACGTATAACCCCCAAAAAATTGTAAAAATCCACTTAAGCAGTTTCCTTTAAGTAATCATAACTTTTGAGAACCGTTAAGTTGAAATTTATATATTTATAACAAAACATTAAATAAATATAGAAGTTATATAAGAATATATATATATATATATATATATATAGGGGATACAGGTCATAAAAGCTATACCGGAAAGAATGAAACAAATTTTGAAATATTTAATTCATTAGTCAAATAAGTGTTAGGTTTTTTTTCAGCGTAAAAGACATTAACATATTTTCAACTAAAAGTATTTAGCATCAAAAAAAGCCTAAAAAATAAATGAATCAAAAATATGAAAAGCATACTAATACATATATATACAGCATAATATAATTGCCTTTCATTAATAAAGTGTCTTGTTTTTCATCTGTTCCCGCTACGTTTGAGACCCGGCAAGTATAATTTCCATTACTAAGAGGACCAAGTTTAGCTATTGTTAGCGTAGATAGGTAATCATCAACTCTTGCTACAGAAATTTCTTGACTGGTGTGGAGTTCTTGACCGTCTTTAAGCCATGTGAAAATAAATGGTGGATCGCCATCAATTACCGCGCAAGCAACAGCAGTCCGTTTTCCGAATATTAAGTCCCCGGAGAAGTGGAATTGCCTTATGACTGGTTTAGTAGCACCTAGAAAGAAATTTTATTTTCACAGCATGTATCTAAAAATGGAATTAACTTAAAGATAAATAGTTGAATACTGTAGTAGTTCATTAAAACAATCAACAAACACTGACCCATATTTATTACATGAGTAATTGGGAATGATTTTAACCAGCAAAACATTGCGCAATGAATCTGTATCGATTCTGAAGCAATTAACTAACAAAGTATATAAATTCATTAAAATGTACATAAAACAACATTTGTTTGATGAGGATGATGATCTTATCGTTAGGAGCACTCATACACAGTTGCACAATGTCTTTGTTACAATCAGCAAAAAATTGAAACGAGATATACAAATAATAGCATTTTCTGTAAGATAAAACACGAATGTTGATTCATGACAAGAATCTTGATTCATTGATATTATTCGGTATCACATTTCAATAATACAGAATTCAGTAATGAAGTAACATCAATCCTCTCTTCTCCTAACAAGATAATTTGTATCTTGTCTACTAAAACAAATTTTACTCCTCAAGCCAAACGTACGAGCGTAAATCTTAATAATCCAAAAGAGCCTAAATATGTGTAATGTTTATATGGTACGAGTGCAATTTATTTAGCTTAAAATTATTGCAACAATCATCTTATAAAAAAAAAATTTGGAAAATTTTTGAATGAAAATTTCTGGAATGTTTTGATTAGCATAGAGAAAAGGGGAAATTGAAATCTTAAAATTCCACCAATGCTTCACCTTCTGGGAGAAATTCCAGAAGAATCAATGCATTCCTGCATTAAGACATTAATAAATTTTGGTTGAAATTTCTACGCAAATTTTGATAGAGATAAAATCTTTTCCTGCGGAAAAAGTTTCATATATGCGTTGAATGTAAATATATTTAAATATATGTCACTATATCAATGGAATAATTAAGTTTGGCCAGTACCTGATAGATTTTACGAAGAAAAGTTTAAAAAAATAAATGTTCCAGGATTTTCTTTTTCTTATCATAATGGTCAATGTTTTAACTAACAGCAAAGTTCATAAGATATTAATAATTATTAGGTATCCATTTTTTTCATAAGTGATTATCTTACAAATTGAGTATTTTCTGTTATACATTGATAAAATTGTGTGTTGCATGAAATTAAAAGTTTCAGTCACAGCTAATGTAAAGATTTTAAAATTAATAATTCTAAAATTTTTCACAAAGAGAAAACCATGGAAATTGAATTAAAAATTAAAATATGATAGCTAGCTAATTTTTTTAAAACAAGAAATATTTAGTATTGTTAGGGTACGGAATGCAAATTTACTGAAGAGTCTTTCAAATAAATATTGTAGTTAACATATATGTTAAAAAATATTACTTGTTTATAACTTTCAGTATTACTAATGTAATGAAAATGACAATGAAATATACTGAGTGTTTTAAGCGCTCTAAAATGTTAAATTATTCATGATGAATTTAGTAAAAATATTTTTAACGGGTAGTTGAAGTTTTTTCATAATGCTGCAATCCACTGAATTTTAATTGTAAATATAGGTGTGTGGCTTGCGTGCATGTGGACAGGTTTATGCACATTTTAATAATTTTCGAGATACTCTTATCTGCATATTTAGGAAAATGTAAAACGGATATCGTAATTTCCTTTAAGTATAAAAGAATAGTCCATAATTCATCGTTAACATAAAAATTTCCATAACTGCATAAATATTAACAACCATTCACAAATATATTCTTCAGCTTAAACAGCAGTAATGCATGTTAGTTGTTTATACTCATAAATCATAACAGTTACTATTCGTCAGTGCATATATATAAAACCACTGAAACATAAGATTTACAGAAATCGAATTACATCAAAACGAAACATTAACTATCAGACATATTAAAAAAAATTACATTTTGTCAAAACTTTTAGATCTATCGCATTTAATGGCATTAGATTATGCTTCAAAACGACTGGAACATTTTAACACACATATATTTCATCTGGAAATATAGTATAAGGAATGAGATTCACGTTAATAGAAGTAAGGGCTAAAACTCTTACCTTTCGTAAATTTAACAGCAACTATGCTTACTAAGGCTACACAAAAAAGCAAGCATCTCTTCACCTTTGAAAGTGGGATCATTCTTTACAGTCTGTATGAAAAACAACAATTTTTTAAATGATAGGGTATTCAAACTTTACAAATTCAAACTTATTGATGGTGTAGCGTAAAGAAATTGAACAACAGTTCTCACCTTTATGCTTTAAGCGTCATTGGAGATAAACTGCTTCTCTTTATATTCCTCACAGCATACAGTGTTTACTGGATACTAGCGCCACACAGTGGCATAAAATGCACTTAAAAATTATGCATGAGGTTTGAATATAAATTCAATTATACGTGTTAGAAAGATAAGTTTTATCACGAGAGAACAAATGTAATTTCATGACGACAAAAAAAGCACTAAAATATGGTTTTGCTGCAAATAAAATGATTAACTGATATAATAGTGAATATTGGTAAAAACAAGCTCACAATTAAAAACAGAATTCAATTTTTGGAAAAGTCTATCTCGAAATGGAAAGAAATGTAATTAAAGTAATCGTTTACCCTTCACAAGCAGTAAGCTAGACTTTTCATCAACACCCTCGTTGTTTGATACCCTGCATGTGTAATTTCCATTGCTGTCAGCATTTAAATCAGATATAGACAACACTGACGTGAATTCGTCAACTTGCGCACTAGACAAACCTCTGACGTCTTTGATAGGATTTCCATCTTTCAACCATGAAAATTCAAATGGGGGTTTCCCACGGATTACCAAACATATTACTCCTGCTCTTTCTCCGATTACTAAATTTCCAGAAAAACTGAATGGTTTTATGTATGGCGATGATATCCCTGAAAAAAAATTGAATTTTACATTAAAAACTTCATTATATATATATATATATATATATATATATATATATATATATATATATATATATATATATATATATATATATCAGATATTCAAAACGAAACGAAATCTATAACTTCACATTATGATTCAATAATGTATTGAACGACGCAGCAGGAAGCAAATTTCAGTTGGACCAACATAATAACTTTGAAAAATTAATCTCATACAATATTACCTGTAACATTATTGATACATTTGAACTAATTTTGAGGGATACATAATATATATATAGTTAGCAGGTACCCCGCATTACGCCCAACCTTTAAAAAAATCATACTCCGAATCTGTAATTATATAAGAAATTGGTCACGGTTAAGGAGAGATATGGGTGACGATAGAAAGCAATTCTCTTATCAAGAACTGTCACCTACATAATGTATAGTACAATTTTAATTTTACATATTCATATTGATAAGTTGTAAGTACTTATCAATCCCGGTCCACAAGCTTTTTAAATTTTTATTCTTTTTAAATGTGGTGTTTTAAGAAATTTTCAGAGAAAAGTCATTTATCATAACTCAATGTGTTTAAATTAAAGAACATGATATTTTAAATTAAGTTACCTTTTAAGTCATAGTATAGCGTTTTATTATACCCTTTTCAGTCATAGAATGGGCATATATATTCATATTATGCCCATTTCTTATTCAGTATTTTCGAATTAATTTGCCTTTCAAATTAATTTGCCAATGAATTCAAAATTTTCAGTTGATCGCGGAATACGTAGTCATTGAGGAAGCAACATAAATCAAATAATGAAGGACAAATTATTTTTATAAATATATTAAGGGGCCCCGGGATTTCCAAATTGGTCAGCAGATCTGTAGTGTCCGTCCGGCGCCCAGGTCCATAACCGAACAGGGGAAATAAACACTTGGCCGAGTTTGCAGGTATTGGTACTCAGTTTCTAGTCTTCAAGTTCACCAAATTTACGGTCTCACGACCGGGAAGCGTATAATTTGTGAATTTATAAAAATATTAAATTATGAACAATATAAGATAAATCTGTTTTAATTAATGTATGTATGTAGTATATATTAATACCAATAATAATAATACCGTCTGCATGCTAATTAACTGAAATCAAGGAATAAAACATTCGACATACTTCTACTGCAAAGGTTCCAAAAATACTTTTTTCTTAAATTTTGATATCAAATTTTAACAGTAATCTCAATAGTAATGTGAAACAAATACTATATGGTGAATGACCGAGTTTTTGTATTCATTATGCACATAGCGTGCAGTTGTTTAAGGATTTTATTTTCAGTTTTCACATTTAAATTAATCTTACATCAGTGTAATGTAATCAGACCATTGGAAACTTAATTTTTTTCAGCAAGAATACGTAATCAAATAAATAAAAATTTATGTACTTATAATTCTAGAAAACAAGCTATAATGGACAAACAAGCTATACAAGGAATAATTTTGTTTCTCAAACGAAAGGGAAGAAAATGAGAAACGCTTTGAAAACACTTTAAAGTTCATAATGAATGGGTATTTATTTAAAAGATAATTAATATGAAAATGAAACTTATATAAAATATAAAACGTTGAACTTACCAGAGACGAAGTATCCTATGTTCAGTAACAACAGTAATGGGTAAAAGTAGAAGTTCTCCATAATATCCGTTATTCTCACGTGTTCAGGCAGTTCATATATTAATATTAAGATTTGTATTCAGAGTACTGAGCTAGAAAAAAATCACAAAGAGCAACAGATAAAATGACACGAATCTCTGAAGATCTTCCAATGGACTACTTCATTTTCGAAAATGTAATGGCGTGTTTCGGAACGAACATAGTATACAAAACCACAGCAAAACACATTCGTTGGAAACTAGCGCCACACAGTGTTGAAAATTGCAATAAAAAGTAAAACAGTAACCATGTTTATACAAACGCATAAATTATAGCTAGTTGAAAAATCCTTAATTTCTACAAAATGTGCTATTTTCAGAATAATAATAGTAACTATAAAGTATTTTTTGGATATACATTAAAAAATGTATATCAGTATATTACTGCATGATTTCTCCCTTATTTACAATATACAAAGTATAAAAATGTTTTTGAAAACACATTTGAAAAATGTGCCAGACATCCATAACCCGATAATCATACTACCTTTCATATTTAGACACGTATACATGGTATAGCTGTCATTTATATCATGCTTTGTCTCTATCGAAGGTAGCAAATGAGATTTTAAGATTTATTACGAAGTATTTATACTAATAATCAATGGAATTTGAGCCAAAGTTGCTGAACAAAGATTCAAATGGGTAGGTTCATTTATAATGAATAATGCATAACAAAAAGACAATATACTAGTTACAGAAAAAAATTTAAAGTAAAGTAAATGTTTATAAGTTGTACTTAAGCAAGTATCCACAATATTGTAAATAATACACATGTTGTAATTGAGGCACTTTATTTCTAAGAACTGACAAACACCTCAAAAACGGATATCACCGAAGGTATGTTTGACAACGATTGAAAAGAATCCGATTCGATATTCCCTGAACAACGCTTTCAAATTTGTATAGTGATTTTAATTTTCAAAAGCAAAATAAAATAAACACATTTTGCTCATTAAGATAGAAGGAAAGGCCCGAAGTAGCTTAGTGGTGGCGCGTCGGTTTTCGGTGCTGAGGGTGCGCGGATCGAATTCCGACAAGCACCATTAAATACCTCAGTGTCTAGGCCGGACATGGGCAAGTTAAATCCGTCGACCGAAAAGTGTCTCTGTGAAGACAGAGAGGGTAGCCCCAGATGTCGCCTCTGGGGGTGCTCGGTCAAAATCAAGGTGGCACCTGGCTTAATCGGACTCCAACCTTTGTGGTGCCATTATAAACCAGAGCCGCCCCCTCAGCCCACTAGCCTATATAGACTTGGTCTGTAATACTTCCGGTCAGGGTCCTTGGAAACAACACCAACAAGATTGAATGAAACATTGGGTTCATTTACGTTGATGACAAAATAAGAAACAATAAATAAACAAATCGAAAGCGCAGTAACACGTATAGCACGATGCTCTTTTATAGGAATAAATCCCTCCGCAGAATCCGTTCTTCGATTAAGACATAGAATCACAAAATATTAGTTACAGATAAAAAGAAATTTTAGCCCGTTAATGTTTTTTATTTATAAGAACGGCTCAGCCATAATAATACAGAGGAAAAAAGTGCATTCTGAAAAAAAAATTATAAGCGTAACTTTGTCTGCTGCAAACTAAGGCATCACCAGAAAAAATTAGACAAAATTGCTTTCAGTGTGGTGATAAACTGTGATTCCTGATTCTATACGATGGAAGTAAAATTCCTTGTTGTACGTTAAAATTTACAATGTTAGCAGGGTTGCATAAAATCAAGAAATGTTTCTTGAATAACAACCATTACGTCACCAGATTTAAAGTTTTCTGTAGAAAAGACAATACTATACAATTTTATAATCACAAAGTGCTCGTTATTATATTTCTAATTTTGAGATACGGTGAACAAAGATCACCCTAAATGACAACATATTTTGCAATAATAAATTTGTGCAGTCTATACTTGAATATTAAACATAAACATATTGAAATTTTAGAGTCTGAGATCTGTATTATTACGATTGTAAGAATGCCTCGCTAAGTACAAGTGGCTCTCCTTAGATAGTTTTCTAGTAAATGTGGTCTGTAAAGGAATGCCCACAAATACGCAAAATACAAAATAGCAAAAAAAAAAAAAACTCATTTATATGATATTTTTATTTATAATGCTTCATAAGTAAATTACATATACAACTCCAAAGAATAAATAAAACTGAGAACCGCCATAAAATGTGCAAATATTGTTTATGTTTTTTGAAATGATCACTCTGTGAGATTACAATATTTAGCCCAATAATTTGTTAAACTTAAAAATGTCGAAAATATAAAAAAGAACCAAAAAAGTAATGTAATATTTATTAGATATAATACTGGAAAATACATAACCCAAGAAAAGTATAAATTAAATTTAATACTAAGTTCCGTCTGCATAAATTCAATAAATACCATCCCACCGGAGCGCCAGTAAAACAGATTCAAAATTACAATTAGGTGTTTAAAACCATTTAATGATAAAATAAGCATCATTTTGCTCAAGTCTTATTTTATTTATCATTTACATACAGTACTAAAAGAACGCTAACTTTCAAAACACTGCAAAATTCAACAAAAATATCTTAAGTTACCTTTCATACTCAAAACGTCCAGCTGTTCGTCATGACCAGCAGCATTGCTAGCTCTGCAAGTGTAATTTCCGTTGTGTTCAGGTCCAAGATTAGTTATTGTAAGAGATGAGGTAAAATCATCAAACAGTTTGATGGTCAAATAATTATTTTCTTGGAGATTTTCATTATCCTTTAACCATGTGAACGTAAATGGTGGATCACCTTCTATGACAACACAAAACACTGCAGTACGCATACCTGTCCTGTGTTCTCCAGAGAAGTGAAATGGTTTAACTTTTGGTGCCTTCATAGCTACAAATTTAAAAAAAAACGGAACAGGACATAAATTGGTGAATTATTTATGTAACATGTAATTATATCCACCAGATTTTATGCATGTAGTACACATATATAATTATAATGCATTAATGAAAGTTAGAGCAAATTTGAGTGTTATTATTAGTTAAGAAATTTCTTTTAAATGCTCTAATTACAGATATGATTATATTAATTACAAGAATAGTCAAGCACTTAAAAAATGTATAAGAAATTAAAACGCAAACTTTCTTTTAAGTTGCACATTACCTACATTTATCGATTTATAATGCATTGATATAAAATTAACAAACTCAAACGTGAAATACGATATTTTTTAATTTTATCTCTTTTTAGCACATGATTGCTGGAATGTAAAAATTAGTTATGTGTTGAAAAGATATACATTTTTAAATATTACGTACATAAATACCTTAGAAAATTAAATACTAAAAATATCAATTAGATAAAACCATTTAAAATATTTTTCACTGTCTGAATGCATTATTATATAAACCGAAACTGATATGTGACTGTTAAAGTAAACTTTAATGACTATGTTTCCATAAATACGCAATAAAATTACTAATTAACATATTATAGATCAAATGACTGCCATATGTATGTAAAAATATATATTGAAACACAGTCAATTGTTTTTTACATTTTTATACCTTTATAACCTACAAATTAATGACCTCCTTCTATAAATATATAATATGTTTTTAATATAATTTTGCCAATATTATATTGCCTTCTGAATTCGATACAGTAAAATTTAAAAGATCAGACATTGTAATATTCTGTTATTTTTTTTAGTCTTTAAAACAGTTTTTAAAAAATTTGACATGACGTCACTGAAATACATGATGTAGAAAATATATACAAATGTAGAAAATATATACATCAAAATTATTTTTTTAAATTATGCAATAATGAGAACAAGCTCGTCTAACGTTTGACTCATTCAGGTATTATCTGATTAAATTCTCTTTCTCCCGCGTAACATCTAAATATTAAAACATCCAACATAAATAGATTGTGTTGTTTTTAAAGTTGTACACATGTTTTTGTTGAAACATATAATCGAAACCATAAAACACATAAAGCAGAATAAAACTTACCAAATAGATGGATTACTTGCTGGAGCAAAAGAGCTTCAAGGAAAAACAAGCAAATCATCTTTGGAGACTCCAAGCAGAAAACTGAGCGTGGTTAACCCTTAAGCTAAATTGACATATATATTGTTTCTTTTTATATAAGGGTGTTTAAGGTGAATTTGCTTTAAAGAGACTTAAACAAATGGAATTTGATAAATTAGTAAATGAAGATAGTCAAGATTACTTCGTGCGGTTGCCTCGCGTCGATTGCGATAGTTAAAATAAGCACAAAGTGTTATGTGTAATATCACATAGCAGCAATTTCTAGAGAGGCACAGTATACTAGCGCCACATAGTGAGGTGAAATGAAACGAAATGTCTTTCTTTTTCAAATGATTTTTCTAAAAATATATTTTATAATAACTACAGAAATTAAAATTAAATGAAATACATAATTATTTCAACTTATAAAAAATAAATATCGTACTGCTTTGATACTTACAAAATCAAATATAAATGATATTCATTACAGAAAGATGTAAGTACAGAAACAAAGATAAGAAAGAAACTTTTTAAAATATATGAAATGCCAAGCATGTATAAAGATAAAACTATCATTACTAGCATACGCATAAATTATGCAACAACAGTATTATAATGCCACTTCAATATGTAAGAATTTCAGAAAAGGAACAACCTGTAACACTTCAAGTTAATGTGCCTGAGTTATTGCAAAAAAGAACAATAAACATTTCACCAAAGGTTTCGCAGTCAATTTATTTAAAACAAATACAAAACTTTTATACATCCCTTCATAAAATAGAATTCAAACGATCAATATAATATCATTAAATGCAAGTACATTCATCTTATATTGAGTCATTTCTTCTATTTCATTCGCAAAATATGTTTTAGAATATGGTAATACATAAAAATCAATAATCACTTTGTAAATTTGTTCCTAGAAAGAACTAGTTAAAAATCTGCTATTTAACGGCAAGTAGCAGAGTAACTTTCGAAGCTAAATGACACATTATATACGGAGCTTGGGGTAATCCAGAAATAAATAAATATATATATATGATTTTGGTTATGAAAAAACTGTAAATACAATAAAGATATATATCAGATGAAAAAATATTTCTACAAATCTCGGTACTAATAAAACTGCTTTCATTCTTAATAATTAAAATTGAACCATAACGAAAATATCAAACGAATATTATGCATTGTGCATCATCATTTGATAATTTCAATAATCTCCAAGAAAAAAAAATGGAAATATTTAGCTGAAAGAAAACAATCCCCGGCGTCAAACTACGGCTTTTAAAAAATACGTAAACCAGCAAATAAAACGCTTAAACAAATTATATTTAAACAAACGTTCTCGGTATTTATATGATTGTTTTAAAATACGCAACAAAATCTGTTACATAACGCTATGTTAAATCTATTAACATTTGGAAATCTCATTGACTCTTGTTAAAGTTATTGAGAAAATTAGCTAATATACGAAACTGTTCAAAAAGAGATAAATCTATAGTATCATCTTGATCTGCTACTATATTTTAAAAGCAGAAATAAACAAACTGTACATAGGACATCCCACATATCCGTATATGCTTATTCGAGCATTATATTTCAGCTATTATTGTAACGAAAATTGCTTAGATTCGTACACATCAGAAAGTAATAAGTAAAAGAAGTATCTTGTCAGTTCAAAGCTATAATGATTATAAACGTATTGAATAAAGCACAGTACTAAAATGTGTCGAAATTGATAGTATTATGAATTTTCAAGCCTTTGTAATACGTATCATTCGAATGTTTGAGAAATATCTTAGCGAACAAGAATCATTATTCATTATTAAAGACTTCAGTAATGACATAATATATCAGAAATGACAGCATTTTCTGATTTAATGTATAATATAACACAATAAGGACATTAAAGGTTTTTAAACTAACATAGGTTTTATTTGGTAAGGACATGAGAATCTAATATTTTACTCAGAAAACATGCCAAAATATGAAATAAAGCAGTATATTAAAAGAGTACAACTCTTAAGTTTTACTTTCATTTTACCTTTCATACTTAGCATATCCGACTGTTCATCTTGCCCACCGGCATTACTAACCCGACAAGTGTAGTTTCCATTATGTTCGGGTCCCAAGTTTGTGAAGATTAAAGTTGACGTAAAATCATCCATAGGTCTGACGCTCAGGTCTTTATTTTCTTGAACTTGATTACCATTTCTCAACCACATGAACGAGAATGGAGGGTCGCCCTCTATAACAACACATAAAACAGCAGTACGCATACCTGTCCTGTGCTCTCCGGAGAAATGAAATGGTTTAACCGTGGGAGCTTTCAACGCTGCAAGATGATAGACAAAATAAAACATTTAAGATTTCCTTGAATTTATCACACACTGGCGTAAAGTTTTGTTACAAAAATTGAGAGAGATTAAAAAAAGTCATAGTATCATAATCCAAACTTGGAAGTTATTTTTAACAAGAGACATTTTAAAGAATGCAGTTAATGTAGTTTAAAGCTAATAAGAAACAAAATGAAGCGAGAAAAACTGCAAGTTAATAAATATAACTGATTGTGCTAATTGCAACAGAAAGGGATTAAATAGTGATAATAGTTAACAAATTGTGAAGAATGAATTTTGGTACATTATATATATATATATATATATATATATATATATATATATATATATATATATATATATATATATATATATGAAACAAAATAAAAATTTTCTCTGTCACTGTACATTAATTACAAGTAAAAAAAGAAGAGATTTTAATCACTTTTAAAGAATATTATATGAACTAAACTTAGCTCAAATGACATATACTTTTGCTAAATACGATACTGATTGGCTTTACACGCATTATCAGAAAAATTATCAGAAAAAGGAAAATTTAAACGCTCAAAGAAAAGTGTGTACAGTATTTGACCACGACGAATCGAAATACCATTTTCAGACAACGTACACGAGATAATAATGAGTATCGAGCATCATAATAAAACAGAAAACATCTTTAAAAAGCCAGAAACTTACCAGAAGAAAGCACAAACACTTGTACCATCAAAGCTTGAAGGAGAAACAAACAATCCATCTTGTTTTAGCGAAATCGCACTAAGTAAATGAAACCAAAATAGATCACAGGCCTAAAAACTTTACACTTTGTTTGTTAGAATGAACATTTAAAAAAATTCCAGTGTATATATGTTTACAACAACGAGGAAAATTTTCCCTATGTTTACACGAAATGAAGTTAAGAATGACAGTGTTCAGTGTTTAATGTATTTCCTTTCGAATAGCAAATCCTGAGCTATGAAGCATAGTCATTTCATTATCCATGGCCTTACGGTATACTAGCGCCACACAGTGTTAAGAATCGGAATAAAATGTTTTATGACAAAATTCACAGGTTTGCAAAAAAGTTCAAACATTTTAGACAGCGTAATTTTAAATAAGAATGTAAGTTCAGTTAAACTGTAGAATAAAGATACATAAAATTTAAAAAGTACATGGTACGTAATTATGACTTTAAGGTTTTACAGCAGACAATACTAAATTAAACATTACAATCAACCCTTTATGTCTTCAAGTAAATAAAGTAACCAGTTTAAAATGTTTCAAGTCACAACGCTTCCAAAACATATCAGCATATAACGAAAAGAAAATTTTTCATAATCATTTTTATAAATGTTTCTTTTGTAATAATTTTATGAACGCAGCATCTACAAGATAATCTCTAAAGAGTTGATATTGTGAAAAATATATTGTAAATTTCAAATTAGTTATAATATCAAACATAAATCAGCATTCAGTAAAGAATTTAATCTAAAAATGTGTACAAATACCGGGAGAAATAAACATTCTCCACAGTAACAAAGATAAATAAATTTAAGAATTCAACAACACAGAGTACAATACTGAACAATCAACTCAGTTATGGCATCTTGAATAAGTAATACACCAAATAATTTTAAAAAATCACGGCAGGTTTATAGTTAGAATAACAAACCCAAAATTTATAAGTAAAAGCAACTTAAATAGAGTTAAGCATAAATCCAATTTCTGATCCACCGTAATTATATTTAAGGACATCTTACAGCCATTATCACATAACCCGTACTAACTCCCTTATCACTGTCAGATCTCTGATGTTAACGTTTACAACTGGAAAGTGAACGTTGGAAATAGACGTTAGTTAATATTGGTTGTATAATTCCTTCAATACTATTTTCAGAGAGCATTCCTTTTTTTAATAAAAAGTGATTAAGCATCGCCATTTTAAGCTTAAATTTACAACGTAAATCCATAAATTAAAATTGAACTAAAACAGACATGGACATAATTTTGCATGTAAGGTAAAAAATTTTTTGGTATGTTGCAAAGTATCACCTTTCATGAGTAAAGATACTGTATGTTCAGCTGTAGCAGCACTGTTAGACACACGGCAAGTATAGTTGCCAATATCACTCGGTCCTAGATTTGAAATGATCAAAATGGAAACAAAAACCTCACTCTGAGTTCGAATTATAACGTTACTGCTTTCTTTAATGTTCATTCCATCTTTCAGCCATTCGAAAGTGAAAGGAGGGTCACCATTGACAACAGAGCACATCTGGGACATTCGCTGACCAGGTTCAAGATCGCCAGAAAAATGAAAGGGCTTTATTTGTGGAGGTTTCATGCCTAGAAAGAATTAAAGAAGCACTGAGATATAGACACATACATTAATAATAATTTACAATATCAGGATATAGGACACGTTATACGCTATGCAACACTTTAAAAGTAAGAATTCTCAGCGTATCAAACAAGCCTCAATGGAGATAAAAAAAAGTAGTTAAATTTGTTATCTTCAATTATCATTTCACCGAGTCAGGGATATCTATGTCTGTAATTAGTAACCGTTGTATCTATTAATAGCGCTGAAAACAAACCAATAACCCATTAAAATGTTTTCAAATAGAATAAAGTATTATTCTTGGATAAAAAGGAAATTGTACACAAGAACATGTATAACAGCGTAATTACAGTCTTCGAATAATAAATATTCCATGAAAATCATCAGGACTTATTTATACATATGGAATCTGTATTTTCCTTTTTCCTCAGATCATTGTATATATATATATATATATATATATATATATATATATATATATATATATATACATCTTAGGCTCAGAAATATATGAAAATAAATAAAAACATAAAATGAATTATCACGAGTGTTATTTGTGACTACATTTTAATTTTCCAAGCTTATCATAAAAGATACAAAAGTTTACTTTTAAAATAAAAGAGGAATGATGGGATGACTATATGATTGTTTCATACTGGGAGGGGGGAAAATGACTCAAATTTTAAATAATTTTGAGCTCGAAAGTGTCACAAAAACTGTCCAGCACGAAATCTGGGAAAAGGAAATTTTATCAGCCATGCAATAAAAACTGGTGCTAATTAAGGTATAAAACAATAAATGAATTGAATATTTGAAAAAATGCAATATTTGAATAAAAATGCTTTCTAACAAAAGCCTGAAAAAGCTTGAAATGGCTCAAAAATATTACACACTTCTACAAAACCTTATGGAATCGCGGTAAAACTGAATATCATTCTGATTTTAGAATGGAAACATTATGCTAAATTTACGTTTAATTTGGTACTTTGCATTCTCTTTTTTGACTTCACATGATCATAGGTATTATAAATATATATTGATAATACAGATGAAACTCACAAGTTTAATTTCATTATATTTTATTCCTTAGAGAATATATCTACTCATAAAGAACAACTATATACATTTAAGAAACAATCGAAAAATATCAAATATAAATATTATATCTTGATATTTTTCGAAACATACTTCTCGCTAATTTTATTAGCCATTTGAAAGCATAAGATTTAAAGCAATTAAGTAGATACATTAATACCAAACATCAATACCTAATAGATTTGTTCCAAGGGTAGATTTGATTTGAATTTCTGCCAATAAGACTTGATATAAAGGTGAAAAGTATTTTCACTCGTTTATAATTGTACTATGTATGTCTCACTTGTGTTGATAAGGACGATAGAATACTTATCAGTGGTTCAAAAAAAATCTACTGGGATTTTCAAATGAGATTTTTGACAAGAGGCAAGTTAAGATTGTCACTTAAAATATCACATTATTTATTAAATTTAATTTTAATTTTGACATACTTCTAACTTGTTTTTAATAATATTGTATACATAAATGCATCTAATGCTAATAGAAGTCGTGTCGAAGGAATATGATACATTTAGAATGTATATAAAGTTAAGTACTGAGAAATATACTGATAGGTCTGAATTTCTATAAAAGTTCTTCAATAGCTCTTTGCAATAATTTTCATGATCACATTTTGAGGTTTCCTTTTCTATCCGATTAAGGCAAAAAAAGGATGGCTGCTCGAAAAATAAACTAAACTTTCGTGTTTGACTCTTTCAAAGTATGTTTGAAAAAAAATACACATTAAAAAGTTGCTGAGAGGTGAAACAAATTCACTTGCTATTCCTCTTTTACTACTGACTTTTAATGCAGAAGTAAAGTAAAAGTTAGATAGCACTTCGTAATACTTAAATAATAATCTGAAATATCTCCTTAAAATTAACGCCCAATAACATTTTTGAAAGAAAATCTGCCTTAAAACAGAATCTGTACACTAGAACGTAAATATTTATACTTATACCCATAGAATGTAAACATTTATATGTATGACACAGAACTCATACACAGAATATGAATCTATTGGCGTCATTATAGGTATATGTAAAGCCATCATATTAACTACTATCAACAATAACATAATTTCAAGGTGGTAAGTTAGTTACTAACTATTTTAACACCAATATATAAAAGTATAAAAAGGAACAAGGAACTCACCAGAGGAAAGACGAAGCAGAACTGCGACAAAACAACCACAAATCCAATATCCAAGATCCATATCGTTAATGCAATAAAGAAACTCAGTTAATATAAAATATATATGTCCTGGAAAGAGATGAGTCACGTAACCCTTGTCAACTCTAAATACATACACGTACAGAAGAAAATTATACGATGGGGAGCTGCATTTACAGGATTCGATTTTAGTGTGGTATCACTATCACAACCATTTTAAGATTACCTTCCCATCCAGAATATCAGCGTAAAATTGCTTTCTCTTTCACACATGGTATACTACCGCCACATAGTGACATAAAACGGAATTAAAAATTATTATATTCGATAGAAAACATGTAAGCGAAATAAAGTTCATAAAGTTTATAAAGAGAAATAAAATTCATACAGAGAAACACAAACATTCGCACAACATAAACTTTGAAGATCCATGTTACAGACTGATATTCGAACTAAATTTCCAAGAAAGAGTTACGCGTATTCTAGAAAATCCATCATTATTCAAATAAGTAATGACACCGATAATATTGTTGCGCATAAAGTTTCAATAAAAGTATTAATGAAAATTAGACAATGTTTAGGACAACGAATTGGTTTCACATATTCTAAAACACAACCTAAAATTTATCAAGTATTAAAAGCAAAAATTAAATTAATAATAAAAGAAATTATTATTAAATTGTGGGACAGGGATATGTCTCATTTCTTTGTATAAGGCAGCATGTTTTGCAAGATCATTCATTGAAGCAAGTGTATCTAATGTTCCTTTAAAAAGGCGCCGTAAAGGCCGATTTGTATTTTTAGCTTATATTATATCATGTAATATTATATCTATTTTTTTCATGAACATACATGAGGTAACATGTATTTAGTTAATTCCAAAAATTGTAAAAGCAAGATTAAACTCCAAATGCAAAAATGGATATTTTAATTTTTAATTACTAAAATTGTATTTATTAAAAATTTTTAAAATGACATTCAATGAGACATGAAATAAACTATCAAATTATATACGATATTTATTGACAACATTAGAATGGAAGTTTAAAGAAAATTTTAAATTATCACAGTGAAATACACAACACAATTTTATTCCTAAATATAAATTCTTATGATCTTAAAATCTATTTACGTAAAATGCATGATCATAATAATAACTGAATATATTTGAAATAACGTTGCTCATTTAAAATAAACTTTTATTCATGGGCGAGCAAACATCATACCGCGCTCACAAAACTGGAGTTCTTACCCTTCATACTGAGAACGTCAAACTTTTCATCTGTTCCTGCACTATTGGATACTTTACACGTATAGTTGCCGTTGCTTTCGGGGCCAAGTTTACGTATGGAAAGCATAGATGTATACTCATCGACATTTTTTATTGAGACCAATCCTCGATCTGCCTCTTCCATACCATCTTTAAACCACGTGAATGAAAATGGAGGATCGCCACCTATGACGGCGCACGTAACGGTAGCTCTCATTCCAGTTTCAAGATCAGGTGAAAAATGAAAAGCTTTGATTTTAGGCATCTTGAGTCCTGTTAAAGATCCATTCTTGAGTAAAAATATGATTTAAAAAATTTTTCTCAAACAATTTTACAAAGAAATATAGGTTGGTGGTAGTACCTTAAGTTTAAAAAATATAAGCAAATATAATAACTTGATATCATGAACTTTTTTCTGGAGCCGACTAAAACTAAGAAAATTCTATGCTTAATAATCCTCAAATTGCACAACTTTTTTGCATGTTGTTTGCAAAATTTACAGCAAAAATCAGACAAAATTCAGTAAAATGTAAGGTATCAACGAAATTTTCGATTACGAGATGCTGAAAAAAATTCGCCAGGTTCCCAAACTATTGCAGTCTATTAACCAACTGAAAATAACTTTTAGAGATACCCTTAATGGAATGAATTACGGGTGAATAGGTTGGTGATAATACCTTTAATTGAAATTTAAAAAAAATACAAGTAACTATAATTAAAATTTGATATAAGGAAATTTTCCCTGGAGACGATTAAACTACAGAAACTTCATGATACTTAATCCCCAAATTCCATAATTTTTTCACAAAAGCTATGTTAGAATTCAAAGGATCCTACACCTGCTTGTAAAATGCAAGGTAGTAACGAAATTTTCGATTGTGAGGAAAAAAAATTCGTCTGATTCACAAACTGCTGAAATCTGTCAACCAAATGAAAAGAACTTGTGGAGATGCAGTGATGGGTTGAATTAGGTAATGATGTAGTATTTAAAACACTTGATGATACTTTTTTAAAAACCCGCAGTTCCATGGATAATACGTGTACCAGCAGAGTACCATTAAAATTTGATTTACGTTAAACAATAAACCACTGGTGTGAATGTTATTGGTTTTCTTAAAGAGATAAAATTTCATTTCTTAAAACAATGAAAAACGTAAATGATGGCTAACATGTTGTCCAATCGGACATTAATGAGGTAACGTTGATTTATGGAATATTTTTCTTAGCACATCGGAATTTGTTAAATTGAGGTGAATCATCATAATACTTAGATGCTATTAAAATCAATTTCTAGGTTATTAAGTCTAACTTTCCACATGGGTAAAGTGAAACAAATATTCTGATTTAACCACGTATCGCTGTTGTAGCCACTACTGGGCAAAAGTCGTATTTAGTCCGGACTGAACCGAGTTTCATGACATTATAATCAAAATGGTCATTTTGAAATGTAATCTTTTCATTTAGTCTCATTTTGTTCATCGAAATAACTGCAAATACATTTTATACATAATCAAAATACCGGCTAACTTTCTCTACCCAACCTCTGAAATAAGCTAAAATAACTGTATCATTATAATTATTAATATTATTAGTATTTTGCACTAGCTAACTTCAACTATATATATATATATATATATATATATATATATATATATATATATATATATATATATATATATAGTGTGGCATATAAACAGCGATAAATCATCTACCAAAGAATTTTCTTTTAAGAAACCCAAATTTAATAAATGATATATCATACAATTAACCACTTCTCTTCATGCAGTAAATCCTTAATTTCTAACATATAAACACTCCTATACATGTTACTTTTAATTAGAAATCTCTAATCAAGGCATGTTTTTATTTAAATACATTTACAAAAAATCATATTTGGCTTATGAATTTTATAGATATAAAGTTAAGAGAACGGACGCAATACATCCAACTGTTAATTTCCTGACCTGATGTAAAGTTCAACTATTTGTAATTTTCCAAAATATAACATAAATATACTCGCTCTACGCCTAATCCTCTTTTAAATCAGATCATAGAAGAATCATTATTTTAAATTCATTTACACATATACAAATTACTGCAGTCATCATAAAAGAATTTTGAAGGATAAAAATAAAATTCAGTGTAACATAACATAAATGAGAAGCAAATATAATTAACTTCATCAAAGACAACAAATTAGCGCTTTTTCTAAGTTACAATGCAGCTAAAGATAAAAATAACGGCATGTGTTTTGAAAAATCTTAGTTTCTATAATCATATTTATTTCAATGAAATGCTCCAAAATTTCTAAAATTAGAATAGCAAAAAGTTAGACTTACCATCACAAAACGCTATAGCGAATACAATAACCAAGGCTTTAGTAATGAGCACCGATATAGCCATTCCTTTTCATAAAGTACGTCACTTTTGCGATACGTTTGTACGAAAATTGCTTATGTATCCTAAATTGTATATGTAAACTGTTAAAATGGCTGTAAAGAATCAATGAAATGTAGCATTCATGACAGCAATGTACTTTCCAACATATAAAATACACAACTGGCTTCATGAATCTTATGGACGAACATTCTGCTCTCATACCAAGCAGACATACTAGCGCCACACAGTGGCATGAAATAAAAATAAAAATTTATTGTATATTTACCACTTATAATTAAATAAAAACATTTATAAAGATATTTGAGGGGGGAAATCCCCCATGTCTTCAATAAATTCGTGAAGACTAAATTGCCTTATTCTCACAAATATATACGTAGTTGAAATTTCAAAAAGTTAATTTTTAAAGAGATAAATAGAAAACTTGGAATTTAAAAATCCGTATTATATTTATATTAATATGAAAAACGATTTCATGAAAATCAGGCCATTTTAACTTGATATGTTTCAGTCAATTTTCTTGATTTAAATATTCACACAATTTATACAAATTTCATTTTTACACCGATACCTTTTAAAAGAATATATTGGCCAAATTATTACTGCTATATTATTGCACCGTAGTACTCTTGAAAGTGAAAAAAATATTCACTTGTAAATTATAAACCAATAGATGCGTAATGAATTATTTCATTGATTTTATAAAATAATTACAATGACATTAGAACAAATAAATACAATGCAATAGCAATAAAAAACTCATGTTAAATAAGCAAAAAATATCCCATAAAAGAACAAATAAAAATTATTATTTATAAGGTCAAAAGGTAATAGCGTAATATCAAACTTCAATCATAATAATGTATCGTTGTGCAGATTATAATACTTCCTGCATATTTGATACATAAAATGCTGTAAGTTCACCAACAAAATTAATTTCATCTGCATGGGTATGGACGAAGGTTTAGCCCTTAATTGGACGTGTCTGACGTAACTTCTAATATTTTCATAAATTTTTTAATAAACCCTTTTCCACCTTGAGACGTGAGAATAGGCAATATCCCACTAAACAAGGAGTTATTAAAAAACGTGTTACGTAAATACAATGAAAAGTAAATGAAATTTGACCGAGAACGTACATTCAATCGTATTTCTAAAAAATTACAAATAAATGCTCTAAACATAGAAGAAAAGTCTATCCAAAATGATGATAATTCGGAGATAAATACTTTGAATAAAAGTTTTTAAATGATTATTTCTTGACTCTGAACAAAACCACAACGAAAAAAATATAAGTACATTAGTCTATCTTTGAGTACATTACTCTATCTTTGACATACTTTACTCTATCTTATAATTTTCTCTTTACTGAGACAGTTGCTCCATATGTTTATTAACATATGGAGAATGATCAACAGATAACCCTTATAGCACTGAAAAATGCTCTTTGTGTACCCGTAGTAAGATAACTGTAGTATGACATTAAAAAAAAACAATGAAACAGAATTTTTATATGATTAAAAAAACATATGAGCTTTATCATGCAAGAAAATGTCAACATAAGAGGGAACTATAAATTGAAAAAATATTTGAAAACATGAAATGTATAAACCATATAAAAATTACTCTCCAATACTCTCCAAAATATCACGACGAATCAAATTAACTTTAGATTTAATGTTTTTGATATCAAACTCACACCATGCATTGAATCTTTGTTTTTTTATGCATCTCAATGGATGCCCAATCTGAAAATTGCAAATAATCTGAAAGATACGCGGAAATTTTACAATTCGTCGATTATTCTACATATTTTATCCATAATCTGCTGAATACAAGAAGTTTAATCATTTGGTGTCAAATGTAGATGCCTTACAAGACTTTCAAAAACAACTGGCCAAAAATGATTCACATGACAAGAAAAAATACATTCGCAATAAATATTTACACAACAACGGCAAGTTAGTAATATTTTTTAAGTAACTGAATGTGTAATTTCTTTTGTGAACACATCAACTGAGTATTAACAATTTAACGTAAAATTTGAATCATATTACTTTTGACAAAGGATCCGTAGAACTTCGAGTATTATGACAAGTGTGTTTTGTCACTTTTTACTTCAGTATTAGATTACCATATCTAGCAAGGCTGGTTATTTTTATCTGAGGTGTCAATAAACACGCTGCATTAATAAAATATGTAATTTACGAACGTAACAAGAAGAATACCTTTGATTCCGTACACATTGGTTTATATTGTCATAAAATAACGAAATTGTGCAAAGATGATGAATTCAACACCATGAATTCTATCTTAAAGGTACACGAATTGTCTGATGCAATATATAACCTCTACATTACAGAATAAAAGAACTACTCATCATATAGAAATTGAATAAAAACTAAGCATAGAGATTACAGAGAAAACAAAAGCTTACGGAGAAAATAGATTGCAGAACTAAAGTTCACAACTAAAATATCCTACATTTAAAGAAAGTTTTTTGAAATATTTAAACATATGCGTGTTACATAACCAAAATTAAAAGCTCGAGTAATACTACGTCTCAAACCCTACCCCTCATTAGCAATGCCGAAGAATACTCGTCCATTCCAGCAGCATTTTGTACTCTACAGGTGTAGTTTCCATTACTGTCAGTGTCAAGTTTTGAAATAATGAGATTCGATAGGAAATCTTCTTCGTATGTTTTCGTATGGATATTTCCTCCAGTTTTTATTTCTCGTCCATCTTTGAACCACTGGAACTGGAATGGAGGATCACCATCCATTACTGAACAAGCAATTATCACTCTTTTACCAGACATCAGCTCTCCAGGAAAATGAAAAGGGCGAATTTCAGGTTTCTGAGAAACTGAAAAAAAAAATGTAAAAAATTACTTTTCCTACTTGAATACACACTACAAGTAATGCACGCGTATAAATGTAATATTTCTACAAAAATTTTAATTAAGAAATAAACTTATATTGACACTTTTTCAAAGCAAACGTTTTATAAATATTGTATTCCATACAGGAATAGAAGAACACAGTCATTGGTAGTACGATAAAATTTGAAATTCTGAAAATAATCTTGTTTTTATATGAGATATAATTTTTTTAAATTTCTACGAATAATTACAATAATCTATATATATAAAACAGTTCCGTAACTGACTCATTCATTCATTCATTCATTCATTCATTCACTGACTGACTGACATACAACGCACAGACCAAACCGCTGGACCTAAAGGGCTGAAATTTTGCATGGCGATTCTTCTTATAGTGTAGGGGTGCACTAAGAGAGATTTTTGAAAAATTCTTCTTAGATTTTTTAAAATTAAATTTTTAAGCTGTTTTTTTTACTTTTTTTAAGTTTACATTTAAAATAATAATTTGAGGGTTATAAAATTTATATCACGAGAAAGATCATAAAAATTCCTTTAAAATGAAATCTTTTTCGAATCTTTACCTTCATTTCCTGATTTTTGGTAAATTTTTAAAGATTAATTTTTAGAATTTAATTTATTAAATGCTGATCACGTGACTTCTTTTTCTGGTACTTTAAATAAATTTATCGTCACGTGCATAAAAACTAAATAGACAAAACATAATTTTTTTTTCTTGCTAATGCGGCAGACGATTGGACATTATCCAAAAAAATATTAAAATACAGTAAAAGAAATGTTCTAGAAACTGTACTATATTAACTGTACTATATTCTTTAGTATTCTTTATATTAGATTTAATTTGAATATCTTCTTCTACATTATTTTGTCTATAAAAATATCCCTTATGATTTTTTTATAAATATATATATATTTTACATCAATTATATACATTGATCGTCGTATTTATTATATATATATTGACATTAATTGCATACATTCACCAATGTTTTTACTTTGAATGTACTCCGTAGCGAAGTGCGGGTTTTCAGCTAGTCTATATATATAAAACAGTTCCGTAACTGACTCATTCATTCACTGACTGACTGACTGACTGACATACAACGCACAGACCAAACCGCTGGACCTAAAGGGCTGAAATTTTGCATGGCGATTCTTCTAATAGTGTAGGGGTGCACTAAGAAAGATTTTTCAAAAATTCTTCTTAGATTTTATTAAATTAAATTTTTAAGCTGTTTTTTAAACTTTTTTTACGTTTGCATTTAAAATAATACATTGAGGGTTATATAATTTATATCACCAGAAAGATCATAAAAATTCCTTCAAAATGAAATTTTTTTCGAATTTTTACCTCCATTTCCTGATTTTTGGTGAATTTTTAAAGATTAATTTTTAGAATTTAATTTATTAAATGCTGATCACGTGATTTCTTTTTCTGGTACTTTCAATAAATTTATCGTCACGTGCGTAACATCTAAATAGACAAAAAAATATTTTTTTCTCTTTCTAATGCAGCAGACGATTGGATATTATCCAAAAAAATGCATATCCCTTACGATTTTTTTATAAATATATATATATATAGATAGATAGATATTTTACATCAATTGTATACATTGATCATGGCATTTATTATAAATATATATATTCATTTTTTGGCATAAATTGCATACGTTGACCGTTGTACTTAATTTGAATGTACTCCGTAGCGAAGCGCGGGTTTTCAGCTAGTAATTACATAAAAATGCAATTGCAGTAATTTAGATAATTTTTTTACACCAGCATTAGAATAAAAATTTTCTGTATTTCTTCTACGTTAAAATAAGTTCGCTTTAGTCCTCAAATCCACTTGAATTTGGTCTAATTGAATTTTCTGATAAATTAAGTTTAGTTAAGAACGTTTCTGTGTCGTTTAAAGTTTAGTTTGCGCTTCTGTGTCGGTTCATGTATATTCTGAGCTTTGATAACGAGGAGTGCAGACAAAATTATGAATCAATGTTAAAATAATAAAAGAAACATTTAAATAGTAAACTTGATGAGAAGATATAAATAATTTTATATGAATAAATAATAAATTTATGAAAAATGAATCTTACGAATTCGCGAGAATGTGTACATTTCAGTCAACCTATCTGCAGAATCACGCGACCGATAGAAAAATATCCACTCACAGAACCGATTTAACAATGAATTTTTATTCTTTTAATTAATGTATATTTTGTACATCTTGAAAGTCATCAAAATAAAAATTTCTTTGAGATTGCATTAAAAAATAGTTTAGGAGAATTAATATTAAGTGCATACATCTAATTATTACATTTATAATTGGATATAACAATATAAAATTAAAAAACTTTGGAAATTTTTTTCTTTAGAAGTAGAATTCCTATCTTTCACAATCTATCAAGCCTATTGAAAAAGTTAAAACAGCATTACATTTAATAAATTCAAAACAGCTCTTAATCACAGTCTGAAACTAACACAAAATCATGCAAACAATTTCGAAGCTACTATAAGAAAGTTTCAAACACAACAAATGACGTTAACTTAATATCGTTTACATTCTGCGCTAAAAATTGAGATGGAGTACGAAGAAGTACTAAAATTAAATGTGGAAGAGGGATTTAATAAACCAATAAAGCTTAGCAAGGCTTAATACTATAATCAAAGAGCAATTTTTGTATTAATGGACCTTTAAGATTCCTCATTTTAAAAACCTCATATAACATCAAAATATCATCTTTTTTTATTGCTTAAGTTAGATAAAAATGTGTTTAAAAACGTCCACGATAGAAAAAGATTACCAAAAGTATACTAACTTCCATTGACGACAACTGTTAATGATAGGACAATAAGGCAGTAAAAATTCATACTAGCAGCATGTGTATTTAACCTGAAATAACAGACTAGATGTTAGAAACAGTACAGTATCATTTGCTTTATAATTAACATATATCTATAGAGAAAATATACATCATGCTCTCACCTGAACAACAGCTCGATATTGTATGGCGTTATTATGAGTCTATATATCCAAGCTTCTTCATCACATTTTCTTTCAAAACAGTATACTAGCGCCACATAGTGAGGCAATTATAAATTATAAATCATGAAGCAAAAATTTTATGTAACTGAAAAGAATCTGTGATAGACACGAAACTTACAATGTGAAATATTAATTTTCCAATTTATAAGGTAAAAAATACTTTAGTAAAATAACTAACACGCAGTAATTTTGTATATTTTCTTGTTAATGTTGTAAAAGCTGTTCCGTATTCAAAACGGAAAATGAAATTTGCCCAAAATATTTTGGTAAATATAAACGCAAATTTTCGGAACTGAAAAATAATTCAGAAATAACTTCCTTAAAAATTATAGAAAGAGTTTCACATGCATAAATATACTATAAACGTAGAGAGTATATTTGTTTATCATCGATAAATATCTTTCGTCTTTTGAAACGAGTGATGATAAAAGAAAAAAAATTACATTATGATAGCAGTTGCCACCAATCAAATTTTTGAGGTTGTAAATGAAAATTATATAATTCCATAACACAATATAAGTAATAAAAAAATTGTAAACGGCAGACAGAAATTCGGACAAATACCAATCAAAAAGTGAAATTTTAAATTTATGGAAAAAATCAGAATGTACATAATAGTAGTGTTTGATCACGTCACAAGTCCATTCACGAATATGGATATCATAGTATCTTTTCAAAAGCAAATAAATCGCTGTAAGATAACCCAAATAAATAAGAGAAAGTATTAAAAGTTAAACATCGGGATTTTCGCAGAAGTTTCCAAAAATAACACGTACTAAATGTACTGATGGATGATATATTTTTAACGTTCTATAACACTGAATTTCATTATCTTTTATTATAAGCAAACACTCTTGAATTCAGGCTTCCTGAAGTCAAAGGGCTTCCCTCTTAATTATAAAAACAAATACTTCCCAAAACTTGCATGTAATTACAAATTTTCTTGTTTCATATACATCGAAATAAAATTAAAAGTTACGGTGTTTAGAAAATGTTGTATTTATCCTGTACTTTAATTTATACAAAATTAAAATAGCTGAAAATACGATAATGGCTAGAATTGATTTTAAAGTATTTTTATGAACTCGGACTGATCAATAAAATAACGTAAAGTACATCATTCTATGAAAATTTTGACGAACGCGTACTATAATATTACTGAGATATGACACCAATAAAAATTTAGCTTTGCAAATTTAATAATTCATTTCTGAATATACTCATATTAAAGTAACAGTGCTAGTGGGCACTGCGATAGAAATCCAGTGTGTGCTGTAATAGAAACAACAATAAATTGAAATATCCGAGAAACCTTCATTAAAATACGAGAAAGAAAATGCATACCCTTTACAGATAATACAGCTGATTTTTCATCATAACCAGCTGAGTTTGACACCCGGCAGGTAAAATTACCGTTGCTTTCAGCATCAACACTGACAATAACCAGGTTTAAAGTGAATTCATCAAATTTGCGTATAGAAATTCGCCGATTATCTTCCAGTTTTATTCCATCTTTAAACCATGTGAACTCGAAAGGTGGATCTCCAAGCATCACAGTGCACTGAACTGATGCTCTCATGCCTAAAGATATTTCTGGTGGAAAATGAAATGGATTTATCTTCGGAATGGAAAATTCTGGAAAAATACAGAAATGAAATTTTTTTAATCTTTTAAGCAACCATCAACATAAAACTAACAATATTAGAAACGATTCTATATCTTTGTAATTTTTCGAATATTTTGTTTATATAAATGGCAATTTTAAGAACAGAAATCAGATATAGAATTTCAACAGAATCAAGGTTGGTAAATCTCATTTTACGATCCACGTTAGAAACGAATAAACAAATTTACAAGCACAACATTATACTTCAAGTTGACTTTTTTGAAGCAATTAGTTTATGCATAATAAAAATATATCTACAGAATATTTTACTGATTATGTTTTTACAGAATATGGTCATTCCACATGAATTCATTAGAACTAGCGTATTGGGAGAATTTATTTGTTCTCATATTACTGGTCTAGGATTTAATTATACATCGCATTGGTAAATTCCATTCAGTTTTTATCTAATGAGTATTTTTTAATTACAAAATAAAATTTTCTGTAAATACATAAATATTAATCTCGTGGGGCACACACAATTATAACTATATTAACCGCATACAGAACATTTTTTAGAGCGCAAAATGTGAAAATTAACAATTCACAGAATTCTGATCACAAGCGACGTACAGCAGATAATATACATATATAATTTGAAAAGCAAAGCGTATACAAGCAGAACATTTTTTTAAAATGTCATGGTCAAATGTTTATTAAAAATCCATTCAGTACTTCATTTTCATTTATTTCAATTATATACACCGTACTAAAGTGACAAAATCGAATTTTAGCGTAAATTTTTAGTCAACAGTCGCATAAATATTTAATTATTCAAAATAATGAACTTTGAAATTTTAACGCTTGTAAAAATTTGCCAATTATCTGCATTAACTGTTAAAAAGTATGTTTTATGTTTTATTTATGAAAAAATTTTAAATTCACGTTTCAAATTCTAATTAGCAGTATATATATTACTGTTAAGTTAATGGCATAGTAACATCATTTATCTGTAGTTTTGAAATTTTCATCATTTATATGTAGTTTATATACAAGTCGAAATATACTTAACTATTTCTTTAAGAAAAACGTACGAAAAGGTTTCAAACTCATTATAATTGATTTTTTACTTATGAAGTTGTACTGTAAACTATAGCAAATATTTTTACAAGTCCATAATTTACCATATAAATTATGTTTATGCATATAACTCATATTCTTAAGCTGCTAAATTTCAGTAAAGTTACATTGGCTAAGGCACTGGTGAAAATAGTAGTCTGGAAGTAAACAGAATATAACAAAAATCTTACCTGCGATTACTGGAAGACATGACAGCAATAGTAAATGGACAGACACACAAATCCAACGCGTCATCTTAAAACACAAATGTAAGTTAAGTTTCTCTGTAAACTATAAATACGGGATTAATTATTAATCAGTAATGTATGTAAGATCTTTGAGAAAAACTGATTAGTACTTTTGGAGTGTCGAACTGCCGGACCAATATTTAATGCACTGAAGAAATACATCTGGCACGCTTTAACCATGGCTTTGATTCAGAATATTACGGACCACTAGCGCCACATAGGAACGAAAGTTGAAATTAAAAACATACAAACTTCCAGCAAACATACAAACTTAATTGCAAAATATCATATTCTTAGATTATTAAGATATAAGCAGGGATGAAAAATTCTCCGATCATAAATATCAGTTCCGAAATTTTGTCGGTAAATGAGTTCAGAAGATACATCACAAGCTATGAATTGACGTTTTGAAGAACAGCAAAACTCTTTCATTACTATAGTAACTTGCGATAACTCAGCGGTTTTAAACTGAAATAGGCCTCATTTACGCCTTTTTACGCAGTGTTTATTTTTCCTCTTTTACACCACAACGTTTTCAAATAAATAAACAATTATTTATGTAGAAAACAAATAACCCAGTGTCATACAGTATCTTATACAGTCCAAGAAACAATAACCTATAGGTTCACCGAAGTCTCTAATGTTCTAAATATTAATTTGGTGTAAATCAATTTACAACTTTGGGCGTTTTACAAAAACACAAAATAAATTAATAAATTCATGTAATGTTACACGGAATAATTTATTAATCACTTACTTTAATAATCCATACCCCAAAACAACTTGAAAGAACTGTTGTTTGTGAACAAAAGGTAATAGTAAGAATAAAATTTGGACCTTAATACCCAAAATTGTGAACTACCACAATGAAATCCCTTTATCAACTTTAAAAAGTTAGAGCTAATCTTCCAATAAAGTTCAGACTTTATTTGAACCTTTCAACAGTAATATGGACTGCAGAAAAAAAGCTTATAATTTTTACCAATCGAACTTCTTGACCCATTAGATCTATTACGTGAAAAGAACGATTAACATTCACAACTAGGTAATAATTACAGTTTTGTACATATATTTAATGCGAAAGTATTTTGCAAATCGTTTATTAAACGTAGAATTGAATTTATTCGAAGAAAATCTACAATTCAGTGAGATATATAAATAGTATCGCTTCGTCAGAATAACTAAAAAGTAAAATGAATCACGCTCAACCCCTGTGATTACAGCCTCCGAAGACTTGGAATGGATGAGTTTTGGATCCATGGTTCATATCTTAACTGCATCAGCTCTGATGAAATACCTTCGAAAAGCATTTGTTGCACTGCCCGTTCATAGGTTAAAAATGTATAAACATCGTTCAGAATTCCTCACCTATAATAAATCTTTATCTACAGAGATCCAATTTAAATGTAGTACAGTCAAAACCATTTACCACAAAAATGTACCACAACTGTACCACAAAAATTCACAAAATAGCCACAAAAATTTACACATAGAATGAAGTCATACTAAATAAACAGCAAGTTTAGCGGTTGTAATTTCATAAAAAGTGTCAATGATAAATATTATAAATATAAATACATATGTATAAACACAAAGGTAGTGCCAATATTTTTGTTTCAACCAAATATAAACGTGTTGCAGTGATAATTAAAGCGGTACAATCTATATCATTTTCGTATAAAGTATTCAAGCCCAAAGTTTTATGACATCAATATGTACGCAATCAATTTAAAAAGGTTATGCAGATGAAAAAAGTAAACAAGGGAGAATTGAAAATACTGCCATTTATGATAAACCTTTTTTAAATGCAATATTTACTTACATTTTCAAACTATACACCGCAGCTAAATTTAAGGACAATTGTAAGATTTCATTTTCTCCCTTATAAACACTTAGACGTACTGCAACAAGTTTGCAGTACTTGTAATTGATGAAGAATATTTAATTCTCCATTCAAAAAGATAAGCAAGGTGTTGTGAAAAATGAAATTAGTAAATCACTCGCGAAATAATTCTTACATTTTACCACATTCGATAGCTAAAATAAAAATAAAAATATATGTACCGACGTTCTTCAAGTGTGCTAAGTAATGAAAACAATTTTCAAGAAGGTTATACAAAGCAATTGCGTTTTAAATTATTCAGTAATAATTCAAGACTGCATTGTATTTTGCTTCGAAGATAGGAGTACGTGACAAAAACATCTTTTAAACACTGGTTTACCAAAACTTCACATTCTAAGCAAAGTATATTAAAACGCTCCTTGACAACCTTATTTTCTACATCATATGTGGTAGTTTACATACCTATTACGAATAAGTTGTTAACTTAATAAGCTGTACATAAAATAATACATCACGTTTCATTTTGCCATAGCAATGTAAAATGGAGATATTAACAATGTAAAATTGAGATATAAATTAGAAAAATGAATAACGAAAATAAATAAATAATAAAAATTAAGAATGAAGAATTTTATGCCAAGCCCGGATGCGAGTCGAAATTATTATGCTACATTGAAACGCAGTTATTTACTATATAATCATAAATAGTAACACAAAAAATTGAAGTAAGAAATAAAGATAAATATCTTCAGTTTAAGTAAATCACACCACTTTGCAAAAACCTTACCCTTCATCAGCAGACTTTCGGAATGCTCATCACTGCCAGCAGAATTGGATACACGACACGTATAATTACCATTATCACCAGGTCCTAATTTTTGTATGACTAAATTTGAAATATACAAATCATCCTGAGTGCGAATTAATATATTCTGTGTCTGCTGAATATCCATTCCATCTTTAAACCATCTGAACTGAAAAGGCGGATCTCCATCAATTACAGAACAAGTTAAAGTTACTCGCTTTTCTGCTTTAAGTTCTCCTGAGAAATGAAAAGGTTTGATTTCGGGCACTTTCAAACCTAAAATATAAAGGGTACGAAATGGTAAATTAAGCTGCAGTCTCTCACTTTTATATATTGATTGAACTTGGGAAGGAAAATAAACAGAGTGAAACATGTTATAAATTATGTATGCAAAGAAAACTGATAAATGCCATCGAATTAAAATCATATAACTACTTACGAGAAAAATTTCAAACCATTCAAAACTTTTCAGGAAAGGGCTTGAATCTTTGGATAATTTCTCTCAAAAAGATCTTAGGTACGGTTTATAAAGAATACGTCTAGTGGATCCCTAAATAACTAGCAAACTAAGATTTAAATATTGTGATTTTTTTACAATTACTCATAAAACTATTACTTAAGAACATATACTATTATTATTTTTAAATCAAACAATGTAAATTTTTTCAACCTTTCGTTAATTAAACTAATATCAAGATAAAATTATTGAAAAGATTTATATCAGAATGCTGCTGCTGGTTATACTGCTAAAACTTTTGAGAAAGGAAAATCTACATTTATTAGCAACATACAGCACACTTTATTCTGCGTACTAAGAAAAACATTGCTATCGGAAAGCAATAGTCATTTGTCTCGTAAAATTTATTACTTCAAAGAAAATGAATCATGAATTTAGTAAAACAATTTCAAAAGCTTAATAAATCTAGAATTTAAAGAATTGATTTTAATTGACATAAAAGGATTTACGAAACTTGGTGTACGTACTCCGGAATGCGTGTGTATTACTGAATCTTGTGTACTTTTTATCCTATAAAACGAGTTTTTCACACTCTCTTACAACACTTATGTTTTATTACTTAGCAAATAATTATAGTTGGAAATATTATTTCAATAGTTACTATTGAGGATGGCATTTAGCGTGTAAGTCAACTATTTCAAAAGAATGCAATGTGAGAGTAATTCAAATAACGCAAATTAAAAATAATAAAACAGACATAAACTGAAAATCAGTTACAAGATTATAAAATTTGGGTTCTAAAACTATTTTCTATAACAGAAATAAAATGATGAGGAAAAACTCACCTAAGACGTATGCAGTGGCTTCCAAAATGAGTAATACTTGTATCACACTGAAAATCTCCATTTTCCAAAACAGAATGCAACCGTTACTTCCACAAAGAATAATTCTTCTCTTTAATTATTTTTAAATTCTTTTTTCTTGACATGTAAAAATAGGGATTCTATGTAAAGGGGCGCATAAGTAACCGTGAGTGGTGTACAATCTTTAAGTTGGTTACAACACAAACAGTGAATGAAGTTGAATATGGAGTCTCTTATAGAGGCAAACACCAAATAAGTATTAGAGTGGTATACTAGCGCCACACAGTGACATAATATAAAAATAAAAAGTAATATAAATTTTCCGGGCGACAGTTGTAAGAAAACTACATAGTAAAGTTACAATTATGAACATAAAGTTTGCGTGTAAAGATTTAAAATATATACATAACTATATTAAAATAAAACTATATTTTTTTAAATGCATTTATGTTATGCTCTTTCTCAAATAATGCAAGAAAAGAATTCTTTTTTTCTTTTCTCGTTATAAATTTAATATAAGCTATCATACCATATCGTTACATTATAGCATATGTCATGTACAAATTATGGCTTAATAATGTATCAAACAACATTATTACACATCATTTATAAACGTTTATATATTCATAGATCTTAATAAAATAATATTCAATAAATAAAATGTTATCACATAAGAGACCGAAATCTTCATTAAAGTTGAAAAATAAAAGGAAAAGCAGGAAAAAACAGTTATGTACGATATAAGAAATATAAGTCATGAAGCAACATGTAAAATTTCTTAGAATAACAACTCTGTAGTTTTTTAATCTACAGAGTGCAATTTATTATCGACTCTATAGTTTTTGCGAAAAGTTCACTAATGACTCTTCTTGCTTTCATTTCTCGTTGTTAAGCGCGGATATTCAATGTAAATCATATGTATGATAAAATATACCTCAATTCTATCATAGATACTGCTAAATTTTTTTGTTTGTTTGTTCAGTTTTCTTACCCATTTGCGCACAAGTTCTTACTTAATTGCAGAATTTTAGTAAAAATTTCAGAAGAAAAACAATCGTTCGAATAAATTAGCTAAGTAAAAGAACTAGATATAATTAAAAGTCAGATAATCTAGGACATATCAAGAGTAACATTGAATTTAACTAAAGTATATAAAATTGAAACAAACCATGTCTTAATTTGACTAAAATGCAAAGAAACTTCGAATCAGGTGAAGATAAGAGATGAATAAGGGATTTGCTGCAACCAATTGTAACTGATACATTATTTTATATTCCTTAATCATTACTTGCCTCTAATTATTATGACACAACTATTGCTCTTATGATCATAACATGTTGTTTTTCCAACTATTTAAAACTATGATTTTAAAAAGCATTATCGTTACTTTCAAAACAAATCAAAGTTTCAAAACACTTAATTTCGACAAACTTAGATCAATCTTAAACCTATATAACATTTAACCTTGAACGATCTTGGAATAACAATCTGTAGAACAATATATGTATAAGGAGTACTATTTTACGTATACGAAATGCCCCGTCACCTGAAGCTATAATCTTGATACTTCACAGTAGGACCCAAATGTTATAAAATACAATATCAACATTATAGTTTGAAATATTGAAAACTCTTATCTGTGTACAAATAAAATTAGAGAAAACAGTCAAAATATGACTATTAGAGCTATGCGATAGCTCTATTACTTTTTTAGTTCCCAATGGAAAAATCAGTAAAAACCATGAATTCATATTAATATACGTTAAATTAAATTATTTTTGACTTAGTTATAAATTCACATCTACAAACAAAAAATACCTTTCATAAATAAAGTATCCGACTGTTCGCTTTTTCCGTTTACATTTGACACTCGACAAGTATAATTCCCATTATCATCTGGACCTAAATTCATGATAGCGAGATTGGACTGAAAATCATCGATATTTTTTATGATGACCGAGGAGCCACTTTTCAGGGGAATTCCATCTTTGAACCACTCGAAAACAAACGGAGCATCACCATCATTGACAGCACAAATGACAGATACTCTCTTGCCAGATGAAAGCGAACCAGAAAATTTGAATGGATTTACTTCTGGCTTCTTTGCAGCTGTAAAAAGAGTAATAAAGTAAAAAAGAAAATAATTTTGAGGAAAATCATGTGTAATACATTAAAAGTGCTAATAATTATCCATTAAACTTGATTGGTGTCTTAGACGTTAATAATATTACCCATACAATTCAAAATTTATACCCATGAAATGTATATTCATTTACATTTCATGGATATACTTAGTAATTCATTTTTAAATTTACATTTGGGTGATAGAGAACGCGATATATATTTCAAACGCATTTGATATTTAAGGAAATTAATTTTTAATGATCAAACATTTCTATACACATTCTGTAAACATAGTGGAAAAGAGCAGTAATAATACGCTTTCCAAAGTTAACTTAAAATACATTGAATATTTCCCATGTAGATGAAGATTAGAAAGATATAATTTCATTCGTTCCACCAGGAGTTTTAAGATTTCTTTATAATCTAAGTCCTAAATATTACAATCATGATATTAATAGCTTTGTTAATAAAGGGTTTTGAAGTGGGATAAGCCGAAAACAGGTTTCCTTTATATAGCGTTCATCTGTCGCAAAACTATAACCTAAATTTATATGTCAAAAAATTAATCTAAATTGGATAACATTATCATTAAACACGCTTTTTCATGGTCACAATTTACTGCCAAATATTAAAATATAAATGTTTAGAGATAAGAGATGTTACAAAAATTTCGAAATTAAAAGAACTATACCAGATTCTTTGAACGAATTTCTTCTTTTTCGGGTAAAGTTATTAAAATATCAATTAAATAAGCAATGCTTTTTCTCCTCTTATAGAGAACCATAAAGTATGCATGTCTATAATAATGACTATTTGTTATAAATGTAAATTAAAGGTAGCTTTGAAAATATCTATAAGTTTATCAAGTAAAATATTTGATATTATTCCCATTGCTCAAAATAACACGCCTTGTTCTTTAATATATATCATACTACATATTTTATTGTAACAGTTGTTTGAATTCTAAACGATATAACTAAACTCTAACTTTTTTAATGACAGCCTACATTATTAATAAATTGGCAGATCAATAAATACGGTTGAACACAGCGACACAGTTAGAATAAAAAGCGCAAATTACTTTTATAGTAAACAAACGCATCTCCTTCATTACAGGAGAGAATCGTTTTATGCATTCAGCATAATACAAAAAAATTCTTTTTGAAGAACATAATTGTATCTATACCTATGCACGAGTGTTAATATTAACAATAAAAACCACATAAATTTTCATGTGTAATCGCCTTGCACGGTGATTGAGATATATGTTTCTTTCTCATGGTGAACTTGTGTTATTTTACTCATCTCAGAAAACATGATCTTATATAAAAATGAAAGATATATAGTCAAAATATTAACAAACAATTCCCATTTTTACATTTTCATAGATTTTCTTTTCAAGTTAACCCTAATGTTTTCCAGCTATAGAAACGTATATTTTAATTCAGTTTACTCACTTCAAGTTTAAAAAACGAGTAAAACATATGAGAATTTATAAAGGGAAATAACATCTGAAATTAATAGGAAAAATTATCTGAAATTTTCCCAAAATATGCATAAAAAATATTAAAAACGTTAAAAAATCAAACTCACCTGTGAAGCATAACATGAAATTGAGAAACAGCAGAAGCATATGCATCGTTCTTCTGTTTCAGTCACAAACTATTATTAAATATGTATAAAATTTGAGTTTTTTAATACAACGTACAAAATATTGAAAAATCACAAAAAGAACACCGAGTACACTTTGCGCTTTGTACTCCTAAAAACATAATGAATATAGACTGTTTGGAGTAGAAACGCAACCTCGAACTAGCATTAACCGAATCACTAGCGCCACACAGTGACAGAGAGTGATACCAAAAGCTTTTTAAAAAATATAACCAGTATTGAATGGTTTCTACGTACAAAAATGCAGAATTATATCAGTTATCTTAACCCGTACGAGTTTTCTTGAAAAATTCTAATGAAAATCTGTCTGTTAGAAACAGAACAGCAAAGTAAATGTTTTCAGATGAACAAACATTAAAGGACGATAATTTATTCGATAATTTATTGCACATAAATTATTGTGAATTACTATACAGAAGAAATAAAATTAACATATACGTATTAAAATATAGAAGCAAATATATATCGGAAAGGTACCATGCTTACGACAACTACAATCATTAACTAACGCACTGGCATGATATTTGTTAAGAATGTATATGAAACATAATTCAGGAAACAAGATAATGAACAATTTTTAGGAATAATAAGAAAGAATGTTATTTAAATGCTCGTTAAAGTTGTAGAATAAAGTTATACTGTTACACTCATTTACCAACAACTCATTCATAAAAATTGCATATCTGCCGTATCTACATGGCAAATATGTTATAAATTCATTCACAGATATTTTACCCTTTATCTATTTACCTTTCATCAAAAGGACGTTGGACTGAGAATCAGATCCATCACTATTAGATACTTTACAAGTATAGTTTCCATTATGCTCGGGACCTAGTTTTGTTATAGCTAGATTCGAATTGTATTCATCTATGTTACGGACAGTAAGAGTTTCGGTTTCAGCAACCGGAGAACCATCTTTCAACCACAAAAATGTGAAAGGGGGTTTTCCAACTGTAACGGCACAAGTTACTGACGTCCGCTGTCCACTTTTCAAAGAGCCACTGAAGTGGAAAGAGCTCACTTCTGGTTTCAAATAGGCTGAAAATAATGCATACATTAGAAGAAAATTAGTGCATAAAATCAGTTAATATTTGAGCATATCTACTATAATAAAAGTGATAAAATAATCAGAAATGTTAGAATGATTAAACAAAAATTTTATTAACAGCATTGAATATCAATCATGAATTAATAAACATGTATAGTAATAGCTGATTGATTAGATTTAAACCTTTTCCTTTTAATGAAAAATTGCACGATTTAATATTATTAAACGTTAAATAATTACCATAATTTTACACATTAAATCTCACATCTACAGGAAATATGTAAAGCTGATTATACACTGAAGTGCTACTGAATTAGGGATACCAACCTAGTAACGAGTTGGGCCTCCTCTGGCCTTGATAACGGCTGCCACACGACGAGGCATAGATTCAACAAGTTTCTGGAAACGTTCCACGGGAATGGCTTGCCAAATATTGGCTAAAGCTGTTCATAATTCAGTAAGGTTCTTTGGTGCTGTGTGATGGCCTTTCACGCCTTGTTCCAAAACATCCCAAAGATGCTCAATAGGATTTAAGTCTGGGCTTCTAGGTGGCCAATTCATGACAGAGAAGTCAGAGGAATGGTCATCCAACCAGCCAGTAGCCAACCGGGACTTGTGAGAGGTACAGTTGTCTTACTGGAAAACTCCCTTACCGTGCGGATAACAGAACAGCATAAACGGATGGAGGTGATCACCCAGCAACTCTACGTACCGAATTGCATTGAGGGAGGTTGGTACACGCACCAAAGATCCCAAACTGTGCCACAAAAAACACCCCAGACAATGATTGAGCCACCATGCCCTTGTACAGTTCCAGCCAGGCATGCAGGATCCATGGCTTCATGAGCCTGACGCCATATTCTCAGCCTCCCGTCGGCGTTAAGTATTCGGAATCGAGACTCATCATTCCATGCTACTCGTTTCCAGTCCTCTACACTCCAATCTCTGTGCTCTCTTGCCCAGGCAAGACGTGCAGCCCGATGGCGAGTATAGAACAATGGTATTCTCGTAGGTCGACGGCTCCCGAAACCCATACGGTGAAGCGAGCGTTGCACAGTCCGTTTACTGACTGTACGACTGGCACCGTCATTAAACTGGGTGGTAAATTCAAAACACCTTTGGAATACTCGGTACCCAAGTTTTGCTTCCTATAAACTGGGTGGTAATTTGAGCTAATGTTTGGCTTCGCTGGCTACGTACAATACGCCTGAGCCGTCTCTCACCACGCACTGTCAAGGCTAATTGTCCTTTGCAGTTTGCCCGATCGCTAGTTTTTTTTCCACCATCCATGTATTCTTGGTATACTCTTGACACTGTCGTCCTTGAAAATCCTAGCTGTCTGACGATTTCGGAAATTGAATGGCCCATGCGTCGCGCACCTATGATTTGTCCGCGATCGAAGGCGTCTAAATCAGGCAGTTTACCCATACTGGCATTTCCAACAACTAATTCAGGACAACCACAGTACGCGCTATATATGCAGTTACCACAGCGCCCTCACTTGCGCATACATGTTGCGCAGCGCTACACAATTTGCATAGGCTTTGCTATCCCTAATTCAGTGGCACTTCAGTGTATAAACTCTTTAGTTCTGTAGAGGCAAATTGAGAAGTATTTAAGATTTGTTTAATTTATATTGAGTCAAACGATTTTATTATAAGAAAGGGGCCATTTTCCCGAAAAATAGGAGAATGTCTACTTTAGTTGTAGCTGACGTTAATAAGTATATTATGACATAATTTCTCATTCTATTATAGCCATATAGGAAAAATATATCACCCCCCCCCCCCCGCCGAAAAAGTGATGAAGAGTAAACAAAAAAAAATTTGAGCGCCTTACATAACTATTTAGCAATTGCAATCTGTCACGTGATAAAATTCAAGGAAAAATATTTTTCTTTAAATCTTTTTAAAGACAAAATATTTCTTCATTCAGCATGTATATAACTGCATGTTTAAATAGTTAAATGAAATTGAATTTATACGTATGTAATACAGCATGCATATATATTTAAGTTCGCTCGGGTGTACACAGAAAAAAAAACCGGTATTTAAAGAACGGCGCAGAATCTAGCAAAAAAGAACAATTCAAAGTTTTAACATGAGCTTTATATTGTACAATATATATTAAATTGGGTTTAATGAAAAGGATGGTAAAACTTAGACATGTTATCAGCTTTCCTTTTGATAAAGTTTTTACATTCCCTTGTTTACGAATCATATTAACGTTCTTTTAAACGATTTGTGTTTCATTTTTATTTTGTAATACAAGTATTATCCTTTAAGGATTAGGATTATTGGAAATTGCACAAATGCATAGGGAGTCGCAAAAAATGTTACTTATTATTAGGGGTACGTAAATTTCATATAAAAAATATAGAAATTTCACCCCAAAAAATACAAAATATAAAATTTCTCATTTACTCACAAAATAAAATATATATATATATATATATATATATATATATATATATATATATATATATATATATATATATATATATATATATATATATATATATATATATATATATATATATATATATATATCTGTGTGTGTGTGTGTGTGTGTGTGTGTGTGTAAATTTAAAAATTTCGCATTTATTATAAGAAATCACAATTTGACTTATTTGGTTAGGTGAGTATAAAAATTCTTAGTTAAAAGCTAACATTGGAGTAGTCTCCACATTCTCTTCCTAAGTCTTTAGCAATAAGTAATAAGCAAATTTCGAGAGTCAGATCGCTGAGTTAAAGACCATGGATGACAATAATTGGATAGCCTTAGATAAGCAATAGCCTTAGATTGGCAATAGCCTTAGATAAGCAATTATGTTAATAAATTATTACTATTATTGCTTAATTGCGCTTAAAAAGCCGTTTATCACCGATTTTCACCGAAAAGTAGTAAAAAAATAATTTTAGCATTTATTCGTTCATATTGGCAAATTTCGCATTTATTCGCATCTATTTCGTAAAATCGAAAATTACGTATCCCTACTTATTATAAATAATTAGCTGGGGCTTTTTAAATATTTTCTTTTATTTAGATACATAAGAAAGTTCAATGCTGAATTATTTCCTTCACAATTAGTTACTTAATTGAGTTTTCTGTGAACATTCGTTTACATTTAAACCAATTTGCGTTAGGAGAGAATAATCTATGTTTATGTTTTACAGACCTAATCCGAATATAGAATTCTTAATTCACTATTTTTTCCATTCTGTTCCTTTTCTATTTATATTGTTTTTTAACATCATTGAAACAGTTCAACTATGCAGAATATCTCTGAATACAATTTTTTTCCTTTAATCAGAATACTTTTCTAAATTAATAAAAATTCCTAGATCTTCAATTTTACACAGCATAACTTTTTTTTTGAGGAGGGGGGGCTTATCCGTGCTGATTATACGTGATAATACCTGCTGATTGCAAGAATTTGGTGAAAAATTGTCAAACTGAAACTAAATAAATTATGATTTCATAGTCAACACTCATCGTCAATATGAATCTCCATACAAAATTTAAAAAATGGGAATATATTTGCCTGGAAAGGTAGTAAAAGGTACCAGTAACGCTAGTTACTACGGTACACATTTTAAATTGCTGAAAAGTATGTTTTTTTTAAAGATGCAATGCGTTTTTTTAATATTGAACAATTATACATTTACATGAGAAGTAACTGATAAGCAATATTAGTTGAATTTTACTTACCAAAGCAGCTGGATACGAGGATGATCGAGAATGCAGTACATACAATCAAAATATTCATTGTGAAAATGTTCACCCCTGGTCTTTCAGTTTTGTAGGAAACTTCTGTCCAAATTCATCAGTGAAAACAGACTTCCAAAGTCTTGTAAACTATTGTGAGGTGTGACTAACACGGTGCCAGATCTTGTCAATGAGAGACGCTGTCGCATATTTCATGCAATAGGCCATGATTTTAGAATGATCATAGTATACTAGCGCCACACAGTGTTAAAAATATAAACTAAAAAGTATAATTTTTAGTATATCTGCTTAAGGCAAAAATCAAAGTTTCTTTTGAATCATATAATAAATATTAACAATAGTAGATAACATCCAAGAACTTCGTTCTTTTATACAACGGTTTCCGTCACATACATTTATATTATGCAAAAAAAAATGTGAATTAATATCAGCATATTACAACATAAATATGCATGAAATGCCATTCGCTTGCCACAATATCAACCAAATAAATAATCACACATACCACAAAATAAGCTTGAATCTAAAATAAATTTTACTTATTTATAAATATAACATTTGTATTAAATTCGCAAGATCTAATATTTGCTAAGTATTCTCTACAATAATTAACAAAATCCCGCATTCTCTCTGATATTGGCAGATTTTAAATTACATTTTATTAGAAAGAAGCAAAGTATAAATTTTTGATACAAAGCGTCTTACTTGTATCAACAAAATTTATACCCTTTTATCAGTTCATGAACTACAGTGAAAAAAATCATCTAAAGTTTCTCTTGAAATGTTTAGAAAGTGGTTGGGTTATACATTTTAAAACCTTTGCGGTTGGATGTGTTTTCATGCATAAAAATTTGCATCTAACCTTAATACACGAGGATAGGATATTAACAATAAATATTTCAATTAAGCTGAATACAATGGACATTTATGCACATAATTTCAATAATATATGCATAAATGTGAAAATAATTTAACATTATCTAAACATTTCGGTTAAAAAGGCTTCTCGTAACTTTAAAATTTAGAAACATTTTTTATTTCGCTCCACAGATATCAACAAAATTTAAGAATGTTACTTAACATATCTTACAATTAAAATTGCACAAGATGACTGTTTACAAATGACCACGTTTTATGATTGTATGAAATAAACTTATGAATAATCGTCGTATTGTAGATGCTTTGTTTCTTTACCTATGACAGATTCAAACTAATACCAAATATAAACATAAAAAGTTATTAAATTGCCAACCATAAATCATTTTCTAAGAAGAAAGTTATTCTGAAGACGTACATAGTCTTATGCGCGGATGACATTCATACATATTGTACAGACCAAACATGTCACTCTTTTCATCTGTACAATAAAAAACGCATTTCTAGGGAATTTTACACTCTCCACAGACGAAAAATAACTATAAATCGAAATTACTTCATTTAACAAAAGAATCAAAGATCAAAAGAACATTATAAATTAGAATACACATAGAATACTAATTTTTAACCAAAACAACAGTAGTTTGCCTTACTCTTCATTAGTAACATGTCTGAATGTTGATTCATCCCAATGCTGTTTGAAACTCTGCAAGTATAATTCCCGTTATGTTCGGGCCCCAAATTAGTAATGACTAAATTAGAGGTAAAGTCGTCAAAACGACGGATCATCACTGAATCAGATTCAGATATTTCTTTTCCGTCTTTCATCCAGATGAAATGAAATGGTGGATCTCCGTCAACTACAGCACATGTGACTGAGGTCCTTTTGCCAGTTTTTAAAGCACCGGAAAAATTAAATGGCTTGATTTCAGGATGAGAAGCACCTATAATATAAACAAATGTACGTAAAAATCTTCTAATAAACTAAAATGCAAGGATTTGAAGAATTTAAGCATATAACAAACTGCTGCAACTGTATATATAGTATCCATTAGCAGGAATTATATTGTTGAATCATATACTACTATTATCAACCCAAAGAGGAAAATTTGAGATAAAAATTTAGAGCGATGAAAAAAGTGATAATTAAGCACTGCATATTATATAAACTATGATTCAGAGGAAATCATTTTCAAAATAAAAACATGTAATTATCCCAGTAAGAGTTTGAAATCAGTTAGAGTATCAAGTCATAGCCACTGTTTTGTTTTAATGCCTCGAAATTCGAAATTACTAACCGATTTTACTAACAGAAAGTTCTTTATTCCTCCAAGTATTTATATTTATTTTGCATTTAATTACCTTCTCATCGATTTTAAAGTGTTTAAACTAAAAATGCTATGCTTAGGTTACATAATATGGTAAGTCACATAAAACACATCTTTCTACAAAACGAGTAAGATCAATATCGCAATATACGTTTCTTCCTCATAATTTTAAAAATGCATTAAAAATATTAGCATAATATAATTATGTTCAATATTTTTACCTATATTTCTTCTAAATGTTAATCATCACTTCCAACAAATTTAACAAAATATGTTTACTGCTTGTGAATATTTATATATTTTTATATTTTAGTTTATTTTATATAATTAGTTAATAAAGTAATCTAAAACCTGTATGCACTCTATTCTATACATACATCAAATGAATATAATGCCATGGAGAAACTAAACATATATTTCAGTTGAACATTTTGAACTTTTACGGCATTGAAGCGGAATCATGAGCATTAGCTAAAGAAATGTTTGCTTTCCCCCTTTTGAATTTGGGTTTCATTTTCACCAATCGACGTTAGACTTTTAATAAAATTACAATATTTTTTATGTTTAGAACGTGCTACATTATAGTGAATAAAAACAAAACGTTAAAATAATAAAATATTAAAGATCAAAAATGTTTTTCTTTATGCAGTTTGCCTACCATATCAAATGCTTATCAACACAATGTATATATAAAGAAAGCGTTAATTTAACTCAGTAACAGGATTTTTAGTGATACCTTAAGTTAAGATTATATGAAAACAAGCCCAAACGACATTTACATGTCTAATTCGCAATAGTTTATGGGCAACATATTTTGTAGCATAATTAAAAGTACAAATTTAATAATTCCTCAATTTCATGCTTTGATATGATTATATGTTTTAATTTTCTATTGAAATATACAACACACATTTTAGTTATGGTACATATTATTTGTTTATGTAATTTAATTTTACTTCAAAATGCATACTTGTAAAAAAATACTAATTATGTGTTGTTGTCTCACAGGAATTTGCTCAACTTTATTTATGCTATAAAAAAATACGAAGAAATATGAGAGTTTTCATAAGAACGAATCCTTCATTTCAATGAAAAGCATCCCTTTCCAGAGTAGTAGAGTAGTGATAGATATATACTCACGTAGTTACAACGAAAGTTAATTTTTTTTATGAGCTGACTATTTTATTACTTTTATTCAGTAACCAATATTTAGACAGAATAAACGAAGATTTTGTCATATTGAATGGAGTTATTTGTTTTTCTATTATTTACGAGATTCCCTGGTAGAATTCCTGGTCGAATTTCCTGGTTGCTTCTGTGACAGAAAAAAAATTCAGGTCATTGACGTATAACAGTATCAGTTACAAAAATTAATGTTTCAAGGATGAAATTAGAAGTAAAAAATGAAATTAGATGTAAAACCTGACGAGTAGAATAGTTTACCAACTGAATATGTATGCATTCACGTCGACACGCTAAAGGTAATATGCAGTATGTAAATGATTAGAATATCAGGAATTTTATATTAATAACACAAAAATGTGATTTCATTCAAATTACAATAAAAAATATTACTGTATAAAACATATAAATATTCTTGTATAAAAATACAAAATATTACTCACCCATAATAAGCTTCAAGATGAAAAGCAGAATAAGAAAGCTTCTGTAGTACATCATTTTGAACCACTTTCTCCTCTAGGTTTCAAAAACGCAATACTGATCTTTGCAAACTAATCCACTGACTCTCACTTCTATTTTGTTCAAATAACAATAAAATAAGGCTAATGAGAAAAGAAAATAATTTCCTGCGCTTGGCCTCAGGTTCAGAAAGCATATAACAACCACAAAATCATAGCTGTTGATGAGAGCTCAATTCGAAGCTATAACAACGAAGCACTAGCGCCACACAGTGACGAATAATGAAATGATAAGTTAAAATTATGAAAAACTAAATTTCAAGCTTAAAAATATATCTTCATTATAATTTCTCTTATGTCATCGAAACTGAAACACTTAAAATCAAATTAAAGAAATTGATATAAAAAATTAAGTTATTTGTAATTAATTATTTGTAAGAAGCATCATATAGTTTTAACCGTATAGTTATGAAAAGCGAATGGCAAACAAAAATTAAATAAGCATTCAGCAACAAACGAGGTACAGCCCGCAAATGCATTTAGCAATATCGCCTTTCTCTAAGAATGGATAGCAGTGAAATTAGGTGAGGAAATTTTAGAAAGCTACTGAAATCTCGATAAAATCATGGTTTCCTTAAAAAAAAAATCAATTAACAGTTTAGAGAATTTTTTTTGATTAGGTTATTTTAAGATTTATTAATTCTCTAGGTATAGTTTTCTACATGGCATCGTATATGAAGTAAGACAGGAATTAAAGGTGTATTCGCATAGTCTGATCTTTGAAACTTTATCTTTTTTCTTAGTTGCGTCCATTACACTCGTAATTCTAAAAAAAACAATCAATATTATTCACAGCTTGAATAAGTTTTCGAATATAAGTACAAAGATGTTCTAAAATCTTTAATCGGCAATATTGGATATATAAATGGAAATGTGAAATCCAGGTCTGTGATAAAATTATTAAGGATATTAATGTAATTTTCTGAAAAAAGCATTTTCCATTGGAAAACGCGAGTATATAAACAACAACATAAATCATTTTTTTTTCAGTTTATCAATGTAACTAAACACTTTGAATTAAATATTGCATACAAAATGTCAATGTATGAAATGCCTTTGAATGATTCGGAAACCGTCCATGTATGAGTAAACACAAACTCCATTCATTCACATTAACGGCCATTCTTAAACTGTACGAAATAATCCATGTAATGACATGTCTTGAATAGAGTATAATTTTATCATCTTACGTAAATTTGTCACAACACGCGCACATAATTGTATTAAGACAATTTTTGAAATCCAGCGCTTAATAAATTCAAGAATATTTTTTTTATTTAACCTAATTACGCAATATCTTTGCAAGATCCTAGAAATAATGATTTGTAATTATCAACATATTAGAAATGTATATAAATCGGAGTATGAAAAGATCCTCAAAATTCAAGTATAGATAAAAACTTTCAATATTTCGACAAAATATTTTCTTACTTTGCTAGAAATTCTATGAACAATGAATAAAAAACACCCTAGTTAAATTTATCAATCCACCTCTTACATATAAAACTATGATTAAATACCCCCTCATAACATTCGTTATGTGTTACACAAATTAAACAGAGTATTTATATAGCATTCTCCAATCAATCAAAATATTTCATGTGTCAGTGAGCAGAAGTAAGTCTTTTTTTAGCGCGCACGGTGGTCCAGTTGGCCAGTGATCTGAACGTCAGTGGTTCGATGCTAGCCACTGATAAATCCACCACCGTGTACACTAATGGCGGCTGGTGCACGAAAAATTTGTTGTGGTTGCAATGTCCTCCAAGTTCTCAAATTTACCTCTGGAGGTGTGGGGTCAAGTGTTCCGGTCTCGTCACTTGACTCGGTTCTAAATTACAGGACCGGTCCTTTAACCAAGTCGGACTCCGACCCTTGTGGTGCTATTTGAAACCGGAGCCGCATCACTATGCCCAACGACCTTAGGGACTTGAACTGATATATAATATCGGCCAAGGAGCATCAGAAACAATAACAACAACAAATCTTTTAACATCATTAACTTTTAGAATGTGCCTCAAAATAATTTGTACCAGTCGTATAAAACGTGCGTCAGAAACACAAGTACTGTAATATACAGTTAGATTCATTTCTGTAACCCAAAAATATTTCGACGAAAATGTTAAATGCCTTCCTTAGACTAAACAAGCATTGATTAAAACACATATATATATATATATATATATATATATATATATATATATATATACAGTTGGCTCTCTGTTTAACGACTTTCAAGGGACCGTGAAAAATGGTCCTTAAGTAGAGATCGCCCTTAAACAGAATTTGTGAAAAAATAACATTTCCCATAACGTCGGAGGGGCTGGGACTGGGAAATATCGTCTTTAAATAGAGATCGTCGTTAAATAGAGCGTCGTTAAACAGAGAGCCAACTGTATATATATATATATATATATATATATATATATATATATATATATATATATATATATATATATATATATATATATATATATATATAATATATATGTATATATATAATATATATATATATATATATATATATATATATATATATATGTCACTGCAGAAAAGAAACCATTATTTTGAACAAAATGTAATGAAAATCCTTGTTAATGGAAGGAGGATTTATAAACATGAACCATAATCAAATTAACTGTTTTCTACATAATAAATAAAATTTCAATCATACTTTGAAATCATTTAAAAATAATTAGGCACCAGAGTTTCTTAAATCGACGAAGATTTCAATAGAATCAAATCACATGTATAACCAAAATTCTATGTTCAATTTCTTTACAACATATTCGCAAAGTATATAGTAAAATATTTTCACGAAATACAGGTACTTTATAATCATAAAATAATAACCCATATGTATTAAATCCATAAAAAATTATGTTTGGAACTTTAACAGATCTCGTAAATTAATGACCTACAAAACGTATCATCATTATACACACTTCATAATAAAAACTATTTGTGGTTTAGAAGAGCATAGATAAAATGTTCTTACGCTTCATTAACAATATATCGGAATACTGGGCCGTCCCAGCGATGTTAGTAACCTTACAGGTATAGTTGCCATTGGAATCTGGCCCTAGGTTGGTAAGGGCTAAATTGGATGTGTAGTCATCAAAGATTCGAATAATTACTGAATTGCTCTCAGAAATTTCTTTGCCATCCTTCAGCCATGAGAACTTAAACGGTGGATTTCCATCGGTTACAGCACAGTTCACAGAAGTTCTTTTGCCTATCTTGAGGACGCCAGAAAAATGAAATGGCTTGATTTCGGGAGGTGATTCACCTGCATATAATTAGAGATTAATACAATAGAAAATCACCTAAATTATGTTAAAATTTATAATTTCTTGTAAAATAAATTAATTTAATATTTAACGGATTTTTAAAAATATTTTTCCACCGTTTTAGCCTTTAGATTAACCAGGTTTAATGAATAACTGAAAACATTTAATGCATGAAGTTTAACTATACATACGTTTTCACTGTTTAGCTATGCAGGTATGTATTTAAATAATCATCTATAAGACTAAATCTCTCGTCTGTTCTTAGTTTTTTAAAAATATTTTTGTTCTTTTAGTAACATTTTTATGATTCATTAGATTTGAATTCTAGGTCCCTCAATCTCTATTTAATTAATTCAGTCACCTTTACCAACCATTTATTAAATCACCTTTTTCTTTTCATGATGTAAATTTATATATTATATATATATATATATATATATATATATATATATATATATATATATATATATATATATATCATTCCTTTAGAAATTTTCTTACAAGTAACAGATAGTTTCTCCAGCTCTTAATACTTGGATAAAATAGAGAAATCCAAAATCTAATTTTTTGTATATAAAATGAACAATGATTTTAAACATTTAGGAAATCATGTTCATAATTTTTAAAAAATGATCGCAATAAAAATTTTATTGCTTTTAAATGTAGAATTATAATATGAAATCTGTTTAATTTAAACGAAAGTGCTTAAGTTTAAACAATTTCGAGCGCGTTGCAAATAGTAATAATGACTGAATAATGAATTTCTGCTAAATTATAAAACATTTTGTGTCATATAGTATCAAATGAAAACAAGCTCTCAAACCAGGGTTTTATTTTCAGTTCGTTTAAAGTTTTTTGTACTCAATGCTAGTATAGTGGCAGTTTCTTGTGCATGTATGATTTTTATTAACACACGAATATGATTTTTATTAACACACGAAACACGGACTGAAAATTATTTATGATAAAATATACTTAATAGGCTAATACTACTGCGTAGTAAAAGTAATGTTTTTCCTTTCAACTGCAAGTTGTAAAAATGATACATATATAACTGTGGAAAGAGTTTTTACAGTAAATGGATACTCTATGGAAAAGTACGTCACATTTACACAAATAAAAGAATTTTCTCCCTTACTAAAACACTCCAAATTCACTAAAACACTCCAGCATAAAACTTCTCGTGGAAAGAGAGAAACTTAACTTTGACTAACTGACTGTTCTTTTTTCAATAAGCTACAAAACTGTATGTATAATACTATGTGTATATATACTGGAGTGCTCACATCAAATCTCAAATAAATACATTTTGCCGCTTTAAATTATCTTATGAAGATTTTATATGTTAAAGTTTTGGTATTCATACATTTAATGTACTTGCAGATTTAACTTCAGTGATATTGTGATGCATATTCATAGGTCATCATGCGAAACATGAACTTATACCTTTTAGAAATGTGTAAACATGTTTTTTACTAAAAGTTAGCAGTACTTATTCAACTCTTCATTAAAAAATTCCTGTTATTAAGCACAAAAAATTTGTTTAACATGAAATTTCATTACAGTAGCTTTAAAAATAAGCGTTTAAACTTACCTATTACAAATTTTACTACGAATAATATTAATATGGCACCGGAGCACTTCTTCACTGATTTGAACATCATCATCAGATTTCGATTGTTATTTGCTAATTCCGCCACTTAAAAGAAGTTGGTAAAAATGTAGTTAAATAACAGTCATTCATTCATAAAGAAGAGCGTTGGCTATAAACAACTTCGGTTTGAAGCGTCTTTCAATATAGAGTACTTATTAAAGAGCTATGCTATACGCTTTGCAATGAATATGCAACGGACCACTAGCGCCACACAGTGATGTAAACATGAATTATAAGTTCATTTTCTGAATTAAAACCAGAAACATGTAAATTGAAGGACGTTAAATTAAATTAGTGATGAATAACAAGTAAAAAAAATGCAAGTTCTAAGATAAGCTGTAAGTTACATTCTTGTAAACCCTAAAATGCATTTAAAACATGTCGTATTTCAATCATATTGTGAGCTGTAGTTATAAAATGATAAATGTTTTCCCTCGATATGAATTATTTTTAAGTTTCAACTGAATAGTAACAAATGTACTTGCAAATGCAATTAAATTTGCAGTGGTAAAACTACTGTTATCCCTACAGCTCATTAGAACTGCATTACCGCTCGCTCGTATTAAATTTCATGAAACAAATTTTCAATTTTTCATTATAAAACAATGAAAAAATTGTAACTCAGGTATAGTAGCATTTTTCTAGAAAAAACTCTGAAAACATGAACTGTGTCATATATTCAAAGTATAACACATAAAATTTATTTCTTAAAATGCTTTTGTATATTTCAATACATATATAAAATCTATGCCACATATGATTTAAATAATTTCTTTACAAAACACAACCGAAAATAGCACATAATATTATCAGACGGCATAAATAATCCCATCGTAAAAAGTACATAAACTAACAGATATATTATTGTAGCGAAACAATATGAGGTCGCGAAAATTAGTAAATCCTTTTGCATGAAAATTAAAAAAAAACTATAATGGCTGATCATCTTCGTGAAGTATCTGATATTTAAATGAAGAACGGTAAAAGGATGTATGCCCATAATATACAATCATAATTTACAAATTTTTCATCATTATTTCAATTAGGAAATATTATTTGTTGCTGTTGTTGCTTATAATATTGTAAATATAGTATGTTTGAAGTAATAAAAGTTTTGTTATTAAACAAATTGAGTAAAAATAAAATCACACTACTCATTACTGTTATAACTTAAGGCTATAATTATTGTTGACTTTCTTAGGAATAAGTTGACTCGAAACTTTGGAAACATTTGGAAAACTTTTGGAAAAATTGCTTATAAGACGCTCTTACTCTGCATCAACAGCATGTCTGAATGTTGATTCCATGCAACTGCGTTCGAAACTTTGCAAGTGTAATTCCCATTGTGCTCCGGACCAAGGTGTGTGATGGCCAAAGCTGAGGTGTAATCATCCACGTTACGAACTGCGAAAGTGCTACTCTCCGTTATGTCTTTTCCATCTTTCAACCAAGAAAATTTGAATGGAGGATCCCCGTCTGTGACAGCGCACATGACCGAAGTTCTCTTCCCAGACTTCAATATTCCGGAGAAATGAAAAGGTTTGATCTCAAGTCTTGTTTCCGCTGAAAATATTCATTGCAATATATTCAGTACATGAATGTAACTACATATATATATATATATATATATATATATATATATATATATATATATATATATATATATATATATATATATATATATATGTGTGTGTGTGTGTGTGTGTGTGTGTGTGTGTGTGTGTGTGTGTGTGATAACATAACTAACTACCTATAATCGCCCATTCTGACCTTTATCTCTGTCCTGGTAACCCCTCTTTCTTACTTTGGCGTAAATGCCTCGCCTTTCCACACACTAACTCCCTCCTCGAATTCTGGCAACCTCCCTGAGCTAGTTGTATTTTGGCGCTTCTACGAGGAGACACTGGACTGGCTCGATGCGAATAAGATGTGTTGCTTTACTCGTTAATAAATTAGTTTGTTCCTGAAGCTGACTTTATTATTTTCCGGCCACGATGTAAGCTCCTATTTCATGAGATGTCCATTCCGGACATTATATATATATATATATATATATGTGTGTGTGTGTGTGTGTGTGTGTGTGTGTGTGTGTGTGTGTGTGTGTGTGTGTGTGTGTGTGTGTGCGCGCGTGTGTGCGTGTGTGCGTGTCTGCGTGGGTGGGTGGCTATTTGCTATACTAAAACATTGTTTGTTTTAGGGTATGAATAATTTAGTACGCAAACTAAAACTCTATCTTCTGATATTGAACTTCATAACAATGCTTAAATGAATGCTATTGTTCTGTTACCATCGATTCTCTCTTTAAGAGTTTTAAATTGACCCCAAAAAAAGAATTTTTTGTAAGTTATCTCTTATCTAATTTTTGATTTACATACATCAAATCTTAAATTGGACATGGATATGAAAATGTACTACAAAATCTAAACGTACCTTCTGTGTTGGTACATACTATCAGTTTTCACTTAGTATGAAAATTTAGTGAATATAAAAACACTGATAAGTTGTAGCGTGCCAGCACAAGAGAAATCATAATCTATACCTGAAAAATAATTCGGCAAATTTAAACCTAATTTTTAAATTAAGAATTTTAATTTTTCTCTTTACCTAAGCATGCTTAAAACACAGATAAAATGTCCAAAATAAATAAATATCATTGTAGTTACTCTTTAAGGCAACGTATTTTTGATTGTAGATTAATATTTTCACAAGTTGTAGCATTAAATTTCTAATTAATTAAAGTTATTTGAAATTGTGATATAAATGTGTTCTCCCAAAAGTACATTAGAGTTTAGCAGCCATATTTTTTTAGCACAAAAGAACATGTAAGAGTGCACAGTAGCGAAATTTATTCACTTCGTAGGTTATTTTGTGAAAACGTTATTATTCAAATTTACAACATTTACAGAAATTATACGGCAAAGATTTAATACACCTATGATTATGCAGGGTGATATAAGGTGCAGTTATATATAACTGCAGATTATCCAGGCTAATGTATGAATCAGAGAGCACAGAAAACCTAAAATATAGATAATATAAAAATGGCCCTGTAACCATGAAAATGTTTTTCAAAGGTTTCAAATAAAGTATATATAGTGATTTAAATAGGGTTTATATAAAAATTTTCAGCTTTAGTTTTTAAAAAAAAATAGTTATTTACTTCTAAACATCCCTTTCGGTCAATTTGTATTTTATTTTCAACCGTTTTCTTTTGCGATGCACAGATAATCTATAGTTTAGAGTACAAGACATCTCACATTTTCTAAAGTTATCTATTTTAGGCTATAAATAATCCCCTAAGACATATCACCCTTGTTATCATAAAACATACCGTCAGATTGTAAATGGATACCTCATGGAAAATGTTTACTATTAAGAGTATAGCACAGTGTGCAGTCAGTTAATTTCTTATGTAAAATATAGTGGACCAAGTGATATGCCATTGAAGACTGATACTATTGTACTGTATCAATGACTTTGACTGTACATGCATTTCTTGTCTGTCTTAAGAAATCCCAATAACTTAGTAGCTTTTCCTCGAAGCAGCATTATTTATAACTCATGCAGTTTACAGGCGTATTATTCATCTATACATAACATTGTATAACTAGATTTTCCCTTTTGTATTGATAATAGAAATATATAAAGAAAACAAAACTAATTGTATTTTTATCATTATAATCAATTTCACAGAAAAATAATATCAACAAAACGAAAGTAACAATAATAATTTTCGAAGTATCATTATCATTTTCATCGAAAAGACATCGCACTTTAAATGATTTAATTTATATGCGTATTCATTTAAACATGTGATGTTAGGGTTGTTGTTTCGCATTTACGATAATATAAAAACAGTAATATAGATAGGAAATAAAATTAATTTAATGCAAGTAATACTATTGAAATATTGAGAACATCTAAAGTGACTTACCCACGATTGAGATCAGTGTAATCTGTGGTAAAATAAAGAACCAAATATTCGTTTTCTTCATCACCATCCTCTATCTGCCTCAAGTAACTTATAAACGAAATACAAATTCCACGATTAAAATTAAATAATTATAAAATTCCGAAATATGTGAATCATTTGCACCACAACCGATTGAAGAAAACTTATGTATAAAACGAGCGTCTATTTCACCACTTATGGCTACATAACATGAAATACTGGAGATACATTCATGGTATACTAGCGCCACATAGTGTCACAAAAAGGAACAAAAAATGCCAGAAATTTAAACTTCAGTACATTTCAATCATTTACGATTTTTTTAAAACTTTATATGCTATTCTATCTCTTAAGTTCCCACCAGAAATATGTTTATACACAAGGATAATATGAGACTAAATGAAAATTAAAAAAAATATCTTTACATACGCAGCTTGAGCAATTTTTTTAGTCTTTCTTCCCGCTTACGTTGCGATGATACGCTGAAAAGTATTTCACTTACATTTAAGCAAGTCGTATGAGAAAGTAAAGAAAAATTATATAGATCACGACCCTTTCAAGTGCATTCGAATCACATACGGTGAAATATAAAATATATCAAAAGAGGATTGTCCGCCTCATTGCAACGCAGCAACAAATAACATATATAATATCAATTACTAACTTGTTACAGAAATCAACTCTAATACAGTGCAAAAACATGTCACGAATTCTAAAATCCTGAGAGATAATTACAATGAAAAAATATTAAAAATAAGAAATAACGGATTACAAAACAGTTTTAACGTAGGATTACGTTCCTCCATAACAGCCCTCCGGAACGCAAAATTTAGGACGCTAAAATCGTCCGTCCGTACCTCGCGAGTTATAATTTTGGCAGCGCGCCAAACCCAGTCTGTATCGCTTGGACAAGCAGTAAACATTTAAACAGAAAAGTACCAAAATGCGTCAAAATTATGACATACATACTACCCCCACATATATATATATATATATATATATATATATATATATATATATATATATATATATATATATATATGTACATATATATAGATACATATATACATAACACATACTACATATATGCATACAAAAGAGGTAAGCAACGATAAGTAATCCTGCGTTAATAACCCGCGATAGTTTCGTTAGAAGAGACTACCTAAAAATATTTTTCTGATAGTTTTTCATACAGTGGGGATAATGAGTATAGTTTTCTTTTCAATCACGTGTTTAATTTTGACTGCACAGTACCAAGCAAAATGATCCTATTTTATATCAAATTAAATATCAAGATTTTTTTATTCGAGATTTATCACATTTTTTAAACAAATACAGCGAAACTTTTCTAGCCGGTCACCTCTGTAGACGGCCATATCTTGTTCAGAACCGATTAGACTCCATAGAGCCAATTCTAAGGAAGAAACCACTTTTCCATGGCCACCCCTCTAAACGGCTATTTTTTATGTACCATTACTGGCTACTATTGAGAAGTTTCACTCTGTATATACTTTTGTGCATAATGCACAAGTGTGTTTTTTTATACATATTATGCTTACTTTAAAAATTTTTATCTTCATCAGCAACATTGTTTTACGCGAATTACTTCAATTAAATTATGACCTCGTTAGCATATTAGACAATTACCGTTTCTTTCAGGCTGACCTTTACAACAGTTCATTTTTACATATTAATAGCAAAAGTGCCTCCTATCTAATAGACTTATATAAAAAATATTATAACGAAATAATACGAAAAAGAAAACAACTTTTAGTATCACAAGTAAAGTGTACGAAAGATTTCAAGAATCTTATAATGCAAAAATTTAAAACTTCGCACCCCACAGATGGAAACTGATAAACACATGGAGCTTCTAAACATGGACTAAAACTTTTTTAATCAATGTAAGCATCTGTTCATTGAAAATAAAGTATTTATTCCAATTAACATTTAAGGATGAAAGTGTCATCATTTGTAACTTAGGCTATAGAAAATCAAAATTTAATTTTAATATTGTCGAAATTTCATTTCATGAAAACACAGATTTGCATGAGCTTCATCTACACTTTATCAGTATTATTTAATCTATAAATGACAATGAAGTGGACAAAAATATTGAGGTTCCGACTCCGGAGATTCGAAAACGTAAATGCATGCAGGAAGAATCGTCTGCTCTATAAGTAATCAAAACTCCATAGTCGGAGAAGATACGTTAACAATAAATTAAGAAAGTAGGGTACTACAGAATAAACAGAGAAAAACACGTTGTTATATACAAAGCTACAGAAAATAAAATTGCACACACAATTTTTTTAAATATAGTACACGCATACGAATTCTACCAGATTCTTCACATTCACATATAAGGCAGTAGATACACAAATATGCATTAGAAATCAGAAACATGTGTATATGATACCTTTCATAAACAATGTATCCCATTGCTCATCTTTTCCTTCACCGTTGGATACCCGACAAGTATAATTTCCGTTATTCTCTGGACCCAAATTCGTTATTGCCAGATTAGAATTAAATTCATCATTGGATTTGATGATGACAGATGAGCCACCTTTCAGCAGAACTCCGTCTTTGAACCATTCGAACAGAAAAGGTGGCTCTCCGTCTATAACTGCACAGGTAACCGATGCTCTTTTCCCAGAAGACAATGTACCAGAAAATTTGAATGGATTTACTTCCGGTTTCTTGGTAACTACACATAAAAAATAAATTAAATGTATTTTTATAAATAATATAAGGCATTATGCTAAACTAGTATAAGTCACATATGAATCAAAATTTTGGATATTATGTCTTTAAAGTACTTTAATTTAATATAGAATTTCAATTATTAGAATATGAAATAGGCCAAACTTTAATAACAATTAAAAACTTAAAAACTTTTCAAAGATTTTAAATTGGGTTTTAAAATCTCCTATTAAAAGAATTATGCCGGGAGGTTTAAGGGGAATTTTTCTAACCACCTTAACACAACTTAATCAATTTCAGATACTTCAGATTTCCTATTTTAAAACTAAGAGCAGATTTAAACGTAAATACGACCATTATAATGGACACATATAAAATAGTGAAAGAAACAGGGGAGAACTAAGATTAAAATATAAAAATATATGAGGAAGGATGTAGTTGTTAAAAGTAGATGACAGTTATCTTATATCTGCTTGTACAACTTTGATCAATTTTTTTAGCTCTAAAAGCTTGTTTTTTTCACATATTGCATATTTTTATTATTTCTTTATGCATTTAGCTTTATTTTGATCACTATGAGCAAAAATTTAAACTTTCTTATAAAAGATATTTTGCCAATATTTATGGCTGTAACGAGCTTTCTTTATAACTTGGTTAATCTATTATAGCTTAAATTTATAACTATGGAACTATGTATAAGCAGCAGTATGTTATGCATTTTGTTGTAAATAATAAATGAAGATATAAAACAAAAAGAAAAAGAGGAAAAATAGAATATAGATATCAGGAATAACCGATTTGTTTAAAATATTTGATAATTATAATATTATAGTAGTTTTAATATCATACTACCCATTTTAACAAGAAAATCATAAGTCGTAAAAAAAGTTTTATGCTAAAATATAAATGAGACGATCTCAGGGAATAGTCATACTGAATATTTGTGAAAAGAGTTCTTATGTTGGAGTCCAGAATAGGCTAAATTATTTTAAATTTTATAAAAGCTGCCATTACGAAAAATATGATTTATAATTATTCATATAATTAATAATCTATGATATCATAAAAGTTGAACAATCTTATAAATGTTAAGAATTTTTTTTTAAAGCATAAAAGTACTAATTTAAAAAACACAAGAACAGCACTTTAATTCAGAAGGATTTGTTATTACTTCTTCCTTCCTATCATTTTTATTTTTATTTTTAATTTATGTAATTATTTCCACTTTCTATGATACACGTTTTTTTATGTTGCTACATCCTTACTGAGTTCATTAGATTTTTAAGTTCCTATCAGATTGTTCAAAAATGTTAGCTTTCCATTTTTTATTCTGTGCTCTTCCAACGAATATAAATCTTAAAAAGTTTAGTACGTAGGAATATATCATACGTACTAAACAAATAACTAGTTTTTAAGGACACAGAACTGCACAAAAAATAGCTTTCAACATGACGCGTGATTTTTTAATAAGACTATGTTATCTATGTTATATGAATTAATTTTGTCAAATATGTCTACAAATAACTCGAGGGAAAGTTAACAGGAAATACGATTTATCATTTATTTTTATATAACAATATTTTTATCTTAACTTCAGTAGCATAATCTAAAATTTTTATAATTTTAAGTTGTTTCATTTTTGAGCTTTTGGTTGGAAGATGCGCACTAAAAGAGAGAAGATTAAGAATTTTTTCCATAAAACACGAATTTCTTTAATTTTTTTAAATAAATTAAAGCTAAATGATCAGCATTTTGTAGTTTAACCATTGCTGCATACATAAACGATTCAAGTTTCTATTTCATGTATTCCTTAACAATGCACATTTATCAAACTAGCCCTAACGCTTCAAATTTTAGTGCAATATCTAGTAAGACTGAAAACAAGGTTTCTGGGTATAAAGGCAGTATATATTTATATAGGAAACACATTTATTATATTTAATTAAAACTTAAATACTTTTAAATATTAATTGAATAATAGATAAAATAACAGGTACTTACATGATACTTGAAGCTGAATCGAGGCTAAAAGAAGTAGCGCATAAATCATTTTTATTCCAGGAGAGTCAAGGAACACAATATATGAACTGAAATAAATGTGTGCTAACACAAACGTTGTTTACAATATTTGTCCCCCTCTAATATACATCACAAGTAAGAAAGTTGTCACACGTACAAGAATCGCCAACAAATTTACTGACTGGGTATTGAGAGAACATCATCCAAACGCCGTGAGCTTCATTTGTTGTAGACTAGCGCCACATAGTGACAGAGAATAACACTAAAAGTTTTACAGAAAATATCAGATAATTAAATAGTTTTCATTGTAAAACACGCACCGTTTAAACTCATACATTTATACAAAATAGAGCTCGAAATCTATATAAAATATACATGACGCGCAGAAAGAAAAGGTTTACTTACATAATGTCACATTTAAATAAATATCAAATTGCTGATTTTTTAAAAAAATTTCCCTCTTTCTGGCAATAGTAAGCGGCATCATATCGCACAATTGAAATAAAATAGGGCTGAACGCGCCCAGGTTGAAAAAAATGTCTTACTTCCAACGTGGTCGTAAAATACTAAAATTTAAACATATTTTCAGAAATTGCATCACTCTAGTTCGTACACTCATTAAGAAGATCGTAAAATAATAAGATCACGTGTATCGTAAAGTAATAAAATTACGAGTATATCAAATTTTATAAAGTATAAACAAAGAATGAGTTTTGAAAAAATTAAAAACGTTAGAAAGACATATTGAATTTACCGACTCTTATATTTTCAAGCAATGCAACAAAGTTAAACAAGGAATTCGTTGAATCATTTCAAAACTTTTACAGCATTTGATTACCTTTCATCGAAAGTACGTTCGACTGTGAATCAGACCCAGCACTGTTGGACACTTTACAAGTGTAATTGCCGTTATGTTCAGGCCCCAATTTGGTAATTGCCAAATTGGAATTATACTCATCAATGCTTCGTATAGTTATCGTCTCTGTTTCAACGACTGTTGTCCCATCTTTCATCCACGTGAATGTGAATGGGGGTTTTCCGACAGTCACAGCACAAATAACGGAAATTCGCTGTCCACTTCTGAGGGCACCGCTGAAGTGGAATGGACTTACTTCTGGTTTAATGACGGCTAAATAAAAATAAAGCAAAGTATCTAGTTACTTTCTTATAATTTTTGTCAATACAAATCATAAAGCATTTATAGTTAAAAAATTGCTGAAAGTATTTACTGTAAAGAAACAGAAACTAGAATTTATCTGATTACATAGAAATATTAGTTATCAGTCATTAAAATAGAATAATTGTCACAGTGATCACCGTAAACAATAAAATAATAATTATGTTTTTAACTAACATAATGTTCCTCGGTACCCACCATACAGATTAGTCAAATTAAATACTTGCTTCGGGGATGTTTATTACTGAAAGTCTGTTTGCATTCAAAAATTTTCTGTCCTAAAAATGTTAAACAAATTTTACCCAAATGCACAGGGAAAATTTTCTGTGCTGTCCTTCATTTTAATAAGCTTAATCTTTAAAGAAGATATTACTCGGCAAGCAGAGGGTTCCGGGTTTGATTCTCGAGCTTCTAACAGCTTCACTTTGAATGAAGATGGACTTGATAAATATGAGATTGTGTAGCAGAGCATAGTTATAAAATATGTACAATTTCCTTCTCAACAAATTACAAAATCTTTTGAAATATTATTAAAACTAAAACAACAATTACGAGACATAAAAAAGATGCTTTTTACTCAACGTTCGAAAAATAACGTTACTACTCTAGGAGTCGTAACGTTAGGACTAGGAGTCACAACTAGGAGTCGTAACGTTAGGACTAGGAGTCACAACTAGGAGTCGTAACTCGTATTCTTTTCTAGGGCGTTATTCTAACCTTTACGGAAAGACTTACCATGGTCTTTTCTAATTTATCTCGTACACTTTTCCTCGTAGGTTATACCCAATATGACGTCTCCTATTATATTGCTATTTACATCAAGTATAACTAAAAAATCAAAATGGGATATACCAGTAGCCTAAAGTCGCTGTAACGAGCAAACAGCTTACTTCAACTGTAGTGAGTGCTAACATGCAGCTCTGATTCGCCCTGATGATAGGGATAAACGCAGTCGAAACGAACGTAGAGAGTCTTAATATTACTTTAGAAGTTGTTAACATAAAATTGAGCAACTACGTTTGAATGCTTGTGCTAGAAAAAGTCTCTGTCTAGGTAGTGTTTAGAGACTAATTTTTTTTTTGATAGTTTTATTCCAAAGTTCTTATTTTGTTGCTAGTTCTTAACTTCAAGGAGCAAAAACTTGCTTTTCTTCAAAGTAAAACCAAAATCTGAGATAAATTTAAAATAAAATGTTTGTTTAATATTACACTTATTAAAATTATGTGAAAATAATAAAATATTCTGGTCAATACATCTAAAAATCAAATTAATTTTAAGTAGCTTTTATAAATTAAAAATTTAATACATTTCGCAAGCATGGCATGTTTTTCTCTTCCCTTGGATGAAAAATCTGCAAAACGTAGTTAATTTATCAATTTAATGTTTTCTAATTTCTTTAGCACTTTTGAGTTATATACATAGAATATAGACTGTATAAAGCTCTTACTGTATATTTTATGCTCTCAATAAATATTTAAAAAGGAAGTTGTATACGAGGGCATCCCCCCTCCCAACCCTAACCTAGAATGAGCCATTTTTTGACTAGGTAATAGATTAACGATAATCTTTTGAAATATAGCAAATATTCTTGGAATTATCATTTATAGGTCTTTTTATAGGTTTTGAGGGAGTTATAATTTATTAAAGCGAATCAAGATATAACATTGTTAAATTTTATTTCTCGTATTGAAACAATTTAATTTTATGGAATAATTTGAAATTATCAACAGTTGAACGGTACTAACAAATATAAAATTTTTCCAGCTCCACTTCTTTATAAGAAAACTGTCCTTTTTTAGATATTTAAAAATTTATATTAAACAATTTCATGCACAAAATAACTGCAGACCAAAAAAGTTATTTTACGTGCATACAAGTAAATAAAATTTTTTAAACAAAGATTATAATAGATCTGTTCATTACACACATTAGCAGTAATGTATTAGATATAAATTTTAAATTGATGAATTTTTATCACTTGTGTATAAATCTATGCACGAAAATTTGTACTTCTTCCTTTAAATTATTTCGAGTATGATGGATTAGCAGTTGTGTACTTTAAATAAGTTCTTATAATTATCCAGTACAAATCATGCTGGTCTACTGTGACGCTTTACAGTATATTTCAAGCTACTAGGTAATAAATTATTACGATAATTGCAATTAATTATATCTGGCACTAGTGAAAACGTAAAATGCACAGTTCCAAACCTACGATGCTTTAAAAAATTCAGATATAAAAACTTTCAGCCATGTATGCAGAAGTTTTAGAAATTTATCCAATCAAATGCCTGTTTGATTAGATTATTTTTATCAATATTAGCCTGATTCGTCCACGTGTGATCGTAATATTTAACACAAATTATACGGAGAAAATTTTTGATTTAATACATGTCATTACCTGTCTCTTAAAGAATCCGATTTAAGTATGTTTGCCATAAAACCCACTGAAATGTGAATTCTGATTTTCTGTCTATGTTAAATTGGAATGTTAAGTGAAGTTGTTTTCTTTAAGTATACAAAATGAAACAAAAAGAGTATCAGTGTAAATTCATGTCTAGATCCGTGGTTTAAAATTCATGAACTTTACTGCATTAGTAATAACCAAATAAAAGCAATTGATAGTGCTACATATCCTTTCAGGAAGCACTTATGATAGTACCGTTCATTGATTTAAAATGAGAAATACAATATGCATTTCAAAACACAGTAATATATTATAATATATTATTTCAAAATTTGTTAGATTTACTCACCATAGGTCTTTGTCACCAGTATAACGAAGCTCATAGTAACAAGCAAGAACAAGGTCATCTTTTCTGAATCGCCGCTTTCACTTTTGTAGCTTTAGCAGGAAGAATTCTTTAACTTTTTGAGGAAAATTAAACAAGGTATTTAGCTGCGAAATATTGTTTCGAGTAAGGTCTAAGATAGTATCTCACAACACCAGTGTATGACGCTTGCTATATTGTAGTGAATGCCATATTCCGTGTTTCAAGGTATACATACATGGTATACTAGCGCCACACAGTGTTAAAAAGGGAAAAGAAAAAGAAATATTTAATTTGCCATTATAAAAAGGTTAGATGCGGCGATAAAACTTAAATTAGCGTAAAAAAATACCGATACTGAAGGACTTTATTTCACTTAACAATTTTCATTTCAGTAGACAAATCTTGTTTTTCATAACATGTTGGATGAAGTATTGGTGCAATCTATCAACAATCCAAACTTTTTTTTCCAAGTTGTTAAACAGACAAATATATAAAACTTTGACCATACCTTAAGAGGAAAGTTTTTTAAAGTGATGGCATAGTTTATAGAACTTTTTTTATGTAAGTAAACTATAGAAGATGAATATCTGAATGAATAAGTTCAGTGGCACAAGTGTTTGTCAAAACTGATAAATCCAAAAATTCTTAAATGTTTTGAATTTTTAAGTCTTTAATGTCAATTAATTTTCATCAAAATTTATAAAGATTCACACTCAATTCAGTAAAAACAAATATTTTTTTGTTGCAATAAACTATTCCATAAAATACATGTAAGTAATATAGTTTTTAAAAAATACTATGGAAACTTCATGTCAATTGCAGTAAGAATTAAAAATTTCTATAATCAAAAATTGATTGCTTTATTGGCAAAAATATTTTAAATGAAATCAATATTACGACTTAAAACAATTGTAGAACAAGAATGCATTTGAAGATTTAATATATATACGTGTTATATTTAATCTTATATCTTGTACAGTATTGTGTAAGAAAAAAAAACCACTTCCTTATATAATGTTTCTCATGATACATGACTAATTATTTATGTAATAACTTAAAGACGATGCAAAAAAAATTACATCAATTCGTTAGTTTTTAGTTTTTTTCCCAAACCCGTAGTGGAGAGGTATACCCATTCATACACATATTTTTAAACAAATGGGACCCAAATATAGTTATTATTTCCTCACCAAAAATTAACGCATAAATTTGTAAAATTATTTAAAACATACATTTAAAAGCTATAAAAATGTACTAACTGCATGTTACAGTCAAAGTTCTGTTAAAATACGGAGGTTTCGAAAGGTGCTTTGTTTTCTCCTTACGACAAACGAAATCACTTTACCCAAATATGACTATATGAGAAGAAGGTAAAATATTTATCATTTGGATAGTTATGAACAGTTATTGCATTCAACTAAGTATTGAGTTTGTAAAAATCTCGGATATTTTTGTACATCGACGAATAATTTAATTATAAGGAAAAGGTCTTCTTATAGACCTTCAGTAGACACACGCACTGAAAAATATTCACAGCGTTTTACGTCTTAACATGTGCCTTGCCCTTTTAAATTCCAATTCACAAGTTTCAATTTATTAGAGAGCCCGAGGTCCAATGACCTAGGGGACAAGTGACCGGCATTTTGTCAAATAAATAAATAAATAAATAAATATTCACAGCGTTAAATTAATTACGTTTCTCTCAGTCAAAACTTAATATGGAGCAACAAAGCTCATGAAAAAGAAAAATAATTTCAGAAGACACATACAGTTATTATTACCTTTTTTGTACGCGATATATATTAAATTCATATAAATTACCAAGCTATCCCTTCAGAAAGGTGTAACGTATATTCATTAATTAACCGAATTTCTTACATATGTCCTTTATTTTTAGACATAATTTAAAACTTTTTTTAAAAAGTAACAATGATTTATTTTAATCACAGAATACTCCAACGACATGCCATATATGTTATAAAACATAACCTTTTTACAGGACATTGTTTCATACAATATTCATTGCAAAGTACAGCGCATAATATTCAGAAATGTGTCTAAAATAAATGCTCATTCGTAAATACATGCTTCAGAGTACAAAACAATATAAAGTCGATGCATGGCACTTTACCTATAAATTCAGTTTTTCATTTTAAGGGTTATCATCAAAAAACTTTTTTAAGATTGTTCACAGTAAATGACGTAAATTCACATTTTACTTTGAAAAGATTATGTTTTATTAAACTTTTCACCCAACAAAATTCTAATCGTCCAAAGAAAAGTATATTGGCAGTTATGAAACATAAAAATTACTTGTGTTTTTTTTATTATATTACAGTAAAGAGTAGTGAATTAGTGCGACAAATTAATAAATATTAAGCATTTGCATTAGTTTCAAATATATATTTCAATCTCGAGGTGCAGCAAAGATTCTTTGAATTATTAATAAAACAATATGGTTACGAAAATAATTTTTTTCGGCTTGGGAATTTTTTACACGCAGTTCATAGTATATAAAAAAATTCAACCAACTCTCGGTCATATTAGCTTGTAACCTCCGAATGAATTCAACGATCAGCTTATTACGGTTTGTCTAGAACTCACAGAGTTCAATTATGAATGAAGGGTATCAAAACTATAGAAAAATGCTTTGCGATGCCTGGAATTTGAGTAAAAAGTAGTTATATCTATTATATCATAAATGAACCTTTTTAAAAACATTTTGTAATTTTTTTTTCTGAAATTTTAATTTCAATACGTTTGAAGAAATACTGAATTGTTTAGTTCATTATAGCAATCAAAACACAACAGCGTATTAGCTGTAATAATTTGAGTAAAAATAAGAAAATATTACTTCAAAGAAATACATAGATGTAATGTCTTACTCTTCATCAGAAGCATATCCGAACGCTGATCTGTTCCAGCCGAATTTGATACCCTACAGGTGTAGTTACCGTTATGCTCAGGTCCCAAGTTTGCGATTGCTAAATTAGATGTGTAATCATCAAGACGACGAATTGTAACGGAATTACTTTCATGAATCTCTTTACCATCCTTCATCCACGTATACTGAAAAGGTGGATCTCCGTCAATAACAGCACACATAACAGAAGCTCTTTTACCAGTCTTTAAAGCACCAGAAAAATGAAACTCCTTAATTTCTGGTTGCGATGCACCTAAAATATAAACATATGTAGAGTTCGATACTCCAAAGTGAATCAAAGCATATAAAAAACAGATAAGTCTAGAAATCGAACGAAAATCAATGCTGAAATGTATTAAGGACATACTTAAACTATATACGTCTAGCTCACTCCTTTCAACAGCTTTATATCTCGAAAATCGGTGATGTTTAGTTATGCCTGTTTCCAAAATGCCCTGAAAGAGTACTATATCCCTGCAAGATCGTCATGTCTCACTGCTCAATGTTTAGCTGCTAGAGATCAGAATTAATATTGATTTTTAATATATTTTGCTCTACTTTTAAACTTTAAAATCACTCCTGAAAAATCACGTTTGAGATATGACGTTGTTGAAAGGAGTGAGCGAATGTACTTCAGTGCTAATTATGAAAAAAAAACATATGGACACAAAGATTTTATAATGTCCAATTTCAAACAATACTGATTCTATCGCCAAAATTAAAAGTACTAATTGCATAATTTATTGGATAAAGCTTTTTGAAAACTAATACTTGATTATCTCTATTTAAGTTAATAAAATTAATTTATCTCAAAACTTAACCAAGAGATAAAGTTTTCACTAATTATTTGAGATAATGATAAGAGGAACAAGCATCTATACACATTTATTTAGAAACAATTAATAAAACTTCCTGTGCTACATTTTCTTTAAATAGGCAACTACTTGAAAGAAATCATACGTACGACAGAAGAGTATACACAACAGCATATAACAGTGCTTTTCAGTTTAGAATGAGTTTGGAAAAATATTCAGCGATAAAAAAAGGATGCATGTTTTAAGTTTTGATTCACTATTAACTTTCATCCCAACTATAAAACTACAAGAATTTCAGTGTGCGAAACGTCTACGATTTATATTTAGACTAATCTCTAATGCCTTCAAATGCCAGCACCAGGATATTCTTCGGTTAAAATAATATTGAACAAAATTCTGTGAGGGGAAAACAACTGGTTTAGATATTTAGCAAAACCTAATTAACTTTCTTAATACGATTTAATCATCTATAAAATAGTAAAATTTGCTTTAAGCATTTTCTAAACAAGATTATTAGAATTCTTTGAAAAATATTTTAATACGAGAATCAACTTTTGGTGATAATGTTTAACTTATTTTAATGCATCCATCAAAATTATACATTTTCATGACTGTGCAATGCAACGCTACTACTTTGCGCTATTTAAGACGATGGTTATGTTAATTAATTCTAGAGTACTTTGTAGATTTGGTTAAATGACAAGAAAAATAAATTTGTGTATAGCGATTTAAAATTTAAATTTCTTCCGATGACAGTGGGGCACCAAAAATATTTCGTTAATTCGACGTGGGTTTAGTGTATCTGTATTTCAATAAGCATTATTAACATCTTAGTATTTCTACAACGGAAGTACATTAATCATGACCATTTAGCTTACTAAATACTTTAATCTCCATTTTTATAAATTATATTTTAAATGATCGATTATTGAATTCGGAATCAATGAAAAAGGTTTATTAGTACATTCTGGAAATTCTACGCGTAGCTAAGGACTTAGGATAAACATGAAGCAATATTTATATTAAAAAAAAAATTCACAATTTCTTTTTGTGCGTAAATTTTAGCATTATTTCCCATTTGCAAACGTCAGATTGCGGATGGGAAAGTTTTGCTATATTTTAATCCCTTTTTTTTAATTTATGCAGTTATCATAATTTAACTTTAATATTAATATGTATGTTATTTTAAAGGACTTACATTAAAAGCCCGATTTCATCAGACTTTTCAATAAAATGTCAGTTAATTCAGTGAGTTTTTTACTGTATGCGTGACGCAAGTATGTTCGTACATGTGACTGTGTAAGCCTATAGAAGTCCTTTCATCAAAATATTCAATAAAAATGCTCAAATTTCAACATCTACAAAAGATTTTGAGGGAATTTGTCTTTGATAAAGAAATTTATATCCAAGAGCATACGATGCGCGTTCATGCTGTGTTTCTACAGCCACATTCCTTAAAAAAAATTTTTTTTTAAATAGTCCTGACAGATTTTGCAAGAAATCTTTATATAATTATATTATTTGATAAAAGTGTACAGTGCAAAACGAAGTATTAAAAAAACAGTAGAAACAGCTCTTACTTACCTTCGATCATTACACTCGTCAGAAGCAAGAAAATGCAGTTGAAAATCATCATTTTGGAGTTTATTCTTATACCGCCCTAGACACCACCGTATAACTTCCACATATACTAATGAAAAACAATTATTAACTTGGTTAATGGATTTAGTTTCATAACACTTAAATCAGAACGTTTCATACGTTCTGACCCATACGTTTCATGGCAGTTTCTAATGGAGTCACAATAATACAGTTTGGGTTTACTATAGAAGCTTCAGTTCTACCATTATGAAGCACTAGCGCCACACAGTGACAGTAAAATGTATTAAAAGTTATTTTATGTAAAACTTATTTAAATAATTTTAACATCTAAGGATATATAAAGTTTCGATCCCAACCATAAAGCAAAATGCTTATCGTGATAAGAGAAGATGGAATCAGATGCTCTAAACACAGTAGAAAATAACGCAAGACTGATTTCATGATGAAATATTTAAGAAAGCAGCTTTATTGGATTTATGTAAAAAGAAAATGGACTGAGTCACTTATATGTGATATTGTAGTATAATTTACTCGAACAAGCTGTAAATAAGAATTTCAGAAATTCTAATGCATGTTATTGAGAAACATTATATTAGTGTAAAATATAGTAAGTAGAAATATTTATGCGAAAAATAATACATTCCTTTTATCATTAAATGAAAGGAATAGTATGATATAAAAACATGATGTTAGTTAGAAATGAACATTAAAGAGTAGGAAATTTGTTTATTCAAACAGCTTTCGAAATTCTCTCATATATTGTCTCTTAAAAAAATATGTTATTTCGTTCGACATAATGTAACGTAAGGTAATAGTAAAAATGAGAGAAAATGTACTTTTAAAATGTAAGTAAAACATTCATTTTGAGCAAATTGTCTTTTCACAGTCACCAGTAACCTGAGAAACTTCAGTACATTAACACTGTTTCTCGTTACTTAGATTGGAATGAGAAGAAGATAACAAATTCAACAGAAAGAGAATGGTTCACAATGGAAAATCAGATAAATGAAAGAAAATTATTTAATAAAATGTAAAGAATATAAACACTGAAAATTTCTCAGTACAGACTAGAAGCGATCTTTAATTAGTGATCTCGAGGAACAAATATATAAAAAGGGCTGTTACTCGGTTGTTCCGAGACAGTTTACTAGCATTGAAAATTATAACACTTGCAGTTTTAATAAATTAGAAAAAAGTCGATAAATAATACCCTACAACAATGCCACCCAATTGAATTAATCCAAAAATTTGAACCCATAATAAAGTATATAAATAAATATATTTCTGAAGCTATTTATAACGCAAGAATATAATTTGACACAGTACTATTCACCGAATGTAGTAACGTCCAAAAGCATTTTATAAGCACTAACCATGCTCTTTAATAGTGTTTCATATATGGAACATGTTGCTCCCGAACAAGAAATCAAATTGGTTTAAATTTAAAACAATGAAAAAGTAACTTTCCAACATTATACTAAATTTATGCATTTTTTAAGTCCTTCTACCATTACTCAACTAATAAAATAATATCATAAACTTTGACGTATATTTTCACATTCAGATGAATTCTTTAGATTTCTAGGAGTGATATTAAAAATTATTTTTCGAGAAGCATTTCACGTCAATAGATGTTAACAACTGATACTTTTCGCAACCCAATGTTGTTTAAACTAAAATAGAAATAAATACTGATATTTAGTTTTATTAGTATATTCTGTAGTTAAAATAACAGGACATGAACATAGAACATATTTTGAAGGTATGAGTTAAACATGAAAAAAACCTAAATCCGAATAAATTACTAAGTAAATAAACTATATAGTTAGAATGATGATATCAGTGAAATGAACAACATTCTAAAGGCAAAATAAAATTCTAAATTTAAAATTGAATTCATGAAATTTGAATACATCATAACGTAACAGACTATTCTAAGTGTTAAACATAATGTGTCTGCCTGCTTTCAGTACTCCAGAAAACTGCAATGACTTTACTTCTGGTTTTGTGATAGCTATATATACATATATATACATATCATAGCTTCGTATTTATACGATATAAAATATGGTAACAATGGAAAGAAAAAATATCAATGTTCTTTCATTTGCGCTTCACAACGAAAAACGGAAATGGTTTTATGAATTTGTCATTTATATGTCTAAACATTAATATGTTCATAAGCATAAAAAACATGCATATAAAAGATAAAATGAAATATCTAAACTTAGCTTTGTATCTAGCTTCGTATCATAGCTTCGTATTTATACAATATAAAATATGGTAACAATGGAAGGAAAAAATAACAATTTTCTTTCATTTGCGCTTCACAACGCAAAACGGAAATGGTTTTATGAATTTGTCATTTATATGTCTAAACAACAGTATGTTCATAAGCATCAAAAGCATGCATATAAAAGAGAAAATGAAATATCTAAACTTGGAATATACAATAAATTAATTCGTAATTGAAATTTATTTCGAAGGTCCTTACTCTTCATGAGCAGCATTTCAGAATGCTGATCCATTCCTGCGGCATTAGACACTCGACATGTGTAGTTACCATTATGCTCTCCATCCAGATTCATGATGGCTAAGTTCGAAGTGAAATCGTCAATATTTCGAATTACAATGCCCTTAGTTAGCGCAATATCTTTACCGTCTTTGAACCACTCAAAAACAAAAGGAGCATCTCCATGAGTAGCAGCACATATGACAGAAGTTCGTCTGCCTGCTTTCAATACTCCAGAAAACTGGAACGGCTTTACTTCTGGTTTTGTGATAGCTAAAAAGACAAGACATTGTTTTTAGAGTAATTGCAGATTATACCCGAGAAAGATGCTTTTTATAATGCTAAATATTGTTGCTGTTTTTAATTTGCCAATGCCGGGCACATGTCAAGACATTCGCACTTAATCCGCAGAATCGATGGTTGCTTTCAATGAGGTTACCATATAGGTAAACCAACATCACCCCTGTTGCTACCTCAATTTTGACCAAGCACTCCCAGGGACGACTTCTGTTGGTTCGTACCTTTACCCATCTTCTCCGGTCTCATAGAAGGGCTCTCCGGTCTACGGATTTAACGTCCCTATATCTTGTCTAGACACGAGGGTATTTAAAGGGTATTTAATGGCGTTCAGGATTCCAACCGAACACCATTGGCGTAGCGAGGGGAGGGGGCAAGGGGGTCTATCATGCCCCGGGCGCCACTCGCAAAGGGACGCCAAATGGTCCTTTTAACTAATTCTATAACCTCCTTTTACTAATATTTTTAACTAAGGTCCTTTTAACTAATATTATATTATTATATGTTTTTTGGGGGGCGCGCCAAATAGGTATCATGCCCCAGGTGCCAGTTATGCTCGCTACGTCACTGCCGAGCACCCCAAGTTCCAATCCCAACGTACTACCACTAGGCAACCTCGGGCTGCTAGATAGTGTCTGGTCTCTCTAATCAACCTTGAGTGAGCAACTGTTTTAAACTGTTGCACAAGACGAAACACTTAATGAACATTGCACGCTCTTTGGAGTTAGAATGTTACTGAATGTCAAAAGTTCTCGAATGGCTGCCTGTCTGCTAATTACTATTTAACACTGTATAATGAAATATGTTGCTGAAAAATAATGAAAGTATTCTAAAGTGTTGTACTGTCCTAATGAAATTCAGTATAAAACTAAAACTTCTGTCACTACAACGAAACTCCTTAAAATTTCAACGAAAGCTAATCTTTTCTCAGGGGTGTTTCTGAAAATTATTTTCACTCAAGATTTAAACAGTTTAATATATTTACTAATGACATAGGAATAGCGTATTAATGTTTTACCATGAAATCGGGTATACTTTTTCAATCCGATCTATCAATAAATGATCTGAAATTTTAAAATGACCTTTAATTTTTTTAAGCTATTTTTTAATGTTATGGAAGATCATATTTTTACTGATAACACAATAAATAGCATTGGAATTATCTTATTGCCTTCAGAAACGTCAATGCGCCGAACAGATAACTGCTTTATAACCGCTTGTCCAAATTTAAGGATATACAATTCGCAGTAAGCATATTTCTTTTATTTTAATACTCCAATATGTATTTACTTTAGAGAGATTGGAATACCATGTGAATTTCTTCGCATCAAGTTCCATACTTGTACTTGTGACAAAAATATTTATTCATATATTTATTCGAAACTAGCTGAAAATTCGTACTCCGCTACGGAGTAGATTCAAATTAAATACAACGGTCAATGTATGCAATTGATGCCAAAAAAAATATATCTATATTTAGAAAAAAATCGTAACGGATATTTTTATAGACAAAATTCTGTAGAAGAAAACATTTAAATTAAATGTAATAGAACATACTAAAGAATATATTACAGTTAATATAGTACAGTTTGAAGAAAATTTCTTTTACTGTATTTTACTATTTTTTTTGGATAATACCCAATCGTCTGTCGCATTAGAAAGATAAAAAAATGTTTTTTGTCAATTTATTTCTTTGTTATGCACGTGACGCAAAATTAATTTAAAGCATCTCAAAAAGAACAGAAACCACGTGATCAGCATTTAATAAATTAAATTCTAAAAATTTATCTTTAAAAATTCACCAGAAATCAGAAAATGGAGGTAAAGATTCGAAAATATTTCATTTTAAAGGAAATTTTAGGATCTTTCTCGTGATATAAATTTTATAACCCTCTGATTATTACTTTAAATTCAAACTTTAAAGAATGTTTCAAAAACAGCTTAAAAATTTAATTTCAAAAAATCTAAGAAGAATTTTTCAAAAATCTCTCTTAGTGCACCCCTACACTATAAGAAGAAACACCATGCAAAATTTCAGCCCTTTAGGTCCAGCGGTTTGGTCTGTGCGTTGTCTGTCAGTCAGTCAGTCAGTTACGAAACTGTTTTATATATATAGACTGAACTGCTTCTGACAATATACTTTATCACAATTGAATCAAACGGGAAAATTGAGAAAATCCTGCAATATTGGAATAAATTTCGGAATGTTAGTTATCATGCATGCACCAAAAATTTCTGTAATCGCAAAATCTGAAAGATTTTTTGTCTGTCAGTCAGTCAGTCAGTTACGGAACTGTTTTATATATATAGACTGAACTGCTTCTGACAATATACTTTATCACAATTGAATCAAACGGGAAAATTGAGAAAATCCTGCAATATTGGAATAAATTTCGGAATGTGAGTTATCATGCATGCACCAAAAATTTCTGTAATCGCAAAATCTGAAAGATTTTTTAGCGAACCTCGTAAGAGTAACATCTAAATTTTATTAAGTGTATCTCAAATTTATTTATGTAGACAGGAGATTTGCATTTTTTATATTAGTTTTAATTTGATAGTAAATATTTTACAGGACATCGTGTGACGCCAGATATCATTATTTCCAATATATTTAAAGGTTTATTCCATTTCAGACAGTCAATGGAACCAACCGAGTCAATGGAACCAACTGAAGGAAATTTCCCTAAGTAATCTACCCGGAGGATATACCGCAACCGATATACCGCAACTCCAAACAAGCTACTTTCAGATATTACTCCTTTTTTTTGCATTGGCGAATTCAAAAATTTATGCATCAAACTGTAAAGCAGTTTGTAAAGTTTACTTTTCCGTATGTAACTTATCATACATATTTATGTCTGGAAAGTTTTCTGCTATCTTTTGCCGCACTCTTGTTGATTGAAAGATACTTTTTACTTACACCCAAATATTATTTTTCAAAACCATATGTTATTCAGTTCGCTGACTCTTCCATGCATAAGTTCTGAAATCCTTCAAAATTACACGGCTTTATTCATTTTGACTTAAAAACAGTGTTAAAAACAATACATAAAGAATTTATTTAACATATATTTTTAAAAAATTGTTGAAAAGCATTTTTTGGCAATGAAAAAATACACATTTTTCGCTCCCTAGAGAGACATTTTTTAAAATGCTACAGTTATAGCTGAGAAAAAGAAAAATCCCTCATCTCAATGCTTATCCTAGGAAGTTTTCTAACTAATCAAAATTGGAAACTTGATAAAACTTTTTTACACTATCAAAAATGTAACCTTTCTGTTTGGCCATAAAAGAGAATTAAGTATAATTTTCAAGGTCATCGCCAAAGTATATTTGAAAAAGAAAGTACATAGTTTTGCTTAAGCTTATGTTATTCATAGATATACAAAATCTATTTCAAGTCATACCAAGATTTTAAGTTATTTGCATACGTATTATAAACATCAAAACTGCAATAAATCGATGAGTAACATATTTTTCTCTGAAACGAATTGGAATGAATATTAGTTGACATCATATAACAGTTAATGGAGATATAGGTAGTGGTTACGTTGACTACTTGCCAGTTTTAATATGGGAAATTTTTAAGTATACAGGCTTTGCAAGAGATATGAAGACCTGAAAGAATAACTTTATTTCTAACAGCATTGTTATTAAAGCCTTTTTTATTCTATTATATATAAAATAAATATTCAAAATAAATCCGCATTTTGAGGATCCTTCATAATAAACGAAACACACTTCATTTCGCTAGTGATCTTTGTACTAGTATAAACATGTAGCAGTAAATTATTTTTAATTTTCTATTGCCAATCTTAAGTTTTGAAATATATTCAGATACAAAATATCTACTTGTATATCTAAAATACTGATAATTCATACTCAACCTTCTGAAAGAATCATCTTCCTGACAAATTTATCAAAAGTAATGTATAGATTATAAACTCTTTTAAGCAGTAGAATACAAAGTTATAAAAATTATATAAGTTGAAGAAATTCATTCAAATAAGGGTTTTAATAATTATAATTTACAGCTTCGCGGTGGATTATCAAGACTTTCTCTCATGATACTCCATAAGCAAAGTTAGTGAAAATAATAGTTATCTCTACTCATAGAATGCTTACATTTTATCTAAACGCCAAAGCCGTGATATTGTGGTGAAATAAATAATAAATATAATAGATATAATGAATAAAAGATATGCCAGAATACTATGAATAATTAAATTTATATTTTGAAGAAAAAGCATGCTTCATACACAAGAAATAAAATTTAAGGCAAATTGTTCAACTTACCTTCAATAAGACCAATACCAGAGAGAACTAGGAATATCCTTATAAATGGCATCGTACTAATTCTGTCAGTTAGCAGTGGCTTCTAAAATTCAGTTTAGCACATTTAACGCTTGAAAGATTAGCGTTTATCCTTTTTTGTCATATGAACACGGCTAAAGTTATTAAAATAATATACAAGTTAAAAATTCTTGCCGCTTTTTCTCCGGAATTGTTTCGACAACAGATGGATCAACTATGAGAAAAAATTGTAAGTGAAATGGTCATGAAGCTACAGAGTCTGTAGCTTCATGGGAATGGTGTACTCATTTACTATTGTATGAGACACTAGCGCCACATATTGAGGAAAAAGGGAACTAAACTTTGGTTTAAAAAGAACTTTAGCGTAGTTCGGAAGCAGACAATTAGCCCTTTTTGTACTCTGTAACTATAAGATATCTTGTTTATTTCCCATAATTTGTCTCCTTAAATATTTGAATTTCGCATCAAAAAGTTTTAATAGAATTTAATATCTTTGGTATTAACATTTCATTCCGATGTCAATTTATATTTTATAAAACTTACAAAACAATGTTCACAGTTTTAGAGATACTTTTATACAAAACTCCTTTATAAATCTGCAAAAATTCAGAAATGCATTTATATGATTTACAGATTTAATATCAGGAGATGCAGTTTTTTTTTTTTGTAATTCTTTTTTTTTTGTAATTTTAGTAAAAGCGTTTAAAAATTAAATAGGAATTTAACTATATATTGCCATAAATAAGAAGCACACTTCAGTCAGCAGAAGGTATAAAATAAAACTATATTTTATGCTCTTGAATACGCATATTGGTTAAATACGTTATAAATGGGTTTTCGTTTTCAAAATTCCAGAAACATCTCTTTCAGAGAGTCTCAATGAAAGAATAATTCTTCTTCGAACCTAACCCCACCAAGTTCTATCAGATATTACAATCTTTACTTACAGATTGTTACGTTATTATATCTTCACGGATTGTTGCGTAATTTACATACATACATTTTTCTACGTCAGAATTACCATCTATTTTTGGAAAATCAAAAATAATATTATCAATTTGAAAAAAAATGGAAATGAACTACATTGAATGAACGCTTTGAGCAAACAATGCGAAGATCAGTTTCAAAGTTTTCGTAAACCTCCCTTTTTGTGAAAAAAATAGAGACTCTTTTACATAAAAAGAACATTAAATGCTGATATTCAGGTAAAGAAATAAAATATTTACAAATATTAGTTTAAAAAATTAAATTCAAAGAGCAAAAGGTTGAAGACACGGTTCTTAAAGAAATTTTTGCAGTCATTTATTTATAATTTTAAAAAAACATTTAGACAAATACTCATTCTAAAACACTTGTAAACCACTAGATGAAACATTAACAAAATTCATTCACTGCAAAATTATAAGTTTTGCTGTTATCATAATACATGAACATAATCAGTATTTTACTCTCTAAAATTCTTAGCAGTAACAAGCAATTTACGTTAGAGAAAAAAACTATTATGTGTTATAATATACATAATTCTTGTTACTCTATTTATTATTCAGCTCGGAATTTTTGTTAAGAGAACATAAAATATAATAAAAGAATGTCAGTTGAAATGAATCCGAAAAACTTTTTTCCTTCTTTTCTATTTTTAATTTCTCAGTATAGGTATTAGCAACTAAAATTAATTAAAAAAAATAATCATATAAGCAGAGATATTCGTACACTCATGCAATATAATGGAAATCTAAAACGACAATTATCAAAGAAAAAAGAAGGTTGCATTAACACATACATTTTTTTTAACATTTCACTTTCAATAAATTTTTCAATAAAACTTTCAATAAAACTGTATTCAAATTTTTGAATAAACCATATAAAAATGTACGTAATGTGATAGTAATATGTAATACACCGTACATAATACATAATATGCAAATTTTTTACTTTTTTCAAATCACTAATTTTAGCAGTTTGTTTGTTAGTATAAAAATACCTGTGAACATATCAGTTTTTCATGATGTTTAATAATGAGTAAAAAGGTACAAATAACTTTTAACAGTTTGAGATACCTTCTCACTTGTGAATAGGACACTTAGTTTTGAAGATATGATACGGCACATTTGAACAGTTGTCAAGGTGTATGTACAGTACTCTAACATTTTACCCAGTACCGTCTCCAATCTTTCCAGTAGATATTAAAGCTGCCGTTTAAGTTCAGATATCAATGCATTCAAACGAATTCATGAAGATATTGGACGTATATACTTGCGGTATTAAAATACTTTAAAGAACACTTCATTCGATAAAATACATAAAAATAATTTTTTTAAAGAGAAGTAAAGGTCAATAGTTTTTTACATAACGTGAGGCGTCATAAATTACACATTGCTCAGTTGAAAAGTAAAATTATTCCTCATAATTGTCTGATTCATAAGAGAGAACTACTTTTCACTTTTTAGTTTAGTAAATCGTTATCCAATTTTATATGAAATCTAGAATAGTAAACTATATATACGGATAGGAATAGGCAGGAAATATTCTTAAGCACCTGAAAATCAAAAAGTGAATTTTCCCTTTTTTTCAGGTGCTAACAATCGAGTGTGTGCGTAACGTTTGCTAAACTCTAGGAAATAATGAGGCAAACGCAAATCATAAGTAGTACATAAAAAACTCATTACGCATAAATATTCAAGAGCTTTATAATAGCACACGTTCAAACATTTGAAACGATATCTCTTGAGTTATAAATATTCTGGAATAAAATAAGAAATTAATCAATTAAACTGAAAATGAGAAAGAGAGGAGTAAAGAATTAAAATTTAGGTTACAGGAGCTCCATGCAAAATTTGTCTTTATGTGTACAGTTAATTATAGTAATAAAATCGTTGATTTCCTTACTCTTCATGAGTAACATTTCCGAATACTGATCTGTTCCAGCCCTGTTGGAGACTCTGCAAGTATAATTGCCATTGGACTCTGGTCCTAAATTCGTCAGCGCCATATTAGACGTATAATCGTCTATAGCACGGATTGCTACAGAACTGCTTTCAGAAATTTCTTTACCGTCTTTCAGCCAACTAAATGCAAATGGAGGATCTCCGTCCGTTACAGCACATATTACCGATGTTCGTTTGCCAGTCTTGAGGACACCAGAGAAGTGGAATGGTTTGATTTCCGGACGAGAGTCTCCTAGTGAAAAGTTATCAATATTGAACAATATCCCTCATTTAGCAGAACACCGAAAAATATAATTAAGTTTAACAGTAAAAATAAAACAGTAGTACTAAAAATTTTTATTGAAACGTTCATGAACTTTTCTTTTGTTCTTCAGAAATAAACTATTTTTAAACATACAATATATATCAATAAAGTTACACAAGAAAAATATATTTTCCAATCTTAATTATCTACGGAGATAATCTGCTCTCCAGTTACTTCATACTGAATTTTCTCAGAAACACTTAAATAATATTTCAAGGTATAACTTGCATGATATTTTATTATCATTTGAAACCTTGTGTTATATATGAATAAAAATTACTTTTAGGGAAAATAATGGTCACTTTTCAAACTTACTTAAGTTAGAATTTAAGAAAATATTCAAGGCTTACTTTCCAAACGGGAAAAATGAAACTATTGATGAATAATTTATCTTTTAAATTAAGAGGAGGTTTTAAGAAACTTAAAACGAAACTTAAATACAGCCGAAAAAAGGGGCCGTTTAGAGGGGTCGATTAAGGGGAGCCTGTTAGAGAAGTTTCACTGTATTTAAACAATTAACTGTATAAAATTCTGCATAAATTTACCAGATTGCAAAATATATTTTCCTTTTATGGATATATTTTAATGAATATATAATTTATTAAATATTTTTTTCAAAATAATATGTCATTGAAGGATAAATTATGCACGCATTTGAACTTTGATGTCCACTAATACATACAAAGAGGCTATATTAGGCTTTCATAATTAAACTTAAGAGTAAAATATAAGGTGGTTAGGTGTAGTTCATAAGCATTAGAATAAAATTGGGCTTTTGAAGAAAAATTTTATGCTTCTGTGCGTGTAATACGCTAAACACTGTGTGCAAAAATAAAAAATACACAAAAATTATCTATTATTTCAGGAAAAGAAATTTCAGTTCAGTCGATTATTTATTTAAGAAAATATTGTATTACTCCATGAATTTTTTCGGGGTGATACTATTTTAATATCTTAATGTATAAAATGAGCATGTTTTATCGGAGAAAATAGGAACCTTCTATACTTTTTTTCATTAAAGTAAAGTAATGCGATGCTACATTGCTTTGCTTTTGTATGTGTGCGTGTATTATTCGTTAGGAGTAGATAATGGGAATTATTTTGACAGTTTCTTACGAAGCATGTTAAAATATGACTATAACATTTGATAGATTGCATGCACAATCTTAGATTTCAATTCTTTCGAAAATAGTTTTCAATCTAAATTATCAAAACATTGTTGTCGTTTTCGAATAACATAATGCAGAGAAAATACAACTTAGAAACGAATTCAGGCGTGAGCTAAACCCTCAATTTAATGCATATACAGTTAGATAAAATATTTGGTAATAAATTATTTCCAAAAGACAATCTTACCTTTGGCTGTCCCAGTTACAACAAGCAACATCAGTGCAACACAAGCTAGTTCCTTCCATAAAGAGTACTTGTGTTTCATGGTTAGAATAAGGTAAACAAGCGTAGATTCTTTTTTTTTAAATGGATCGTAAAAATACTATTAAAAAGGTATGGACTTGTGAACCAATTTTTCACTTGGAGTGAAAACTGAGTCTTTAGGAATTTGAGTCTTGAGTTGAAGCGTCGTCATCAAGTTTAAAAAACAACACCTTGAACAGCAACTACAGAAAGCTTTCAGATGTACAATCACTGTGGACCACTAGCGCCACATAGTAGAGAAATAATGAATTAAAAATAATTTTAGAGCAGAGCATATAACTCTAGTTGATATTTAAAAATATCTGAATTATAAACCATTTCATATTAAACATACATTTCATACAAACAAAATGAATTAAGATAAAAATTTAATAGCACAAATTTTAACTGTGTTAATCATGAATACATATAACAAGTAATAAGAATTATTTCAAATCAACCTCAAGTACACGAAATGTGGGTTATTACATGTATCGCAGCTATATATTCAATGGTTATCTTTATGAAGAAATGTCCCAATAGCATCTGATTCTATTTCGTTGATAACAAATACAACACGCCAGTAAAATACACAAAATAGCAATCTCGTTATTATATATATTTAAACATACAACAAACTAAAAATACTAAAACTCATTTATTGAATTTTATACTATAGGAGTATAATTCACTTTGTAAAAAGTCATTAGTAAGTTTTCGTTTCCGAGATGTGAAATATCAGATAAATATTCTCCAAACTTTAAAATGTTGGGATAAAACACAAAAAAATTAGTTATAAGCAGTAAAATAGTCTTTATATTTCAACGTATTATAATCATAACTAACAATTTAAGTAAGCAACACAATTTTTTTTTATTTTAATGTATTCTAAAGTATGTAAATATTTGCAACTGAATTATATAGATGTTTTAACTGAAGTATATTAATATATTAAAAAAGAGATACAACAAAAATAACAAAATTGAAAAATTAAACTGATGATTCTTCAGACATCTGTAAACGATATACATATGTTTTGCATGAAACTTTACTGTGAGGATGACAGTTAAGAAATCTTTTTCATGTATACAGATTAAAGGTAAAAAGTAAATTGTATACCATTATTAATGGTAAACTTAAAAATGGTAAAATGTAAATAAATAAATAAATAAGGTTACAACAGCAACTCTCAATGAAAGATAAAGTAATACGGTATATTGTTTGTTTCAGACAATTTTAGAAAGAAATGTCAAAATTTTATAAAATAAAGACACCATAAGTTTTTAATTAAGAATCTTTTATTTCATTGACAATCTTAAGTTTCTTGCTCTCCTTCTAGGGTTAATACTTCCAGAGTGAAAACTCAGGAATTTAAAGTGCTAATTTCTTACTATTTTTCCTCTCGCTTTAAGGATAAAAGTCTTCTTCTATATAGTGTTTAATCTTCTTCTCAGATAAGAATTTGTTACCAAAAACTATACATATACTATTATTTCATATTCTACAAAATATTCAAAATCCCTTTCTTTTACAGTCAGTTCTGCTGGGCTTCGTGTACCGTTTGCGTAGGTATGTGAGTAGAAACTTTGTCCAGTTTCATAGAATTGAATTAAATCACTTCTATAAAGGCAAAACTACAGTTTACCTTCATTTAAATTACCAAACAGTGTCGAATTTTTCCCTCATTTCGAGCGAAACAAAAAAATTTCAATGAGAAAATCCCATTGGCATTATTTTTGCAAATTTAATTATTCGAATGATGCAAATATTCTCTCTACAACCATCAATTTCTCTAAATATAAACAATATTGTATGCAGCCACCATATCGGTTATGCATGAATTTTGCTATCGAAATTCTACTATCAAAGTCAAATAAAGATACAGGCACAGAAAGTCATAGTTTAGAAATCTTACTTTGAATTTTAATATGTTATAATAATATGAATCAGCGCTTAGTAAGTCTTATTTGTAGTTATCACTAATTAATATTTATGACTCCCTTTCAAAATTCAAAACACATGAAGAGAAATATTAAAAATCATTTCTCGATGAAGTACACGTACCACATATATACATATGGGTGCGTGCTTGTATGACCGTAAGTATAAGAAAATAACTAATTAATTAATTAATTTACCCCATTCATAAATTCATTAATACTGTTTGATGGATTTTCATAAATCATTTTAATAATTAAAGATCTCCCCCATTCGAGCTTCCATAAATACATGAATATACACGATTTTAGTAAACAAAACAAGCTACATAAGTTGCATACATTGCAAAATAGTTAAAATTTGATATATGTCAGTACAAAAATATTTAACAGGAGGCATTTGCATTTAAGGACTATACATAAATCAAACATGAAGAAGAAATACGCAAATTTCCTAGTCTAGTGTTATTGATTTCGAATCGAATTTCAAAGTTTTCTTAATTATAAGAGTTTTAGTAACAAAGAATAAACTTTTAACAAACATCTTACAAAGGAATAAAGCAAATAGTAATGATATTTTTCATTGAAGAATTGAAACTAATATAAAATACTCAGTGGTATTTTGACACAATTTACAATTTTTCTCATTCTTACCAACCTCTCATTGTCAAAATATCCGACTGCTGAGCCGTTCCAGCTACATTTGACACTACACACGTGTAGTTCCCATTGTTCTGGGGTCCTAGTTTACTGAAAGCCAAATTAGAATTGAATTCATCCAAGGCGCGTACACTAACATCATCTCCTTCTATCAAAGGAACTCCGTCTTTTAGCCACTTGTATGTAAAAGGAGGATCCCCATCAATAACTGAACAGACAACCGAAACCCTTTTGCCTGGCTTCAAACCAGCAGAAAAATGGAAAGGCTTCACCTCTGGCTTCGTAACACCTGAAAAAAGCAAACAGGCGATGAAAAAAAATATTAAAATGAATTCATTTACAATATTATTGTAAGGTAGAAAGAATTGCAAGAACGCTTTAATAATTATTAATGTGTGTCACTAACTAAATGGGGTGTTTAACACCCCATTCAGTTAGTGACACACATATAAATTCAGTAATTTGAATGTTCTGTAAACTCAGAAATTTAAGTTTGGCACTCAAATTACAGATCTCACACTAGGAAATATTGTGATGTCAAGCTTAAGGTGATCTAATTAATTTTTTAATTAATTAAAGTTTCTGTTACGGTTATCAAAGTCTTATATCTTTGTCTTAGCTTATCACATATTATAAACTAAAAAAGGAAAAAATGGTTGAACCGTAAAGATTCATCATAATAGACTGTTTCAAAAGTTTAAAAAAATCTGACTTTCTTTCAGAAAACAAACACATTCGTTAGAACGATAATGTACGTAGATGCAAAGTAAAATATAAATTGTTTTCTTTTTTTGTTATTATGAATCTGAAATAGTAACTTTTTTAAAAGTAACACTTATCTGTACAGTAGATGAATTTGGGAATCATTAGTTTTCATTAAAGTGTTATGTATACAAATAAGACTAAATTATTATCGCTAATGCACTTTATACGTAACATTTTAATTACTGTTGAAAAAGCATTTCAGAGCAAACTGGGGAAAATTTTAACATAACACCAGCTATAAATAATATCAAAACTTAATTAGAAAGAATAAAATGTTTACTATGAGAGAAATTCCTTGCTTCATTGAAACTTTTTATTGCATAAATTTTAAAATACTGACAAGTATTAGTTTAAAAATAAATGGAGTTCATTGACAGCCTTTTTTCTCAATCATCATATAGATAACAAATCTTACATATCAATCTTATATGTATCATTAAGACTGTAAATTCTGGCTCAAAAGTACAATTTATGATAATATTTTTAAGACTCGAAATAATCTTAATGTATGAGATAATTTTTTAAGATGCAAAAGTAGGTTATTATTTAACGTTTATTTGTAAATTGATATTTAAAAAACGTTTTCAAAAACTTACGAAGTTGTTATTATTTACACATATAATTGTTTGTATAATTGAGATGCCATAAAAACAGTAAATATTGTAACTACCATTGTATTGTTCTATACAATAAACAACACAATCTTCACCTTGAAATATGCAGGCATCTTATTTATTATTTCAAAGTCACTGATATTTCAAATAAATGCAGTTTTGTGGCACAGTATTCAAACATTTAACTTCTAAGTAATATTCTGAAGAATTATTCTTCTACTGCACGAGAAGAATGCATTATCAACTACCGAGGATCAAAACATAAATCCGTTCTGTTTGCACCCGAGTTTAGTCCCGCTACAGCTAAATCATTTGTGTTTTATAGTTCGAATTAATTAAACTATTCTTTAAGAGAGAACAATCAAATATGTAAATAAAACCGGTTGCACAAAGACAGAATTTTCAGTTTTAAATATACAAGACATCATTTAACATGCACATGAAAGCACATACATGTTCGAGGTATAAACCATTGATAATGAAACACATTTAAAATTTTTGAAATTATTCTATACATATTTTAAGCTTTTTTTCGCCTAAAGAATTATATGTTACTCTTTCTCCAGCTGTTAATACATACATACTGGTATTGTAAACAAACATACATTTGTTCTCAAATTCGCTATAAATTAACTTTACGTGTTTCCCAAAATCCTTATGGGTAAAAAAAATCTTAGGTAAAATAAAAGTATACATAAATATTAAAAAATACAAACTTGAGACACACTCCATAAAGATAATCAAAATCGAACAAGTCAGGCAGAAATGCCATGTCGTGTAAAATAGTTTTGTGGAACCTACAATGTAAGAAAATATATATATAGATAGAGAGAACTAAATTCATAAGATTAAAATATTTTTAGAATATTTAAAATTTAAAAAAGAAATTATGTACTTACCCATCCGTCACCTTAAAGCAATCAACATGAACTGAAGTATATTGGGAGAACGGCGTCACTAACTCCTAACATAGAGGCACAAAAACAGCTCGCTAACGGCACATAGTGGAGAAAAACAGAACTAAAAGCGTATGGAGGATGTAAAAATCCATTTACATTAATTTTGAAATTTTCCATTAATTTTGAAAAACTCAGGTTGGCACTTTTAAAGCGTCACTAGAAACATGTCTTTTATTTTTTATGCACATAAAACAGTTATAACTTTATATTTACATTCGTGCAGCGATATACGACGCATACCCGCATAGTCCCAGCGTTCTTTTTTTCCATATTTAAAACGATTTTTTCTTAAATTCGAATAAATCACTTTAGACGCCAAGAAAAACAACACAGAGAGCTTCAAAGTAAAACATTGAGATTATTTGAATAAATTTCACTTAAATGGTTTAAGCATTTTAAAACAAATTTTTAAAAAAAGACTTTAGATAAGTATAAAGGAAGGTTTTATGAATGTTCAAGCAAATTGCGTCAACGTTTCGTGAACATATAACACTTTTCTGAGTAATGAACACCCGGGTCCAAATATTTCCCTAAACTCGATGTACATAAAGGCTAGAAGAAAAGAAAAATAGGAACACCGAATGTAAAACGGACTTACATTGCAATAACGATAACGTTCGTGGCGATGTGGAAGGAACTGGAATAAAATTAGATAAAAGATCAATTAACAATTAGTAACAATCTTTCCCTTAATTTTATTAAAAAAGAAATATACCCTCAGACACTGAGCTTATTGGATCAAAACATGTATCGTAGATGTATTAAAGTTTCAGTAATGAGTATTTTATGATATGTATGGTAAGACTCTTAAAAGACTAGGCTTCATAACTTGCATTTGACATAAATATAAAGGCTCTTTACATTTACCGTTAATGTAGTTAATAACTGAAAAATTATTCTCTGTATTAAGAGTTTCTGTATTTATTACACTGGTTCAGCGTGATTTGATAGTATATTGCTTAAATGCATACTATTTAAAATAATAATAAATAATAAATAATAAACATGACATAAACTGTTTTTAGTGATTTCATACTACACCAAGATACCTTTCAAATTTAAAAGATCCGAGTGTTCACTAGTCCCAAAATTGTTGGACGCCCGACAGGTGTAGTTTCCGTTGCTCTGGGGACCAAGCTTAGAGATTGTGAGGCTCGAAGAGAACTCATCAACACCTCTCACGGATAAATCTGCGCTCTCTGTAACGGCTACACCATCTTTCAGCCATGTAAACGTAAACGGGGGTGTCCCATCCACGATGGAGCACATCACAGAAGCTCGCATTCCAACATTAATGTTTCCGGGAAAGTTAAAAGATCCCACTTTAGGCTTCTGTAAACCTAAATAATAACAAAAGTAAGTGTAATAGAATATCTGTAAAAAGCTGATGTTTTATGCATAAGTATAACTCATAACAGATTAAAATCTCAAAGAATGATATTTGTTTTTGGCCCAGTCGTCAAATTCAGGATAAAATTTGCTATATACAACCTCAAATGATGGATAAACCAAGCCTTCGTACGTATATCCATCGAAGGGATTAGATAGGTTCTTCGCTACAAACTATGGAACTGCAGAACATTCAACATGAGGCACGAAACTAAGAAGAATAAAAGTTACAGTGGCTTAATTTGCAGCGGGTGCATATTACAATAATTGACTCCTCCTATGACAGTGTATTTAAGGGATTTTTGACACTGATAATTCACAGGGCAACAGTGGTTTTGGTGCCGGGGTATTTGGAGCTGATGTCATATGAATTTGATGCCCTGAATTTAAATATGGCGTTAGTTTTTGCCTAGGAGCTCAAATTTCTAAGATATAACATTTTAGTGAAATATACGTTAGACGATTTTAAGTTAAATCCATGGATCAAATTAAAAACTAACTGGTGTCCTATTTTTCTTTCATTTTCATTGAGTGAGCAATTGGTATTTAACCATATTTGTTCCCATTGTGTAGAAGGACACATTTCAAACTTCGCTTTGAGCTGTCAATAAATAGGTGCCAATCATCTGGAAAACATTCAGGAAGACCCATTTTTTCCTAGGAGTCCAGTTTCCCAGGAGGACAAATTATCCATACTTGAATGTATTGAATAGAAAAAAATATTGATAGATAAGTGGATGTACATTAAAACCTCGTTTATCCGGCTCTCATTGACCCGGATCTCCGGATAATCCGGATCAGATTTGTAGACTTTTTTATTTAACGTTCACATTAGATAATAATTTTTCACTATGATAGGAAGAACGTCACTTCAAGTACGCTAAATATTCTCTTTTTAGCTTGATTCAATGTACAGTTCCTGCATAGATTGTACAATAAATTATGATAATAAAATGTTTTTTGTTGAGTTTAAGAAAACTTCACTAGACTTACCAACTCTTTGTTAAGAAATGATGTGAAAATATTTTATATTTTAATGTTTTGTAAACAATACTATGTAATTTTGTTACAAAACAAAGTAAGTCTTCTTAGTTAAGGATTTTGTATTGTTTACTACCCATATTACCCGGATTATCCGGAATTTCGACTGTCCGGATTGCCTATGGTTCCAGTTAGTCCGGATAAACGAGGTTTTACTGTATCTAAAAAAGTAGAGCTGATAGAGCAAAACTGATTTCATATTTAGATTCAGTGCCCCAAGTATAGCTAAAATCAGTTCTAAAATTCTAGGCACCAAAAAAAAAAAAACTTTTTTTGTAGCCCTGGGAATGCATCTAGATTTTGCAACGCAGTTTACGAAATACTCCATTCTTTACATTGAAGGCTAGTTAAAAACGAGAATAAATCGCGTTGTCACTAAAAATATACAGGGACTTCGCATTTAAAACCTTAGAATCTCCTGAGTGTCCAGCAACTATGTCATATTTATAAGTTCATAATGAAGGACATTACCACTAATATAATTTATTTGCACTAATATAATTTATTTTATCCCATACTGCCTCTACTGACGAAGCATAGATGATGGATCCTAACGTATCGCTTCTCTTTTGCAGCTTCTAGTTTTATGTCATTTCCATAGTTTTAGAATTAGTGCTTGTCTTTTTGACTATATTATATTATATTATATTATATTATATTATGTATATATATATATATATATAAAGTTGTGGTTCGTGTATTGTCCAACATTCCTAAGATACCTACATTTTGCAATACATTTTGTGAGAGGTTCCATTATTTTCACTGTAGACAGGTAGATAACGAGAATCAATTCCATCACCATCGAAAATAGAGAGTATTCTGCGTATAAACATGTCATATCCAGAGTATTCAGCAATTATGTAATGCTTTTGAACCTACAATAAGGGTAAAACCTAGGTTACCGTGATATTTTCTATATCATAATTTTTTCTATTCCACACTAGTATTTTGGTGGTGCATACATTTGAGGTAACTCCGCTCGTTCACGGCCGGTGGTTTTATGTATTTTCCAGTTTTTGAGATTTGTACTTTTTCCCTTTTACATATTGCAAATTAATGACACGCATTCATTTTACTTATATAAGCTTATTTACACACACATTCACACAAGTGAAAGATTGGGCATCTAGACTCTTACTCTTGGTAACCGTATAAAAGTTTCATTTACTGATATACAATCATCATCAATAGTAGCCATTACGTAAACTCATACAGCGGGTAGTGACCTATGACTAATTTATGTTATAATTTACTGAGCTTCAGTTCTTGTTCCATGTTACAAGAAATGAGAAGAATAGTTTTGTTTTCTTAACATAATGTTTTTCTCTATATTTTACAGTATTTTAATTCTTTGAATTATTTAATATCAATCATGAATAATGATTATAAATATTAAATTTGTTATTCCTTAACAATAGTAATTATATGTTTATGAATTATGGTTAACATTGCTGCCAAATTACTAACCGTTTATCTTAGTACCATGGAATACTTCTGGAAACTTTTATTACCACAGTTAAACCTATTTATTCACATAAGCTTATTAACATAATCATAAACATTGAAACCAACCTCTAGCTTTATTAAAGTCATCGATTTCAAAAGGTTTTATAGAAAACCCTAACCCCTTGAGAATAAAACATATTTAAAATTACTGTAGACTGGGATCAACATGTTATCTTTACAAGGTAAATTGGTAACGATAAGTGCCAAACAGCAAAATGAAAAAAATCATAAGCAAATAATATTTTTCCCTTTCTTTGAAAACACCAATGACTATAAACTGAGTACACCAGAAATACTCTCACTTAGATATTCATTTATGCAAGCTTGCTCTTCATCATGCTGCTTGAAGTACGAGCTATGAACACTTATTATACATAAATAAATGCACTTAAAAACTTTGAAATAAATACATTAACAGTTTTATTAATATGACCTACAAAGTGAGTTTGTATTGAATGACCGTATTAAAATGAGATGAAAAAACTGTGATATTTTCTTCAAGAACAGTAGAAAATATATGACAGATAAAAATCAATAGTTCTCTCGTGTTAGTTTATTTCATTAATGCATCACAGTGGTTTCCCCACTATTGTTCCGTTTCTAGGAAACATCTTTTCAGTGGCTGTAATCCTGAACGTGCATTACTTCTATCGTCCCAGCCTGCTTTCAAAGGTTTTTAACTGTTAAATTTGAAGGGAAATTATAAGAAATAAAACTATTTAAATTGGTTAACAATTTTTAAGAGTTATTTTCTACTTCTGTACAATCAATGACACGCAATGATGTAATTTCATAAGTAATTATAGATTTGTCAAAATCGGGGGTTTCCAACCTGTGGTGATCGCGACCCTCAAGGGAGTCACGAAATGTTTTTTGAAGGTTCGGCACGGATTTATTCAATCAAAACAACTTTTTAGCGAATTTCAAAAAAAAAAAAAAAAATTAGTATTTATTAACTATGAAACTGTAGGGCAGTGATGATTTTTAAAAGAAAATAAAAGCTCATTGACACAGAAAACTCAGATGGTTAGAAATCTACCTCTTTTATTTGATTCTAAATGATAAAATCGCAGTTACTGATTACGCACAGTACATAAATTCTAAACGTCAGTTTCTCTTTCCTCAGTCTGTGTTGTCCTGTTTGACATTACTATTGTTGCTTCTCCAAAGCAATAAATAAATTTTGTTTAGATAATAGTTTTTCTATTTTGTTATATAATTCTGAATCAACACGGTATGTGTATTATTTTTCTTCACGTTCTATCCAGTTCTGTTCTTGCTTTTACACACCTCTGACTGAGGGATGAATGTTTCTTAATGATCTCCATTTCTTACAAATTTCTTTCAAATTTAATTTTTGTTAAATTAAGCATTAAGTTAGAATTAAATGATGGAAAATGCATTTTAGAGTTTTTCTTTGTCTTATAAAGCATTTTAAAGGAAAATATGCAGGTGGAATGGGGGGGAGGCAGGATTTGTGGGAAAGGGGTCGCGACTCAAAAAACGATGGGATACACTGGTTTAAATGATACAGGCTCTAATAGTTTTAATAATTCAAGGGTAGTTTTTTTTCATCAGTAAACAAATTATTTACAATTTTTATAATGATTCAGTTTCTTTCTCAAGGGTTTGACATTTGTCTATGCACTTTCGATTACTATACTCAATCTCTCATTTAGAAATTACTGAATCAACATCAAAATAAACAAATCCAATTCGCTCATAAAAAGTGAAAAGGATTCCTATTTTTGTTTTATAATGAAAAATTTAAGTTCTTTCCAGAAAAAAAAGCACTTTTACCTTTTATATCCTCAAATTTTAAGGATCTTCTGTTATGTGTCTAAATGATCATATCATTTTTTTTTACCTCTACAACGTATAATGATTGATAAAAGATAGATTAAAGATAATGTAAATTTCGCATCGCCTAAAGGGCCCGCAATTTGCTTTTTCCGCAAAACTCGGCGAACAAAGAAAATCAGAAGAGCAAGAGTGACCTTGAGGCGAACACGCGGTCGAGACAAAGAAAGTTCTGCCGGCAAAAAAACCAACAGGTTGAGTCGCGAGGCCAAACTGTGCAGCTTTATAGCAAAATAATTATCGACAGATTTAAACGCATATGAATGTCAATTTTATGGTGTTGAGGAAGTATTTTAAACATTTCAAGGATTTTTTTTTCCTCTTCCTTTATTTAGAAAAGCTTGAGAAGGCTTCCGAAAAGAAAAATATTTTGACTGACTCAATTTGCCCCTGACTTTATGCTTACTTGTTAGTTTTTAGTTCGCGATTGATAACATAATATTAATGAACAATATTTATCTTGAAACTCATTTACTTTTTATAAAAACTATTATATTTACTTACAATTTTCATTGATAATATTAATTTTAATTTAACAACGTTATTTCACAATACGAAATCTGCTTTTAAAATATTTTTATAAGTATGTACGACGGGTATACTGATTGCTTCTTTAAACAGTTGTGAGATGGATGATGTTGTATTTGTGATGCATTATCAAACAATGTCATATTAAACTTCAGACAAATTGAGCTTGAAACCATGATCCACATTAAATCAACTCCGTCTCTCATTTTTTATGTATTAACTTCGAGGAAGACCGCTTACAAAAATAAACCAAAGGGAGATTAATTCTGTGAGACTTTTTTTGACTTCTGAATATTCCTTTTTTAAGACTTTCATATAAAATTAATTATAAATAGGGGTCTTAATTCGGTAAGACTTTTCCTGAGAGCACCTTGATTAATATTTATCCATGATTAGCAAAATTCAGGGAAATTATTTTGTTTAAAAATATTTTTAAAGAGTTTATATATTTCGAACTTTATTAAAGTTTTCTATTTTATGAATATTTTCGAAAATATATGTATTCCCGCTTTTAGAAAGAGTGAGACTCAACATAGTTTTGGCTCAAATGCAAAGGGCATAAATTCTAATTATATTTTTATGTATTTTTGAAAGCTTTATATTAACTTTTTTATAAAAAGCTATATTTTTTTACAAACATTTAATCATTACCTGACGTATATTTAAATCTCATGAGACTATAGGAGTGGGGCGCTAACTGTGAGTCGAGACTCACAAGGGAATCGTGAAAAAAAATTGGAGGAGTCTCTGGTAGTTTGAAGTCATATAGAAAAATTTGGTAAAAAATTATATCAATATTTAAATGTGAAGTAATAGTCACAAGAGATTTTCCAAGAGAAGAAGGTAAACAAGATATATTTTGATTGTTATTATGCAAAGGAAATGTATACCCAAAATCTAAAAGTTCATTGATTTTTTAAAATGTTTACGAAAATATCCCAATTTCTCTTTCTTGTTTTTTTAAACATTTTCCTAATTTAAAAAAAAAAAATTTGCTACTACCAGAAAATTTTCATTGGGGGTCGAGGGATTTTTTATTTTACGAAAGTGAGTGTCAGTCGAACAGTTTGCGCTCCACTGTGCTATACTAGATTTAAAATCTCTGCAGAGATTTTAAAACTGCAGAGAATCCAAGAGCATGCTGTGGAATATCCACTCGATGTAACAGTAGATATTCTTAGCTAAAATTGAAATAAATAATTTGCTGATGAAAGCTACTTTCTTCCACTAAAACCTGAAATCATGTCTTATACCAAATGCTCTTTGAATAATAATGTTGATGAAGATTGTTAAAACTATAAATCTTTTTTAAGGAAAACGGTTGTTTAGTTGTGATCGTCTTTAATTCAACGTTCACTAAATAATAGCATAACTTAAGGTTGCTATGTACTAAACCCATTGGATTTGCTCACCTCAATGTTAACCTATAGAGAAAATTTGTCCCCGGATTGCCGACTTGGATTCAAAGATTTTTTTTTAATTGTACTCCGTCATAGAGAAAGAAATTTTACATTTGTGTACATTTTTCGTTTTTTTTTTAAAAAATACAATTAATATCTTAAAACTTAAATTATCCGGGGAAAATCTGGTATAGTGTGTTTTAAACGCTCATAAATTCATTCTGTGGACGAAATTTATAAAATGAATCCTGTAGCACTTTGCAGAAAAGTTCAGGCTATCTGACAATACCAATTTTATTCGATATCAGCATTTATGTACCTGTAAATAGTTGACAAAAATATATTTAAAATAAAAAATTTGGGGGCAGCGCTTAATCCCCCTATAGAGAGAGAGCCATTACAATCCCTCAAAATGTCAATCCTAAAGGGGGTGGAATTCTCGAACTGTCAACTGGACTCCTCCCACCACAAGAGCCTGCAAGAAGAGGAAAAGGGACATACGATTTTTTTCTTATAGCAGCCTTAAAGTCAAAACGAACAGACAATTTTTACAAGACCAATATCTCTTTTTTTTTTCAAGAATAGTTTAGAATAGTAATCGGAACTAAATACAATGTGATTTATACAATAATGAAAAAATTAAAAGATTTCTATAAAAAGTTATTCAAATTAACAAAAGATATCTTAAAGCTAAAATCTGAACGACTTTACGGTTTCGATTGAATTTATCCTTCATCGGCAAATGTTACAGAGTTTTCTGTAACTGCTTGAAACACTTAAAGATGGGAGTGGGAGTCCCCTCCCCTCTATAAAGATGGGAGGGGATTCTGTACATGACTGCTACTGATGGTGATGCATATTGTTTTTTTTTTTTCCCTTAGTGTTCCTCTTCTGTTAAAACTGTGCTTGTGCATTTTTTACCAGCTTTTATACAGTTATGAAATAAACAAAGGTAAAGAGATTCGCTCATTTCACTTTTTTTTTAATTAAATAGTGATTACAAATACTGAATGTAATCTGTAGAAGCGGAATGGTATAATTCCCCACGGTGTGTGGCCAAGAACAAATCTATTGTAAAGGCTGCAGAGGTAGGGGTAAATAGGGGCATGTACACCAGGAGGAAATAGAAGAATAGCTGTCGGTGTGGCCATTGATAGCGATCTAAAGTCTATAAATATTGCAAGATAGATGGTCGTTATTTTATGGCCCACAGTAAAACCTTCAGATGATAAGGGTCAAAGTGGTATTGCAAATGAAAATTATGGTGGGGAGGTACTTCGTAGACTATGGACAGGGGCAGTATAATAAGGAACCAATTGGGGCAGGAACTACTGAGAGAAAAACAGCCCACTGCCCAATGAAAATGAGGGGTGGGCCAGAATGCCCCCCCCCCGTAAATGGACAACAGCCCTTCCAAGTAAGAAAGAAAAAGGAGAGAAGGTCCAGATTTATCTCAGACTTTTTTCTTAGAGCTCAGATCATAGAGAGTCTTGACTGCCTCAGAGTCTAGGAGAAGTGCCAGTAACCCGCCAAGATGATCCTGTATATGACGTGATTTTGGGTCCCTGTCGTCGATGCCATCTTTCATCGCTGCATACTTCAGCTGTAGAAAGTGCTTCCCCATAGACTCTAAAAATCATTACTTTGACCATATACGCTTCTGAGTTCTCGTATGTAAAATGTTAATATGAAAGAGAATATTGTGCTAGTAGCAATTACACTTAATTGAATTTTATGAAATATTAAATAAATGTATGTTAAATGCCAATGCACTGTCTTCCTTGCTTGCTCCAACACACGCATGCATCCATTGTTTTAAGGTTATTTAATAACCAATATAATCATTAATAAACCATGATATTAATATCACATGTATGTAAAGAACATAAACACACGTATGTACCATTACAAATATAAGGAATATACACATAAATATTTAACGGGAAACGGACTGTTATTTTTTTATGCATTCTCTCAAAAAATGAATTTCTGGGACTGTAAAGAACAGTCTAATGTACGATAAATCCGAGTTTTTACTCGTAACTATTCATATTTATAGTTTTTGGACTGTGCATCTTTTAAGATGTACAGCATTTCTTGTATAACATGTTTCAAGTATTTCAACTATAACATATTTCAAGTATTTCAAGTTTAACATACATATTTCAAGTATTCAAATTTCCAACACATGCAGAGACTATAAGATATTTTTTTTTTAAATACTAAGAAAGCTGGGATTATCTTTTACTTATGTCACAAATGCATGTGATCTCATGGTTAAATCTATTTTAATAAAGATAGTGTGTTTTCTTCATAATAAAACACATGCGTGGGCAGGAATTTTTATATTCTGTGAAATACCGGACATCTTAACGTACGTAGTTTTAAATAAAATATTAGCTTTTTAGTTGTATTTGTCCATATTCTCTTTGAAAGTTCACCCAATTTGTAAATGCAAGGCGTACTGGTTGTACTTCCAAATTTTAATTATTCTCTTTTCTCCATAAAATTCGAAATTCAAATAATTTGCTTCAAAGCGAATGACGCGAGTACATGTCTGCTCACAATATATAATTTTATTCCATCACATTTCCACCTTGCGATAAGCTACTTAAAACACATTTTATATATATAGAAGTTCTGGGAGTTTTCAGGAAAAATTTCCCTATAGGTATTCATTGCTAAATTTTACATTAATCTTTATTTATATATAGAATGTTGCAAGTAGAGTCCAGAAAAATTAAACTATAAGAGCTTCACTTTTGTCATTGAAACTCTTTCTAACAATTTATCCTAGGTGTGAAATGTCATTAAACAACATATTTACATAAAAAAGTAATAAGTTTGCAATTCAAAATTTTCCAACTGCCTTGTGTACGCCATATCGTCACTCATGCTGTACTTCCTATTAATCAGTTTTGACCGTCAATAACTTTTACTATAAGTATGAATGCAAAATAGAATTTTTTTATTTTAAATCTTGATATGCTCTTTAAAGAAGATGTAACTGGTTGAAACAACTGAATAAATATTTAGACATGCATTTCCAGAAAATTTTTATAAAACGAAAACACAGTGGTGAAATGCTTATTTCTTCTATTCCAAGATTCATAAGCGATGCTGAACTGCTTGCGTTAACAACTCCGTTAATTACATGCTTCACAACTCTAACGAAAACTATTCCGTAATACGTATTAAGTTAACCCGAATGGACACGTTGTCCTGTTTCATGGCTGCGAAGACAAGCAAAGGGAAAAACTGATATCCAATTATTGAAAAAATAAAAAGACGAATAGAAAAGTTGCTCTGTCTTACCTTGTGCATAAAAAGTCGTCAAAACAAAGATGACCAGCAGTAGTTGCAACGCGTACAAATTCATTGTTAGGTGAGATGTCTAATAAAATTAATCAACACTTCCTCTAAAAATGTTTTGATCAAAACTATAAACATCTAACTTTCATTAATATCTAACAAGCAGATTCTGCCTTGATGCATCAAAACAATCTGAAGATTCTGAGTACGGTAGAGACGCCTTCATGGGTAATCACTGTGTATCAAAAGGCTACTAGCGCCACATAGTGGCTAAAAGGAAAAATAGTAACAACAGGAAAGCATTTTGATGCCAGGCATGCTATATATTTTTATAATTTGCAATGCCTTCTATAATATTTCAAAATAAAAACCTAGCCCAGCTTCCAGTCAACACTTTACCTAAAGATTGTGAATACTAATTGATTTGTTTAAGGTATTAAAACGGGACAAATCTTGCTCTTCTATTCAATTGTTTTTTTTTTTTAATTTAGATCGTCCTCTAATGTTTGAACTGTCCTGTAGAGATAATACCATTTTCGGAAAATCCACCTTTCAGATTCACTTTCAACTGGTCTCCATAATCGCTCAGAAATTTTTTAAAAAATTGATTTTTCATTTAGCATCTCTTCGGTGTGCATAGTTATGATTTAAAGATGAATAATGTGCGAAACTGTATGGATTATTATAATTGCATTGAAGTATATTACAAAATAATGTAGATTGTATCACATTGTTAAATAGTAAACTGTTAACATAAATAAAATAAACGATGTAAAGGATAAGTGACGATAGAACAGGGTGGAGGTAAAATTGGGACAAGCAAAATCGACACTTTAAAACAAATCTGCGCAGCTGGGACCGCTATGCCAAGTGTTGGGGCTTGCTAGGTCTGGTCAAGCGGAAGAAGTTGCAGCTATCAGACATCGATATTTCGTGTTCCTAACTGCGGGACGAAGTTTATAATTGAGTTAACATCTCTTTTGATTTCTCAAGTGATAATTTTTTTCCCTCCAAGAACTTTCTTAATTCTCAGTAATATTTTATATACAATTTTTGAATTTTCCGACATTTTAAAACATTTGTATGCTAAATGTGGATTTTCTTTATAAAAGACTATAAAACCATGAAAGCCTCTAATGTAACAGGACTAGCTGTAGAGTTTCAAAAATGTCATGCTATCACTCAAAGCCTCCCATTAATTAAAGAGAATTTACACGAGTACCTAACTCAAGAATATTGAAATATTATTTAATACTCTGTTTTCCGCCATCACCCTAAAGCCCCGATTAACTGGGACCATAGGCAATCCGGAAAATCCGGGTAATATGGGTAATAAGCAAAACAAAATCCTTAACTAAGCAGACTTTTGAAACAAAATTACATGTTTTGAAACAAAATTACATAGTATTTATTGTTTACAAGGCATTAAAAATATAAAAATAACTTTTCACCTCATTTCTTAACAAAGAATTGGTAAGTCAAGTAAAGCTTTCTTAAACTCAACAAAAAGCATTTTATTACCATAATTTATTGTACAATATATGCAGGAACTGTACATTGAATCAAACTAAAGAGCGAATATATGGCGTACTTGTAGTTACGTTCTTGCTATCATAGTTAAAAATTATTATCTAATGTGAACATTAAATAAAAATAATGTCTACAAATCTGATCCGAATTATCCGGAGATCCGGATCAACGAGGACCGAATAAACGAGGTTTTACTGTACTTTTTATATATATATATATATATATATATATATATATATATATATATATATATATATTTACAGTGGAATCTCGATCGATCGTTCCCGAAACGATCGTTTTCCCGTGTGTATCGTTTATTTCACCCAGTCCCGAATAAATTCCATAGAAAACAAGCAAAAACATACCGCATGGATTGATTACGCATTTGACACCTCTTTATTACGCATTTGATCCTTTTCTTTCAAGTTGATGGGACAATTCATCAAAAAAAAATTTAAAAAGTATTTATTAATACATAGAATTGTCAAGTTTATATGATTCAACAGAAAATTTAAAAACATGCTATATAAAAAGTTATTTTTATCTTGTAATTATTATTATTATTAGCTAGGATTTCAGTACGACTTTGTAATTTTATCTTCCGTTACACTACAGGTATGTATGCATTTATGTATGTGAGTAAATATATTCTAGGGATCTCAAACTTTAAAGTATGTTAATACTTTATTGTATGTTCCCGCATCCATCGTTTAGTTCAGTCAGTCCCTTCGAAAACGATAGATCGAGATTCCACTGTATATATATACATACACAAATATTTAACGAGATCGACAATATTTTGTATTTGAATAACTGTACTTGAAGATGTTAATTTATTTTAGAGACTCTCCTATAGGAATACTTTGAATTTTGATAAGAAAAATTATATGGAACGAGATTTATTTTCTAGTCAGAAAAAAAAATCTGCTTCTAAAGACTAAGATCAGCACCGTGGTATAATTTTCCACAGAACAATATGAATTGAAGCTGGACAAGCAGGAGAGTTAGAATGAGTAAGTTATCCATGGTCTTACAAAACTAAAACAAAAGTATAGCTATTGAATATTTCAGAATAAATATTCCTTCAAGCCTTTACTTTGCACAATTAATAAAAGTGTAAACGAAATTTTCTATTTTTATACCTGCTATTTGCACTTAGGATTTATTAGTTTACAAAATGAAATTAACTGAGGAAACTGGTATATATGGGGTCTGTGGTACGGTCCTTTAGCATATTTGCTTCTCAAGCTACTATGATTTTATAAATTGCGCCCTGCTCTTATAGAGACACATTACATTAAAAATATTTGGTCGTTGTTAGGATTTGTGTCTTTCTTTTTAAGGATGAAACTATTTTTTCCTTCATTTTTAATACATGAAAGGTAGGTACTTGGTGCCACAAGTCTATGTCATAGTGATAATATCGGAAATGCTAACTATATCAAAGTATTGGCGAAAAGAAATTTTTCCTTCCTCATTATAGGAAATTCCTCATTATACACTGGTGTAAGAAATTAAGAGAATTTGCAGACTTCGTCGATTATCTCTAGAACTACTGTACCGATTTTAATGAAATTTGATATGTACATACATTGATACAATACAAAACAAATAACCATTCAATAATTGTAATACACACGCATGATCGTGCGTAACACTCGTTGGAGTCGGAAGGTATGAAACAACGGTTGCAGAATAAACAAAAAAAATGGGTTAATAGATGGGTTAATAGGAGGTATGGTCCCCTCTTACAGATATACAGGTCTCGCAGCGTGATTTCATACTTGAAATAAGGCAGTTTATCATTTCCTGTGGCAATTGGTCCCACTCGTTCAGCAATGTTATTTTCATTCCCTTGATGGTTCTCGGAGGGGGGTTGCGAGTTGCAATTGCCCTCCCCAGAGCGTCCCAGAGATGCTCTATAGGGTTAAGGTCTGGATATTTGGCTGGCCAATCCATCCGGCGAATATCCTCACTCTCAAGAAATTCCTCGACCAGAAGAGCTCTGTGTGGCCTCACGTTATCGTCCATTAAAATGAACTCAGGGCCAACTGCACCCCTGAAAAGGCAAACATAGGGCTCCAAGACCTCATCCCTATACCTCACACCAGTCACAGTGTCACTTTTAAAGACATGGAGAGGTGTGCGGCCATCCAACATGATGCCTGCCCAGACCATTAAACCTCCTCCGCCATAATGGTCGATTTCGTGGACATTGGAGGGTAGGTAGCGGGTCCCTGGTTCTCTCCATATGAACGTACGGCGAGAATCGGTGTTTAGGCTGAACCGGGACTCATCAGTGAAGAGAACGATCGCCGATTGATCCATACTCCAATCTCTATGCTCTCTGCACCATGATAAACGGATTCTCCTGTTCGTAGAAGTGAGCGGGACGCAAACAGCAGGTCTTCTTGCAAACACCCTCTCTCATGAAGTCTTTTGGTAACAGTCACCCTTGATACACGGGTTGCTGTGGCTTAATACAAGTCACGAGAGAACTGAGAAGCTGTAGCACTCCTGTTACGCCGCGCTATAATCAACAAATGGTGATCTTCTCTGGCCGTCGTGGATCTTGGACGACCTTGCCCAGGCTTTCTCTCGATGAATCCGGTATCCTGGAACTGTTTCCATAATTTACACACGACGCTGGGCGTTAAATTGAACTCTCTATACAAATTTGGACTTAATATTGGCCTGCTTCTAGCCTCCCCACAATTCGCCACCTCATTCCACCATCTAAACGTTGGTGGTTACTCATTTTTACTGTTACAATTTGAAATTAACCGATTGCTACAAAAGAAACAGCAAGAAATTCGCCGAGGTGTGCTAGCGAACGAAATGCGTCTTAACTTACGCGCGCTTATAAAGCCTGTTTCTCTACTAGCTCCGTCTACACACACGTGTACGCTTACGTATTTGACGTACAAGATTTGCATTTTTGTCTAGAAGCAGTGGCTTTACATTCAGTTCAGTTCTTTTCATGAAATTCGATAAAATATGCAAATCTCTTAATTTATTTCACCAGTATATATTAAACAAACAAAACCTTTCTAGGGGGTTTTTATTTTTAAAGTCTGAAAATTTTAACTTACACAGTAGAAATAGCAAGTTCTTTCCTTCCCAGAACTATAGTTATTTTTTATTTTCTTTATACTATCCAATCATTACAAATTGCATCTGTTATTTCTTTATATTAATTAACTTCTCCTTATCTAATAGCTTGGAAGATATTTTTTAATGGAGTTATATGTATTGAAGTCAGTTATTAAGCTTTATCATCTTGAAGGCAAATAAGCTCGTTAGCTCAGGCAATAAAGCGGAACTGCTACATAAGTAACAATTTGAAGGTGTTGTGCATGATTACACTGAAATGAAAATATTATTCCAAAACAGTGAACAATTTAAAAAAGTTGTTTATAAAAAGACTGTATTTTGCTTTCTATCTAGGAACTGAACGGAAATTTTCTACGCGTGTATTGTGTATAAATCTTACAATAAGTTAAAAACAAAAAAGATTGCTACTGTCATACTTGTGAGATGCTTAGAGCATGAAAATCAGTTCTAAAACAATGTAACCCTAAACATTTCTACTAAAAGAATTCCTCAACTTTCTCCGACTACTTCTTTTATACGATGGCTGTACAAGGAGCAATAACGTTGTCTTATCAGCCCTTCATATTAAGTGAAAAATACAGTTATTATTTATAGAATTTCTGGCAACATGGACAGTATTTGTTTGTTGATAATATCCTTTTCTGTTGACTAAAGTTGGATAAGGAAATTGTCTGATCCTTCTTACAAGAAAATATAGTGCATAACTTTAACCAAATTAAAAAGCTGTCCTTTACGTTAGTAATCGCTAAATAAAATTTTAAAAAAAATGCGTTTCCAGCAGATTCGACCGGCAGCTATAGAACTAGACATCCATTTTCAGAGGCTCCCACATGATATCTCCTGAATATGCCGCAGAAAAATCAATTTCATATGCGAATGATTCCCGTTTTACTAAGAGGTGATTTATTCTTATCGTTAAACTAGCTGACTGCGTAAACTCCAGGGAATTTTGCAGAAAAAATTACGCTGTTAGCCTTTAATGGCTGCAGTACATATTCTGTGTCTAGTATATAAAAGAACTGAATTTTGGTTTTCAACATCAAGTTTATTAAACATTTTAAAATTAATACAATGTTTTCTTTTCGTGTACTAATTCTACATTTGATATTACACTGTTTTAAGTGCATTCAGTTGCCATGTCCTGCTGCATACAAAAATGTGAGGTCAATATCTAGAAGCGAAACAGCTCCTAAATACTGAGCAAATGCAGTTATTATTTATAGAATGTTTTCATCAAATGAAAATTATCTCCAAATTTAATGTCATAGATAACGTAAAGAACTGTGAATTTCTATACTGGGATAATGAGAAAAAAACTAAGCCTCTTGAGACGAGAGGTACCATAGGCTTGCCACAGCTTGTTACCACAGCCTGCTTTGTGCACTTCAATCGCTGTCAGCGAAAAAATTTTCCAATTTCTAAAATATCTGTGAATATTTTAATATATATACTATTTTATACAAAACATGAGTTGGGTGTTTTGTTAATGCATTAGATATAGATGAGAGACAAATTTGTATAGTGACTGCTATTGAAAGTGATTCTTACGATCCAAAAAAATTTTTTCATCGTTTCTTCTGGTTCGGAACCGAATCCTTATAACAAAGTTTAAGATTCTTAGTAGGCCCTCATAACCATATGGGCTAACAATCTCAAGATTTTAAAGGGCCAAAAAGTTATATTACTTTTGTTTTATAATTTTTTTTAACATGATACCATACATTGAAACAGTAAAACCCCGTTTCAATGCATTTCAGATTAATGAAATATTTGATAATGCATCTGCTTGAAATACTCTTACATTTTCAAATCATGTTAGTACAAAACCATAGAACAAGAAAAAATTTGTTTGGTTCTGAAATTCGTTGTAAAAGTATTTTTCTTTATTTTCCTCTTCATGAGTGGAAGGACCACTCAAAATATGTCTACGTGGGAAATTCTGAAAAATAATTAAACCAAAACTTTGTCAACATATAACTAGCGATAATGTATATTTAGATGAAATAAAAATTAAATATCAGTTTAATAACTTTCTTTGTATTATCTAGAAACACTAACAATGTGGAAAGAAAAATATTTTTGTTTTACTTTTCCTCTTGAAAATTAAAAAAGTGTGTATGGGGCTGGCAAAAGAATGCCTACGCGATGCCTAGGGCCCCAAATTGTCTAAATCAGGCAGGAAGACTTACAGTAATTTCTCCCATAATATGTAGCCCTAGTGACTTATTATAATTTCAGAAAATAAAATGTGCAGACTTTCATGTACTCTCATACGAAGTTACAAGGGTATATGAATCTGTAACAAACCACAATTTCTTCTATTCTAAGGTAAGGATTAATGCAATTCTATATAAATATTATGCTAAGCTTATGACATTGAGATTATAAATTACGACATTAGTTAAATTACACTCGAAACAGAATTTTTTTCTTTCCCATCAAATGCCATCTCGTTAAATTCACATGTTTATTCTTGATAGATGACCATCATTAAACAATGTCACGCAGTGTTGAACTAAAAATAGATGGTTAAAAATAATAGCTATTTCTTAGCTGATGGTAACAGAAATCTTCTACGGAATTTTATCTCGTTCCTGTCTAAGACAGGATATAGTTTTTAAAAGAAAGGAACATAAAAGAGAAGTAAGATTAAAATAACTTTTTTAATTTTTATATTTTATATACTCTCTATCTATACATTTTAAATGCTATTGTTGTTATGTTCTTTTTAGGGGAAGCATACCAGCCAGTTGAAAATCATAAATTCTTTCGTCCTTTTACCATTTAAAATATTTAGAAATGATAAGCAATTTTTAACCTCTTGATGCAGCGGCGTTAATTCTCCAACTAGTGCTGCCATCTATCAATTTCATACTGAAACGAAAAATGAAGTAGTCAGGAAGTAACTGCTTGTTGATAGTTAAATCAAAGTAAGTGTAAATAATTTTACATTATTAGTAATTTTATCTCCACAGTGAAGTAGATGGGAGAGACAGCTATGATATTTGAAGGGAAGAAGTTTATGAATTTGATGAGAAAAAAATTTTGTCTCTTTATAAGATAATTTTATAATTTTTATACTATGACAAGCATTGTATTATTTGCGTATATATATATATATATTGATAATATTATCATATAGATCTACAGCTCATATACTATTATATTAATCACACATGTAGCTATATATACCTTATATTCTTTATTCTTTTATATAATCACACATATAGCTATAACGTATATTCTAATCAATATATAGCTATTGTAGTGTACATTCAGTATTTAGCTAACATAATAAATATTATGCTTATATAATCCCAGCCATTAAAATCAATATATAGCAGTTGCTTGAAAACATCTGTTTAAATTTTTTTTTTCTTTTTTTTTTTTCGGAATTCAGAGCCATTTTTGGTTTACGTGTCCTATCCCATATTCAATGTATTAATTATCTAGGATAATCGAGAGTTCAGTATACCGTAAAAAAGAGACAACCTCGACACTACTTACGTGTTATATTGAAATTCTGAAAACTGAAGTAACTTAATATTGAAATCATTTTTCCATTTATTGCCGACTTTAAAGTGACAGAACATTGAATGTTGTTAAAAATTTGGATGTACAACACAAATGAACCGACAAATACTAAGCATATTTCTGCAGTAGCGTGTACCGTGATAAATTGATGTTCGTCAGGCGATCAAAGTTGTTTTTATGAATGATACATCTTCATGTGCATATTCTATTTTCTGATATATTTTAGTCTAACAGGGTGTGGCAAATAGACTCCCACATTTCTGAAGGTCACTGGTAAGGGACCTTCAGAAATGTGGGTAGGGCGGTACTGAAGGTGGCAACACGTAGTCTCGGACGTATTTAGTAGTTATCAGTAGACACCTTGAGTTGGTCAGGTGAACATCACGGTTTCGTTTTCGGGGCGTTCTTTGGAAACAGAGAATCTGTAACCGTGACACAGAGGGCGCTTCGGAATCTATACAACTGATGTCTTTCCTGATCGATAAACACTCCTGCGATGGGTTTCAAACGTGAGAGCAAGTGGATCTGCATTTCCAAGGAAACCAAGTGGTCGTCCTCGAAACATTGGAACACGCGAAAATGTGCAACAATTCCGTGAGTCTGCTAGTCGTCAGGAAGTTGATGCCACTTCCCCAGAGGTGACCAACAGAGTGATTGGAAAACTTTAGAGAAAGGCTTCAGCAGTACATCTCAAATAACGGGCGCCACCTGAGAGATGTTATTTTCAAAACCTAGTGGGAAAAACTAGATTGGTAGTAATTTTCGAACATATAATTTTTTTCCTGTAAAAGTGTTTCGTTCGTTTTATATTACACTTTGAAATGTGAGTGTTCATTCTGCAGCACCCTGTACTTATGGTATTTTAAAATGCAATTTTCCACAACCTCCCCATTCACATTAGACTTTTCTGCATAAACGACTACTATATTTCAAAGGAGGGAGAGAGACTAAAATCGCGGGAGGAAAACACGGGAAAGACTATGTTTTCCTACAATTTCCTTAACAGTTAAGAAAATCGGAGTGTCGCATTGGATCGAAAAATCTCATTGAATATATTTTTTATTCTTAATTTTATTTTAATTATTGCTTTTGTTATAGAATAGACATATGTAATTTAAATTATAAATTATTTTATGCTATTGGTAGTTAAATAACCTTAAAACAATGGATGCATGTGTGTGTTGGGGCAAGCAAGGAAGGCAGAGCATTGGCCTTTAACATACATTTATTTAATAAATCACAAAATTCATTTAAAGTGTAATAGCTACTAGCATAATATTCCCTTTCATTTTAACATTTTACACACGATGACTCAGAACCAGAGGCAAACTATCTGGTCAAAGTAATAATTTTTTATAGTATCTGGGGAGGCACCAACTACAGCTGAAGTATGCAGCGATGAAAGATGGCATCGACGACAGGGGCCCAAAATCACGTCATATACCGGATTATCTTGTCGGGTTACCGGCACTACTCCTAGACTCTGAGGTAGTCGAGACTCTGTATGATCTGAGCTCTAAGGAAAAAAAAACAGCCGGAGCAAATTCTGGACCTTCTCTGCTTTTTCTTTCTTACTTGGAGGGGATGTTGTCCGTTTACGGGGTCCCCGTTCTGACCCGTCCTTTTTTTTTCTTATTGGCAGTGGGCTGTTTTTCTTTCAGTAGTTCCTGCCGCAATTGGTTCCTTATTATACTGCCCCTGTCCATAGTCTACGAAGTATCTCCCCACCATAATTTCCATTTGCAATACCACTTTGACCCTTATCATCTGAAGGTTTTACTGTGGGCCATAAAATAACGACCATCTATCTTGAAATATTTATAGACTTTTGATCACTATCAATGGCCACACCGACAGCTATTCTTCTATTTCCTCCTGGTGTACAAGCCCCTTTTTTCCCCTGTCTATGCAGCCTTTACAATAAATTTGTTCTTGGCCACATACCGCGGGGAATTATACCATTCTGCTTCTACATATACCTTTGTATTTATTTTATCGAAATAGTAAACAACTTAAGCTAATTGAAAAGTATTATATCTGTGCTCACTGGCAAATTGTTATAAGAAATTTACGTGACAGCAATTCTAAGATTCAAGATGTCATGAAAAATCGGTAATTTGTTTTACATGGGCAAACGTGGTACCAATGTTTCAGAAAAATAGTTGGCTATTACTTACAGTAGTTACAGTAAATAGAAAATATCGGTGAACGAGAATCCGGACTGGGAAAAGCTCAATTTTTTTAAGAAAATTTTCTTATAACATTGCGCCATCTGAGCACAGATATAATATTTATATAAAACAACCAATAAAACAAGTAAAACGAAAATACAAAAGCGGGGATCCTGCGAGAAAAAAAAGTACTAAATTTGGGGTGCTGCCACTAAAAAAGAGGAACTTTTAGTAGATGTAATTATAAAAATACGTTAAAATCTGTTACACGAAAGAATATATTTTGATTTTAACATGATTTTTATTCTGTTAAAGCTATAACTCGCAGAGTGAAGGCTTTGATAATATTTCTTCGGAGATTTGTCGGACATTCACCAATACTGACAACAACTGGCTTACTCTCAAAATCGTAACAAAACAGAAACAAAAATGAATAAAAGAAAAATTACTTTTCCATTCAAGTACAAGTTCTTCGATTTATCATCCCTGAAAGGCCCCTTGACCCCTAAGTAATTGGATCTTTTATTTGACACTTGCCCACAGATATCTGCCTACGCAACACATTGGTGATTAAAAACCGTCCGTTTCCGTCAGAACCTTTCACTCGTTTACCCAAAGAAGCAAACAAAACTGTTGTAAGGCGAATTATCTCAACATCTGTGGGATCTCTGTTTTGGGACACCTGCCGTTGACCTTACCTCCCTTTTGTGATGAGAAAATGTAGGCGAGCTTACTTAATACTAGAAGTGAAATGGCTGAACCCAAGCAGGAGGGCTGTCCCGACACGTGTTTGAACTTGCCCACCTAGCAGCACAGAAAAAAAATGAAATGCAGATACACATTCAAACTATAAGCATAAACGAAATTTTTGTATAAAAGTATTAAAATCTTGCATTTATTTATATTGACTTAAAAACACTTCTTTGCTTTTTAAATACACTAACTGCAGAGGAATGAGCATCGGGCCAGAGTGAAACTCAAACACGATGATACTCAAATTCATTTGTGGATTTAGGCTCAGGCAGGGTTGAACTCTCCTCTACTATATATATACAGATATAAAAAAATGCTTTGGAAATCGTTGAGCATCGCTACTTGAAAATCTTTATGCTGTAGTTCGGGTTATTTGAATCTATTCCGTTGCGAAATGTTTCCGAGCGAAACGCAATTTTGTTGCGACTTATAAACTTCTCAAGTACGCAACTGATACGTAAAACTTCTCGTTAATATTTCCTAGAAGAGGGAAATTATACGGAAGTCACAAAATTGAATTTCAAGTTGTCGGATAATACTAAAAGTTTATATTTAGATTTCTGACTATTGCTTGCCGTCATTGTTTACAAGTTTTTGTTTTAAAAATAATTTTCTGTGTAGAAATAATCACCTGCAATTGGGACATCAAAAGTGATGAGAAAAGTTCTTTTTACTTTATTACAGCTGAAGTACGAATATGAAATAAAGAATGAAAACAACTGGGTCTCACCAAATATTTCCTGGTATAATACTGGTAGATGCTAATATAATTGCAATTCTCAACATATGAGAAAATTCAATCCAAAAAAGTATTTAGAACTACGAAGAAATAACGACGTACCTTGATCCGCTTTCCATTGTTTACTATACATGTATAGTAACAATGGAAACACAACGAGTCATACCCAGATTTTTAATTAAAAACACAATTTCCAGGCAATTCCCCTACACTTTTTTTAAACTTCATTTACGATTTGTTCTTTTTTTAAAACATACAATAGCTTTTCAGAAGAGTTCTGATGTAGAAATGAGAGATCGTATTTCAAGAAAATCAACTCTTATAAGAAGTATAAGATGGGATAAAATGTGCAAAATTCAATATTCATAGCGCCAAGCATTCTCCGATGTCACAACTAAGAAAAATAGAAATAAATATAATTCTATTGCTTTTATGATCATATTTACATTAAAACCAGTTTATATTCCAAAATATTCTATATTTAGAAAAATTAATTTTATATTCTAAAAAACAAATACCGTTCTGAATATTATATGCATACTAATAAATTAAATTTCCGTAATTATACTATCTACCCCTCCCACCCTAAAACAATGATCTTAATACCCTCTATTCAGAAATCTAGATTATATAATTGCATTGCTTTATTAATAAATAAATATCCGTAGGATTGCGTGAATTATTTGTGAGACTCCTAGATACATTAATTCCAAAGTTCCGAGAAAACATAATGCCTCAAAAATTTTCACATTCAATCTTTTGAATTAAACGTCCACGTCAAATTGAATTATTCTTGTAAATTGTTGACATATTCATCTTCTACATGGAAAAACGTCTTCTTACAAGAATCTTGACCTTAAAAACACAGCGTTTCTAACAAACTAACAAATCAGTTTTACTAAAATCTTTTTTTATGGGCTCGAGTTAGCCTAGTGGTACTCGACTTTCGGTACAGAAGGTGCTCTGTTTGAATCCCGACAAGCGCCATTAAATACTTGCGTGCTTGGGCCGGATATAGGCAAGTTAAATCCGTTGGCCGGGAAGTCCCTCTATGAGGTGAGAGAAGTTGAGAGAGAGTACGATCTCCCCAGATGTTGCCCTGAGGATGCTCAAAATTGAGGTGGCACCTAACTAAGACGGATTCCGACCCTTGTGGTGCTATTGTAACCGGAGCCGCACTTATAGCCTCACCGGAGCCGCACCGGAGCCTCAACTTATATATCCTATATGGACCTTGTCTGGAACATTTCCGGCCAGGAGGCATTAGCAACAACAAAATCTATTTTATTTTATGCTTTGTCGTAGATGTTAAGATAATTTTTAGATTAATTTCTTATTCTTCCTGTCACGTATCTTTCCACGCTTTATTTCCTGTAATCCTTGAAATGCCTTAGAATTTAATGACGGGTGGAAAAAGGATGTCTGTTCTCATACTTTCCAAAGTATCCGTGTCCCGTCTCATTCTTCTAATTTATATGCCGATCATTTAAACAAGTGAAAAGTGCATTGCATAAGGCATTCTACTCGGCGATCGTTTTGCCTTTCTGCCTGAGAAAAATTCCTCAATCTTCTATTTTTCTTATTTTTCAACTATCCGAAACTAAATATTTTCTGAAGATTTTTGATTGGATATATCTAGCTGTACGTTTAGTTCTAAAAAGTTTTATTTTCACTATACGAGATTTTGAAACGTTTTCGCCAATTCCTGTGCAATAATGAATCTGATAATTTTAATGGCTAACCAGGGACCGCTTACGTAAGCCTAGCGCCCTGGTCACAGTATACTTTCGGGACTCGGTTCGAAGCATATTTTGGTGGTTTCCATGTGTTGAAGACAAAAGTTTTGCACTTATTTTAATATTAGTAACTAAATTTATATAAAAGAAAGTAATGTTTTAAATATGTTTCGTTTGTTTGTCAGTGCGGGGCACTTAACAATGAAGACACATTCGCACTTAAACCGCCAGAATCGTTGGCTACTTTCTATAGGGGCACATGTCTAGCCGGCCACCTCGTTAAACGGCGACTTTTTTTCTAAACCATTACCGGCCGCCATAGAGAAGTCCACCTCTATTCGACGGCTACCCCTCAAAATGGCCACTTTTTTTTTTTCGGCATCATGACTGGCTGCTTTAGAAAATTTTCACTCTACATAATATAAGTAAGCATTTATATCAGTAACAATACATTAAATTTTAATTGAATGTATGTACTAAGTTTTAATTGAAATAATAGATTTCAAAGTTTCAAGTATGGATATATTTCAAATTATTTAGTTACACATTTCTGGGAAAATATAACAAAATTTCATTTCAATCAACTCCACTGGACTAAAAATGTATGTTCTTTATACTGGGAATGTGTATAGTCATATTTTAAAAATACATGAGTTATTTATGTTTTGTTTATGGATTATCGAATATCGGCTAAAATTTATTAAAAGGGAATATTGCTCTACTGATTCATACTTCCATAATTAACTCTTCTTCTCTATTTTTCGTTGCTTATTTTGTCTTTTTTTTATCTATTTACTTGCATTTTGTATATTTGTTCGTGGTTGATTCTGTTTTCTTTACCGTGAGTTAAAAAAGGACTTAAACAAAAATATATCCCCGTCTATTAATAAGAAAAACTTAGACGGAGTATTCTGTAAAACTGATTAGATTTAAAACTGCGTGAGACACAACCTCAAAAAAGAGGATGAAAAGGGCGTGGTGGCCCAGTTGGCATGAGCAGCGGGCCAGTGATCTGAACGTCTCTGGTTCGATGCTCGATGCTGACAAAATCCACCCCCGTGTACGCTAATGGCGGCTGGTGCACGTAAAATCTGTCGTGGACGCAATGTCCTCCAAGTTTTCAAAATTTACCTCTGGAGGTGCGGGGTCAAATGTACCGGTCGCGTCACTTGGTTCAAAATTACAGAACTGGTCCACCTCTATTCGACGGCCGTTAACCAAGTCGGACCCCGAACCTTGTGGTGCTAAGTTAATACAGGAGCCGCATCACTCAGCCCAATAACCTATAATGGCCTTGATCTGATGTTGCTGTCGGTCAAGGTGCATAAGCAACAACAACAGAAGATGAAAAAGTAAAGGTGGTTCGGTACACAAAATTCTCAAAATTACATTTTCCTTTTCTTTGTTTAAAACATGCTGTAGAGCTTTTAGTATCACATATCATAAACCGTATACAACGATTTGATTGTCAGATACGACATTGTTATGCTGTACTTTCTATTCGATACCTGCTGTACATTTGTACCTTTACATCTATTCATTTCGTGAAAGCATTTTCTGTGATTTCCGTCCTTAAACGGATATGCCTAAAATAATTGTAAGCGGACAGTCATCGAGAAATTTTCCCGGTATTTAATCAGGGAATTCAAGTATCCCAATACAATGGGTTAGCATTAAATAACTTTGTAGGAAAAAAATCTCTAAATGTTACATTCCTATATCAGCCCTAACCTACGAGAAGAGAGGCATCTGTCATTTGTCTGGACAGAGCTATTAAACATAATTGAATGAAAGTACATGTATATCAAGCTAAAACGGTGACCTGCCCTATTTTGACCTCACGCGCAGAATTGATAGCATCAGAAATGACATTTCAACTCCTCGTTTTTGGATGAGCGATTTGTACGAGCCGATATTCACAGTGGCGATTTAGAGACAATGCATTGTGAGCGCGTGTTGAGGGTGAAGAGTAATTGGGGCTTAAAAGAGGTGAACACTAGAGATTACATCTTCCGTCTTAGATATGAAAGTATATTGGGAAGATGTGCTAAAATTAAATGTCAGTTATCCAACCAATAAAATGATTCTAACCGTAAATAATAAATTTTGTTGCTATTGAGCAAAAATTTGGAGAAGATCCCATACATTTTGCCACCAGTATAAAAACTGATGAAACATTCTAATAGTTTGTATCCTTTTCCGATAGATAGAGTAGCTGCTACTAGGATTGATTAGTTATACAACATTTAATTGGTATTCATAGAATGACTTCCCTGTGTTTAAAAAAAAGGGACTTCATTGATGACTTTTTTTTTTATTAATGGGTCTGTTTAAAAAGAGAGCATTCAAATTGAAGAACTGAACTTTAAAAGAAGCAACTGAATAATTTCTGCAGATGATTTTTTTTTTATTCAACTGAGTGTATTTAACTGCTTTCCCATCAAAAATTTTAACTGATCTTTAGTAAAGATTTTTACTGGTGAGGTGAAGAATATTTCTTCTAATTAAGAAATGCTATATAAATTTACAGATAAATATCGAAAAAATTGAAGACAATGAAATTGGTTCTCATAATCAACATATTGCTTACTAAAAAAAAATTATGATAGAAACCAGACTTGAAATCATGAAAATGAAGCGAAATATTACTACCAGGTGTTTTTATCTCGTCAATAAATCCCTCTCGCTACGCATTCGAGAAAATTTGGAGGGACGCGCGCCGCTAAACAAGTTTCACTTCGCTCTCCACCGTCGCAATCCGAATCAGGGAATGGAAAGTCTTCTTTCGGTCATCGCACGTCAAGGTCGGTTGCTAGCGGAACCAGATTTCGGAAGAAGCAACACTCACACTCAATCTCTTACACAATATTTCAGTTCGGTAGATTTGGCGCCTTATCGCCTTTTTTTCTCTGAACAAGGACTGCCGTATCTATTCAATATGCTTAGGCCAAAGGTTCCTAACAGGCTGACCGAGAGAACCCAAGAAGTGGTCCGCGATGTCAAGAATGATAAAAAAAAATTAGTTTCATCGTTTCAAAATAACCTAGAATTTAAACAATTTTTTTTATACTGAGAGAAAATAATTTTTAGCTTCCAATTCTTTGTTCAAATTTTTTTAAAAATCCTTTATTTCTTCCTCTTTCTGACGTTTTGAGTACGGAAAATAACCTTTTTTGTGCTTAAAAATTTGTAATATATTTCCTCTGACGCAGATTTGCTGCGTCAAAGCCATTTCACACCATCACAGCAATTTTACAGCTCGTAAAGTGAATGCAAGCTGAAAAGTCTTGTTTCTTAAGTTTTCGTAGACTTTTGCGTTTGCTATTAAGTTTTCTTTTACATTAAATTAGATAACGTTATTAAGGATATTTGTAACTTTTTATGAAGTCCAAACTATTACCCCGACCCGACCCCTAAGGTATGAGGCAAAGTTTGGCTGGAAACGCAAACCGTTGCGCGCAATCCCAATCAGTTGTTTATCACAAATAGTTTATTTATTTAGAAAATAAAACCCATTCTGACCTCTAAAAGAATTGGTTGGCAGATTGTCCCGAAGATTTTTTTAAGGGAACAAAGGACCTCCAATCTCGTTCTTCTTTAATTTTCAATATCTTACTCTATATACACCATGAGTATAATTAATATAATTTTCTACTACACTGAAGATACTTAGAATTCACAAATAAGTATTTTGTGGAGGAATAAGACCTGTTTATCAAAAATTCTTCAAAAATGCTAAAAGTTTTCAAAAAGCTCCATGCGTATTCATTTTCTTCTGATAACTTTCAAATTTCGCATAATTGTTAATTGAAGTGTCTGTCACAAAACTGGGCATGATTCTTTGAAATCACAAGTATTTTTTTAAATTTATAGACCATAAAATAAAGTAAAAACATAAAAAACAAAAAATAACAGGCAGAATAGAAAAAAAATATTTAAGATTTTAGATTCATACAAAAAAAAATTAAATATACATTTATATTTATATACATAATATGGTAAAACTTATAATACAAAATTTAAGGATTTAAATTAACATAGAATGCGCACAGGGCATTTTGAAAAATGTTAGCATTTTCGAAAAGTTTTTTGAAAAGCAGGCATTATTCTGCCAAGAATTCCTTATTTTTAATTTTAAGGGTTTTCAATGTAGTAAAATAGAAAATTAATTATTCTCATTTTGTATATAGAGTTAAAAATTGTAAATTAAAAAATTCGAATTTCAAGGTCCCTCGTCCCCTCAAGTAAATGGTCCCTGACCAACAAAAGGTTAGAAACCACAGGCTTAGGCGCAATTAAAGGCCCGACGGCAGGAGAGAGCAGGGATATTAAGATTCTTCGGGACCAAGAGATTTAGTACGGGCTGGCTCCAGTACAGGGGCCCAGCATGAGACCTAGAAATCAGGCAAAAATTCTTTCCCGGGCTCAGCGTCCGCAGTTGAATAAGCGCAAAGACTTTCCACCAATCATCATTTAATTATCCTTTATTTACTCAGAGTATTAATTCTCTGAGTGTATATTAAAATCAGAACTAGTTTAGTGTAGTGACCTAAACATTTTGTCAGAGCTGTACGTATGAAACATATTAAAGACACAAAAAAAAAGTGTTTCCACTATTTTTTAGAGGCAGTTCAATATTCTGCCTCTAAAAATAGTGACCTGTATTAAAAAAAACTCAGTTCCGGATAAGGGAGTAAAACTTGCTGTTTTACGCTGTTATACAATTCAGTAATTTATATGAATTTTGTCCCTAAAAATTCACCAGCGAGATGACATTATGATACTTGGGTTCAAGGCATTGCCACTCTTTTAAAGGTTAAATGTGGTAGTAGTAGCACTCAACTATAATGTTCCATTTCTGGAAACAATGCGCACCAGCAGCCATGCCTTGGGTGACACATCCTCCCCACTCGTTGCGCTCCTCTGTGGTGCAATAAACACTGCGTCGTTCGTAATAAGATATGTAGCTTCAGGTGGGCAAAGGAAAGAGTGCTTGTACCAGGCACAAGTCAAAGAGAACACAAGACACGTGTGTAATACCACAGAATATTAATAAAAAGGTGTAAAAGGATGTAATGATGCTTTTTGGGCCTCTTCTCTTTGCCCCTGCTCGTAATTTAAAATTATTAAATAGGTAGTAGAAAATTTCTGCTACTAAGCGGATGATGTTGTTAAAAAAAATAACTTTTTTCAATAGTTACTCAAGCCTTGTCAATATTGCTACATTGTGACCTGAATAACTCAGCCCAAGTTACGCAGCAAACTATTTATGAGCCTGCCATTTAATATCAGTCCTCACGAAGGAAAGTTTCTCTTTCAGAAGGCCATTCTCGAAATTTTTAGTTATAAATACGCACACCATACAACCATAGGCGTAGCGTGCTTCTAACTATAGGATTTTTATGATTTTTTTAAATTGAATAACAATAGAATTGATGTTTGAGTAGTATTCAAAAGTTATACCACAAGAAAACTAAATATAATATAAATAAAATGAGAAAAAATATATATCATAATTTTTGCTATGGATCATTGTTAAAAATTATGTTAAGTCTAAAGACATAATCGGAATCTTCAGTTTTACAGTTTGAAAAAGCGTGGAAAAATCAACTTTCTTAAAAGTTTTCTACAATCTTCCGGTTTTAACTGAACTTTTATTAACGTTTTAATTTATTTCAAGTTAAGTTGGTGGGGGCGAAGCTACGGCTATGTATGCAACTGTTATGAGATCCAATGTATTCTTTCGGCCAACCCCCTTGGTACTCAACTCCAGCTACCTCAGAAGGTCGTAAGGAGTTCATATACAAAGTTTTCCATGTTATCGTAGCAGGTAACAGAAATAAACCTAAACGAGTGGCACCCATCCCTTGTGATGAATCACGCAGAGTGATTTTAAATCACAACTCTCGTTTTCTTAGCAGTATTTAATTTACTTACAAGGCAATGGATTTAAGAGCTTTCAACTTAGTTGCCACTCTCGACAGTGAATTCTTATATAAATATCGGTCATTCGGAAGCTAAAAAGTGGTAGAGAAGAGAGAATTTTAAAGTTGAAATTTCGTTCTTTCTCAGAAACGGGAAAAATTAAGGCCTGTGGCGGCCTTGTGGTACAGCGCGCTGGCTTTCGGTGCTGAGGGTGCTCGGATCAAATCCCGGCGTCGCGCCAATAAAATGCCTACGTTTGTGTCGTCCTTTCATAGGGGGTGATGCTGGTTCGCCTATATGGTGCTCCCATAATAAAATAGCCAGCTAAAACTGCGGTGAATATAGGCGAATGTCTATCCGACAAGTGCCTCCGCATTGAAAAAAAAGAAACGGGAAAAATGCTTAAGAAATTAATTTAATTGCGCCAGTGACATGTGTAGAATTCAGCAGTGAAATTCTACGTTGTTTAATCTTTAAAAACATGTTTGGATCATGACGGGCTTAAAAGCAATATAGTAACTGCAGATATATATATGTACTAGTGTAACAATGTGTAACAATGTTCTTTAATGTTATTTTATTATTCTTTGATATTTCTTTGTGTTAAGAACCTAAATTCTTTTTATGTAAAGGAATCTGATTTCATCCTGATTTGAGGGTAAAGGGCTAGGTATTATGTAGACCTTACAGTGTATTTCGATGCCTTCAAGATGGCGTCGTTTTTGTGTCCTGGGTAGCGTCTTCCAGGAATTTTTGCTGTTCCAAGAACTTTTGGGGTGTCTGGGGGTTCATTGCCTTTTTAATCGCTACTCCCTACCCCTTGTTTTCAAAAATCGTTTAGTCGGGGATTAAGGGATTAGCGTTCTGGCAAATCCAGAACGCCGAAACTGAAGATTTGCATGTAGCTCCCTCTGTGGGCGATAGCGGAGACTACAGGAATAAAAACGGGATGCACGACTGCCCCGGGACCGCGGGAGAGCAACATTTTTTGAATCCACACGCCCGAACCATAACCTGGCGGATGCTGATGAACGAGAGCTATAGACTCCTGCTAGCCCGATGAAAGGACCTGCCGAAGAAAGTTGAACGTGCCGAAGATAGAGTCGTTCCAAATCCCATCTTCCAGACCTCTGTTGCTCTTCAAAAATATATAAAGAAAGAGCAAACGTCAGGCCAGGGTTTTCCCGGCAACAAGCGATGATATCAAGCTCCCCTCGAAGATGCGGTGGTGTTCGATGAACCCCGGGATCCACTTTCAAGCCCACACGGAGGATCTTCTGCGCCATTCCCCACTAAGCCCCCAACTTTGAGAAGACGCTCTGAAACAGTTAAGCCTCCTCTTGTCATTTCATTACCTAGATCTTTATTTTTTTATCAACTCTCAAATGAGGCATCAGGAGATCAGATTCCATAGGAGATGTTTTTCATTAGCAAAATTAATTTACCTAGGGTTTAAATTATATAATCATTATTGACTTTTTATAATTATTTGTTTAGTTATTTTGTTTGTGCGCTTTGAGAACTTGCTTTATTTTATTTTATTACTTGTCTTGTTATTTTGATCATGCGTTTTGAGAATTTGCTCTCTTCAGAGCTGTGGAATCTGACAGTAATTTCCTAAATGTTGTATAATGTGTGTAAAAACCTTATTATAAATAAATATTGATGGGCCCATTTAAACAAATGCTCCTGTGAAATTATTTCACACAGCTAAGATGCACGCATGACCAAACCTTTTCTTGGAACAGTATGGGATGTGTGAGTACATTTTATATTATTTATTATGTGTGTTGACGGCATTCATAAGTGGTGACTAATATCGGATTAAGAACCTGGTAACACAATGCTTTGTTTTCATTTAATTATTTGGTCTGTCCCACTGAACTACCGGGCAACACTACAAAATGGTGCAGTGAAACAGGATACTCACATTTCTTCATACTTAAAGAAGAAAATGAATTGCTAAATAACTTTTGGTCAGGTGTGTATTTTGGTTTGGTGAAACTGGCCCTAAAGTGTCGAAAAAAGAGTAATGTGCGCACGCCATGATCCGGGAATGTGTTGTTTTTAAGCCATATAGAAAAATGAGAAATAGGGGCTGAGTTATTAGAATTTGTGTATAAATATATGAGTTATTTTCTTTTCTTTGTTATATCTTTATAATTTTTGAATATTTTTGTGTGGGTAGCACGTAAAATAAGCTAATAATGCCTAATAATAAGGAAGACGAAGTGCAGAGAGAGGGATTCCCCAGCTCCCATATGATAAATGCATTACCAAATTTAAACGAGAGAAATGTAATAGAGTATTTTGATGCCTTATCTCATATATCGGCTTTGGCCCCGTGGTCCCAAGAGCAACAAAGGCACATTACCATTCTAAAGATGGAGTCGGAAGTAAAAAGGTTTTTTGACTTCAGTCTCAGGTCTACTGAAGATGCAAAAACTTTTGAGGGAATTAAAAGAGAGGTGAATAAGAATTTCCAATGTAAAAAACCATTCGCGTACACCTTAGCTGACTTCACGGCATGCACGCAGAGGCCGAATGAAAACGTTCGTGATTATGCCATTAGGGTAAAAGGTTTGGCTCACCAATGCATGTCACAGCAAAATGGGTTGGAAAGACAGCCAAATGAGGAGTTTAAAAATCAACTCATTTTCTCACAATTTGTGAATGGTTTGCTGTCTACCCTAAAACTGCAGGTAAGGTTGACAAACCCTAAAAACATCGAAGAAGCCATTGAATGCGCCCTACGTGTGGAGGAATGTTTAGAAATGCAATCTCACACAGTTAATACAGCGGCTAGTCCCAATAATTCAAATGAAAATTTCAAGCAATTCGCGGACTTGTTGAAATCGACTACCGCGTCTTATAATGAAATGATTGAGAAACTAACCTCAGAGATAAATCTATTAAAGTTAAAGGTTGAAAGGCCGCAAACAAATGAAATGAAAAGGCTATCGGCGCCTCACAGGCGAGAAATAAAATGTTTTTATTGTGAGAAATTAGGCCATTTGGCAAGGGACTGTAGAAAAAGACAGTCCGACGAGCGCCGTCGGAACAATCAGGTGAGGGAGCCTAGGCAGGTGAGACCATTCCATCATTTCGGTGCGGAGAGGCAAAATTTCCAATTGAACCCTTATGCTCTGAGCTACTCTCCGCAGTGGGAAGGGAATGTGCGAGGTCAACAACCCCTACAGCAATCGAACGTAGCTCCTCAGCAGAATGGTTTCGCTTTCCCGTCTAATCCTAGTCCCCCAAACATGTAAGGGGGGAAGTCACTAAGCAGGAGTGGACTGTAGTTAAACCCCCCTCTTTTGCACCCGCTGAAAGAAAGTTGCTAGCGAATTCACTTAGGAATTCCAGTGTTCTGTCAAATGAGTTACCAATAGTTTCTGCGGTGATGGATAAATTCTCTGTTGATGTACTATTGGATTCGGGAGCGTCTTTTAATTTATTGGCGCCAGAAATTTTTGGAAAATTAGGATTTTACGAGGAATTAGAAATCCCACATGTGGAACTACGAGCTTTGACAGGAATCAATGTCCCTTTAAGTAAATGCATACAGACTTATGTAAAATTAAATGGTGTGAGTTTTAAGACACAATTTTTAGTGTCACAGTTTGATTTGTCACCCAAATTTCAAGCAATTTTGGGGCTGGAATTTTTTTGTAGATATGGTTTTATTCTCGACTTTTCAAAAAATGTCTTTTCAAATGATAAAATAAGTATTGAGCTCGATCTAGGTGTAAATAATAATGAGGCGCCTTTGTACAAAGAAGAGACCAAATTTAAGGGAGATGAAATTAGAAAGATATCAATTGATTCCTACAAAACAGAAAATAAGACAATGATAACGGAAAATAATAAGCAGGATAATGCGAATCGTGAGCCGTCCGGGGTAAATTATGTAGATGATTCGAAAATTTTTTTGTGTACAGACTCTGAAAAAAACGGAAAATTTAGAAGAAAATGCGGTTTATGGGCACTTGATTAATAAAGTTAAATTGCCACCCAAGTCACAAACCATCGTCGAAGTTTTAATGAAGAGGAAATTTAAATTTAATTGGGAGGATAATTTAGTGTTGGTGCAACCAAATGATAAAATTATTTTGGATTCATGTTTTACAGCAAACGCTATTTCTAAAATATCAAACGATAAATGTGCGATTCAAATTTTAAACACGTCAAATACTACGGTTACTTTAAATAAACACACAAAATTAGTGAAACTTTTTCCCATATTCCTGCAAAACCCTATGCAATCAGAAGTTAATTTTTCTACCCCCCAACAAATTGATGAAGCGGATGATTTTGAGTCATGGGGAGGAGAGATTGATATCTCCCATTTGAAGGGAGAACAGAAAATTAAAATGGAAAAACTACTAGAGAAATTCTCGCATGTTTTCGCCAAGAATCTTAAAGATCTTGGGTCATGTGATATCATAAAACATAGGATACGATTAACTGACGAGAGGCCGGTGAGGCAAAGACCTTATAAAGTGCCGTATAAATTAAAACAAGAAATGCAGACTCAAATTCAAAATTTATTAGAAGCGGGAATAATTCAACCTTCCACGTCGGCCTATGCTTCACCTGTATTACTGGTAAAAAAGGGCGATGGTTCTTTTAGATTAGTAGCGGATCTAAGAAAAATTAATGAGAAAACGCTCCCTGATAATTTTCCCATCCCAAATTTGCAGGAGATGTTAGATCTATTGAGTGGCTCAACTATTTTTTCCACATTAGATTTAACGTCGGGTTTTCACCAAATGAGTATGGACCCTCGAGATGCTCACATCACGGGAATTTCTACGGACATGGGATCATATGAATTTAAGCGAATGCCATTTGGACTAAAAAATGCTAGTAGTAGTTTTCAGAGACTCATGTCAATTGTTTTGTCAGGATTGTCAGAATTTTCCATATCTGTGTATATTGATGACGTGGTCGTAGCGTCTAAGACGTTTGACGAACATTTGGAGAGATTGGAAATGGTGTTTAAGAGATTACACGATGCAAACTTAAAATTAAAACCGAGTAAGTGCAAAATAGCCCAACACGAAATTACGTATTTAGGACATAAGGTGTCGGAAGGAAAATTAATGCCGGACCCGAAAAATGTTGTATCAATTAGCAATGCTATACCTCCTAAAACTAAGAAACAGGTCCGGGCGTTTCTTGGTTTAACTGGATTTTATAGAAAGTTTATTAAGGATTATTCCGAATTGGCTTTGCCCTTGACTCATTTGACTAAAGATGACGTTCCTTTTAAATGGACTGAAATAGAAGATAATGCCTTTCAGCTGTTAAAATCAGCGCTAATTACCGAACCTTGTTTAAAATTGCCAGAATTTGATAAGCCATTTTCACTCTTCACTGATGCTAGCAAGTATTCCCTAGGAGCAGTCTTAACTCAAGAAAATAACGGGTTCCATCACCCTGTTTGTTTTGCCTCCAGAAAATTAAACCCCGCAGAAATAAATTACTCCGTGGTTGAGAAGGAAGCATTGGGAGTAGTGTTTGGGATTACTCACTTTAAACAATATTTATATGGCACGCAGTTCACAGTATTTTGTGATCAGAAGAGTCTCTCCCAATTATTTAAACTGAAGGATAGTACTTCACGTATAGCCAGGTGGATATTAACCTTACAACAATATACTTATAATATTATTCATAAGCCAGGTAGACTTAATCACATGGCGGATTACTTATCGCGACAGGGATATAATGGAATGGAACCTAAATCATGTGTAAATAAAACCGTAATTTGTAGTGATAACAATCTTAACTTTTTCCCTGTCCCAAGTACGCCCCAACTTGTTCCGATAAATTGTTCTGCTGCTCAGCCTATATTTTATGACGTGTTAAACATGCCCTTAGCAGATTTAATTACCAAGCAACAGCAGGACCCCTTTTGTCAAGTGATAAAAGAAAAACTAGAAATGAATGTTCCCATTAAAAATCCCACCTTAAATTTTTTTCTAAATAACGAGTTGTTGCTCTGTGAACTTAAAGAAAAGTCGAAATTCCGAAATAGAAATGCGGAGAGGTTGGTGCTTCCTAAGTCTATGGTTCGAAACGTTTTAAATTTATGTCATGATAATGCAGCGAATGCACACCCAGGATTTATTAGAACACTACAAAGAATAAGACAAAATTTTTTTTGGCCAGGACATTATTCTCATGTAAAAAACTATGTTGCTTCCTGTGAAGAATGTGTTAGACGCAGAGGCTATAATAAAAACTTAAAGGCCCCTCTTCTTAAAGTGCCCACTACTAGTCGACCATTTCAAAAATGCGCGATTGATGCCGTAGGCCCCTTTGTAACTTCAAAAAAGGGAAACAAGTGGTTAATAGTTATTACAGATTATTTCACGAGATATCCTGAGGCGTACCCGGTAGCTGATATAAAATCCGGCACGGTTAAGGAAGTGTTAGTTGACTTCATTTCACGACATGGCATCATGGAAACTTTATATTCTGATCGTGGAAGTAATTTCATTTCTCAAGCTATGAGTGAAGTATATACAGCACTTGGTATAGATAAGCAGCATACAGTCTCTTATAATCCTCAGGGAAACGGCGTCGTTGAGCGCTTAAACAAAATTTTAATTGATACACTGTATTATTTGGTTGATGAGACCCAGGAGGACTGGTGTGATCATGTTCCTCTAGCTCTTTTGGCGTTCAGAACGGCACACCATAGAACGATTCAGGAGTCCCCGGCGTTCTTGGTGTATGGTAGAGATTTAATAATGCCCTATGATCTAATTTTCAGCTCTAAAGCTAGATCATATGCTGATACAAAAACTTACGCGCAGGATCTTATTTTAAATCTACGGACAGCTTTCCGCGTAACAAAACGTAATCTGGAGAAGGCTGCGGACGAACAGACTCATTTAAGTGCCACCAATTTTGATAAGCAAATCGCTGTAGGTGATAGAGTTTTTCTTTACACGCCTGCTCTTAAACCAAATTTGTCCAAGAAATTAACATCTTTTAACAGGGGGCCGTATCGTGTTACTGCTAAATTTTCGAACGTCATTTTTGAGATCTCCTTAATATCGAACCCTTTACAAATTCAGAAGGTACATGTAAACAGGCTAGTGAAATTACCTCCGAGACAACTGTTTCCGTGTGATTCTGACACCACCGTTGAAGGGACGGGAATACAACCCGTTATCGCATCCCGCCCGGAAGAAAATCTAAAAACGTTATTTCCTAGTTTGCTGACCTCCCCCTCTCGAGGGATAAATAATGTGACGGGTGAAGATGGACTCGCAATGGACTTTCCCCCCCTTTGGCGTAATACAAAAACTTGGTGGGACGAATTCTCAAATTCAATGTACACTGAGAGAACGGTAAATAGTGCGCTTGGTCATTTACGGCCAAGGGTAGAGTCATTGGACGATGAGGATAGTCTGGATGACACGGAAATTTATCATGTAGATGATTTGATAGCAGATCAAAATGGGAATTCATCAAAAACGTCTCGTGTTTCCGAGACTCAATCTAAAACTGCAGTGCACTCCCGCTATAGTTTGCGACCCAGAAATGCGCAGGGTTTCGTTGCAAAGTGAACCAATGAACGAAGGAATTGAATAAAATGAATAGACTTTCCCTCTGTGAACGTGGCTCAGAGGCATACTTAGGTCAGTTTAAATCTGTATGTTTATGTGCAAAGGTCCTAGGTATAGAAAAGGAAAAAAATTTATTTATTTATTATGTATTTTGTGCTTTAGCAAGTTAGAAAGGGGTGGAGTCTGATATTTTCATGTAGAGAGATTCATCTACTGCCTTTTTATGTGTGAATTCTATATGTGCATAATAATATTTGTGATGCAATGTGTAAAATTTATATTTTTTTTATATGTGTATATATATGTATATATATATGTTAAATAGCAAAGTGCATTTTTGTGTTCTGTTGTAAGTCATAGTATTAAGATTCTGTATAAAATATGTACTCGATTCCAACTACGTTGTGCAACTGCTTTGTTTTCCAAATTTTTCTGGCTCACGTCTCCGATGTTAAGACCGGTCACTCATACATACTAGTGCCAGGTTAATGTTAGAATTAATGTTAGAATTAATGTTAGAATTAATGTTAGAATCAATGTTAGAATTAATGTTAATTTACTGTGATGCAATCTTTTTTTTATGACAAGCTATTGTAACTTGGGAAGTAAGTTAGAGGTTGGGAATTAGCTACTCCCTCCTTCTTATATTTACTAGAATAGTTTTTGAGGTAAGGGCTTGGTTGAAGGAATCTGACTTGGGCAGATGTTTTGCTTACGTGTAGATTTTTTTTTACTGAATCTGCCTTTAAGACTATTCCTGAGCCCACTTTTCAGTTTTCTTTACTTTAAAGAATGTTTTGAGTTTGCTTGATATAACTGTCTTAAAATTAAAACTCTCAGGAAACACAAGGTCGTGAGTCTAATGAAAGTTGTTAGGCCAACGTTTGTCGAGAAATAAAATAAAGTTCTATGATTTTGGAAAAAAACATTGAGAATTCGTATACAGTATTTGAGTATATAAATGTTGTTCCGTAATACTGATCAGTTGTCAAATGTCTAGTAAAAGTGTATATCTTACGCGGTCAGTGTGGATTTATATGTGTAAAATTAATAATACCTATGCAAATGTGAAATTATTCGGTAGGCATCTCTAATTGTTTGCAAATTTGTCTTAAGTAGTGAATCTCTTTCCATGAAGAATGACGCACACTTCCGCGAGTTTGAGGTTTTCCCTTTCTCTCCGTCTCCCCCCCCCCCTTTTTCTTATGGGTTTCTACTCCTCTGTTGACGAAGGAGGTGAACTTTTGGGTGAAGGTTTCCCCCCCCCCCCCCTTGGTTCGACTGCGCGAAAACTACCGCAGTTGTAGGTTGTCACGGTAGGAGTCTTAAATAATGTCGAAGGCGTTCTTTTAATTCCTTAGACTAATAAAGTTATTTTTTTAGGCATAATATATATTTACGTTATTTTCTTTTTAAAAAAAAAATTTGTCTTATGGTCAAATTTTTTTTGAATTAAGGGGAAGGTATTTGTAGAATTCAGCAGTGAAATTCTACGTTGTTTAATCTTTAAAAACATGTTTGGATCATGACGGGCTTAAAAGCAATATAGTAACTGCAGATATATATATGTACTAGTGTAACAATGTGTAACAATGTTCTTTAATGTTATTTTATTATTCTTTGATATTTCTTTGTGTTAAGAACCTAAATTCTTTTTATGTAAAGGAATCTGATTTCATCCTGATTTGAGGGTAAAGGGCTAGGTATTATGTAGACCTTACAGTGTATTTCGATGCCTTCAAGATGGCGTCGTTTTTGTGTCCTGGGTAGCGTCTTCCAGGAATTTTTGCTGTTCCAAGAACTTTTGGGGTGTCTGGGGGTTCATTGCCTTTTTAATCGCTACTCCCTACCCCTTGTTTTCAAAAATCGTTTAGTCGGGGATTAAGGGATTAGCGTTCTGGCAAATCCAGAACGCCGAAACTGAAGATTTGCATGTAGCTCCCTCTGTGGGCGATAGCGGAGACTACAGGAATAAAAACGGGATGCACGACTGCCCCGGGACCGCGGGAGAGCAACATTTTTTTGAATCCACACGCCCGAACCATAACCTGGCGGATGCTGATGAACGAGAGCTATAGACTCCTGCTAGCCCGATGAAAGGACCTGCCGAAGAAAGTTGAACGTGCCGAAGATAGAGTCGTTCCAAATCCCATCTTCCAGACCTCTGTTGCTCTTCAAAAATATATAAAGAAAGAGCAAACGTCAGGCCAGGGTTTTCCCGGCAACAAGCGATGATATCAAGCTCCCCTCGAAGATGCGGTGGTGTTCGATGAACCCCGGGATCCACTTTCAAGCCCACACGGAGGATCTTCTGCGCCATTCCCCACTAAGCCCCCAACTTTGAGAAGACGCTCTGAAACAGTTAAGCCTCCTCTTGTCATTTCATTACCTAGATCTTTATTTTTTTTATCAACTCTCAAATGAGGCATCAGGAGATCAGATTCCATAGGAGATGTTTTTCATTAGCAAAATTAATTTACCTAGGGTTTAAATTATATAATCATTATTGACTTTTTATAATTATTTGTTTAGTTATTTTGTTTGTGCGCTTTGAGAACTTGCTTTATTTTATTTTATTACTTGTCTTGTTATTTTGATCATGCGTTTTGAGAATTTGCTCTCTTCAGAGCTGTGGAATCTGACAGTAATTTCCTAAATGTTGTATAATGTGTGTAAAAACCTTATTATAAATAAATATTGATGGGCCCATTTAAACAAATGCTCCTGTGAAATTATTTCACACAGCTAAGATGCACGCATGACCAAACCTTTTCTTGGAACAGTATGGGATGTGTGAGTACATTTTATATTATTTATTATGTGTGTTGACGGCATTCATAAGTGGTGACTAATATCGGATTAAGAACCTGGTAACACAATGCTTTGTTTTCATTTAATTATTTGGTCTGTCCCACTGAACTACCGGGCAACACTACACATGCGAGAATAAAAAAAAACATGTCAAAATGAAAGCGTTATTAAGCGCATGACAACCAAATGCAAACTGAACTTCTGTTCTACCTTTTATCTTGTTGGCGAATTTCAACGGAAGCTTTGATTCCTTTTACTACAGCACATTTTTAACAATAGTGTGCTCCTCCACGCATCCGAAATGTTTGATTAGTCACATCGGCCGTCGCCAAACACTCATTTACTGGCAACCCAAGTGCAAAGGGACGCCAACTCAGTCTCCACACGTGGATAGCGAAATTCGTGCACCGAGTGTTTGGATGAAACTACACCTCAATAGGTGATAGACGGAGGTGGTTTAGATTATTTCTTCCTGGGTGATTTAACCACCTTACAAAGAGGATTCGGATGTTCTAAAGGTATGACATTATATGCATTTTATTATTAAATGTTCATTTATTTAATCCTTGATTTTAATCGAATAGGTGTTTATGTGCTGTTCGGATTCTGTGCATGTCACTCGCGTTAGCAACGAATACAGAACAATATACATCGTTACTTAGATTTCATTAACGAGTTTTTTAGCATAAAAACGGGTGTTATTTTTGACGAATTATCGCTTCACCGAGATTATGTAAAGGTGAATTTTACAGAAATGCCAGATTTTTTTTAGCGTGAGTCTTCTAGGACTTTGCAATTGGACAAAGGAAATTTCATGCTATTCAGAGAATTTTTTTTTTCTGATGCGTGGGCGCTTGTCGTGTGACATTCGCATTTTGATATTCATCACGAACTCTTGCTAGCTACTTTATTGTGGGAGCATCATTTAGGTGATCTAGCATTGCTCCCTATGAGGGAACAACACATTAACGACCATGCCGTATTCGGGATTTAAACCCAAGCCCTTTCCTTGGAAGCTCACGCCGCAAACCACTGTACCATGCGGGCGGCGCTATTCAGATATAACTAATAATGTTTTATGAATTAATGACTATGTTCTAATCTAAATAGATAAAAAGTCACTTTAAATAAGATGATACTAATAGATGTCCAAAACATGCCGGATCCCGAGGGGGGGGGGGGGGGTTCCTAGTTTCTATTGCACCTGGTCCGTATTTTGAAGCCCTCTGGAAACCTAACCTTCACGAGACTGGGGAATTCTCCTCTTATATCATCGTCAGTACCGGCCTTCTCTATAAAGGGGCCTGGGTACAAGAAACCATTTGGGGCCCTAAATTTGTAATAAAGTAAAAAAAATTACAAACACGAACATATATTGCTAATGCACGATTTTGTTTTTGCTAATACATTAATTACTTCAGAAAAATTGCAATTTTTTTGCAATTTCTTTTTCGATGTTTAATATAGCAAGTGCATTTAATCGTTCTGCACACATGCTTGACCGAAGATAATTCTTTATTAATTTTAATTTGCTGAAAGAGCGTTCAGCACTTGCTATAGTAACTGGCAACGTAAAGAAAAGTTTTAACACAGTTAATACATTTATAAATAACTCATTATACCGTGAAATCTCGACTATAATACGCACCCGAGTATAATACGCATGCTTGATTTTGCGCGAAATTTTCGGGAAAAAATTAAAATTCGACTATAATACGCACCTATATTTTATTCTCAATATTTTATTTAAAAATTGCACAAATATTTATTAACATAAATAAAATTTGTAATAAAAAGAAACGAAAATGTCAAATTAAGGTAAAAAAAAACTTAAATTGTTAATTCAAAATAAACAATATTGTCAAATTATCAATCTTAATCACTTTCACTAGAATACACCTCATCTATTGTTGTTGCGTCTATGTCATAATTATTGTTGCCGTCGTAATATATATCACCATCATCATTCTCACTTGACGATACGAACTGTGGGTTTCGTAAGGAATACCTGCTTAGTAAACGGGTGGATAAATCACGGAGTGCAGATGCGAACGCACCCGTGTTGCGACAATGTCTTACAGCTGATGTACGTTCGTTTATCCAATGTTTAAAACTACGTTTTGTTTTTGTTTTTTGTACGTAAGTATAATACGCACCCTCGTTTTTGTGGACTAAAATGTGAAAAAAAGTGCGTATTATACTCGAGATTCTACGGTAATTGTTATTTAGTATGTATTGCAATATGTTTTGTGCGTTATTTACATCCCTTTCATTCAAAATCAATTCATGTGCAAGAGTACATTATTTTAGTTTTTGATCAAGTTGGGCCCCCTTATTCACGCATTCTGGGGTGTGCATAGCATCCGCCGCACACCCCTGATAGCCGGCCCTGATCATCGTCTAATTGGCTTTAAACGAAAAAAAAAATTAAATCTATAAAAGTAAAAGATAAGGTTAAATCCTGTCATCAGTGGGACAAAAAGGTTCAGTCATCCGTAACAGGAAATAGCAAGACTTTCTTGATAATATCGTATAAAGTGCCTGTCTTATTTTGGCCAGTCATGCAAGGGATATCTTCCTTGAAGTATTTGTTAAAAAATGTCTTTATTTAATTGACAAGTTATTTGAAAGAAAAACGAAATTTGGCCAGTTTGCCAGAGTGACATTTGCATCAGTCTAGATATCGATAACTGATGATAGTGTTTAAAATACACTAGTCTCTCAGGCATATAAAATTACGTTTACGGTAGAAGGCCATTTTTGAAATTCATATTTTTATGATATTACGAAATCAGTTTAATGTTGCCCGTTTGTATGAATTAAAAGTTTTCTTCTGTGAGAACATCATTCACAGAAAAATTTAAAAAACTTTACACAATTTGAGGATTTCCTGTCTACTTTTTTTTAAAAAAATCTTTTCCCGGTGTCTTTTTTCCGCTGGTAACATAACTAATTTAAAATGATGAATAATTTCCTCTTTGGAACTAAGAACTTTTTGTAATAAATTGAAACCTGAAAAGTACATTTTCAGTTTTAACGCTAAGATACTCTTCATGCGTTATTCCACATGATGTCTTTGCAGAAGAAAAAGTTTCCTATCAGAATAATTTAAGAATAAGCAATATTTTCTATTCAGAAACTTAAATTTTAATTCTCTCGGAGTTTTTCACTAAAAACAATAGCTTATTCAATTGAACATATCTACAAGATTGATACTGTATGTTGTGAATATTAGCAAATACTTTCTAACGAGATGGTTTCATATTTTGAACAATTTGGATTTACAAAGATTTTTACGAAGATTTTTACAAACCTATTTACAAAGATTTTTACGACAAATTTAAGTTAACTAGGCTAGGATTGTGCATGGAAGAGGTAGTAAAATAGAAACATCAATTCATGTCACGAGGGGCTATTTTTTTCAAAAATAAGATAACAGTAAATGCTTAGATCTGAAAGATCAGAGATATTAAATTTTAATGAAAATTTAAAAAAATTTTAAATTCATACCGATTGTATAGTGCTAAAACTTTTTCTTTCATTTATCAAGCTTTGGAGAATTATGCACCTCCTTCAGTTGCAAACGAAAGCTTATGTCACTCAACTTCAGAATATAACAAAAGAGGAGGGGGGGGGAGTAGCAATGCTTTTGGATTGCAAAATTATACGGCTACTCACATCACTTGACATCTAATATTACTTTTAAATTTCCCACTCCACGCTTTTTTTACCACTGTATTTGTATATTCTTACCCTTTCACTATTAATAATATTGTCCTTTTGTATGAAGTTTTCTTCATTGAAAGTATTCACAGCGAAAAAAAAAACTTTGCACAATTTCTGGAGTTCTTGTCTACTTTTTTTTCCCGGATGTTATTTTTTTCTCCGCTGGCAACATTACTAATTAAACACGATGAATGCAAAATTAACATTAAAATTTAATGAACAATGATTCATGTATTCTGATTCAACTTTTTTCATTAATTAATATTCAAAATTAGTACACGAGGATTCACAATATTACGCTTAAGCTTTTCTATTCCCTAATAATTGCGGTCCTCGCTAACTTCGTAAAAGAGTTGCAGAGATCGTCTATATATTCAGACCTTAAAATGTTGTCGTACGTATACTGTTTGTTATGTTACTTCTTTATATATTTTGCAGTTTGAGTACAGTGAATTTTATAACATGCGCTATAAATCGCTCTCTGTGTCATTAATGATCTCATTATCCAAGAAAATTGAGTAAGCAACCTTTTTTTGTGAGCCGAATTCGTTCGAATTCGATTTCTCCTTTAAATCTTTTGCAACAATAAGTATTGTAAAATATGTATGGCACTTACAACATAAATAATCAAATTATTGAAATTTATCATCAATTTAACAATAGCGAACACTGGTAGACGATAAGAAATAAATAATCTTATAAACTTCTAGAAATATCAAAAGTGTATAAGACAGTAAGCGATATCACCGCTGTAAATAATTTAAAATATGAGATTATATACAATAAGTATGGTGACATATGTGTAACGCATAAATCGCTAAATTACTAAAAGTTATTAGCAGTTTAACAATAGATGGCTTGTTTGGGTGATAAATAAATAATCCTGGTACTCCTCTGGGAATATCAAAAGTGCATTTCTAATTCCTGAATGTGGTATAGTCTACTCTGGACGTTTGAAGGTCATGATTCCTATTACAGAAAAGTGAATTTCCTACACATCCAACAAAATTGACAGGCGTATCATGTGATTTATTATCTCGCACTGCATTTCTAAATTAGTTTTTGTATCCAAGAAATAGCCTTGGAAATAGCGTTTTCGTACATTTTCGTGTTATTTAATTCGTACAGTCAGAGGTGAGTCAGAGGTTCCTGTATTACAACAAATGCATTTTGTTGGTAATCTAAGAGATATTAATCCTTGACTTATATATATCTTTCTAGAATCTTCCTCTCATAAAGTTTGAAGAAGGAAAATTTAAATTACTGCTAATTTTAAATTCGATTTTTTTGTTAATGTATTTCTTAAGTCTAGAAGAAATGGTGGAAACTGATTTATTAATTAAAAAATCTTTTTTTATTTATATATATTTTATTACTATAGTGCTAATATACTTGTTTTCATTCAGCTTTGCATGAAATGTTTCGCGTAGTCTCTAAATAAGGAACTTCCATTCAATAAAATTCTTTGTTTAAAGAAATTTTCTACAGAACCTTGACTTCAAACGACTTCAAACGAATATTACATGAATATTTATTCACGCATTATGAAAAACCAATTTCTATATGATGGGGGTTTTTTTCAGCTGATAGTAATTTTGAAGTTTTTTTATAAACATATCTGTGTTTCAAAAGTATTGCTTTACAGTTTTTAACACGTCCTAAGGTACTGTGTTTACATGAGCGGCGGAATTGATAAATTTCTGCAAAGTCAAGGTTTCTACAAAAGCTTGATTTTGAACGACATTAACAGTAATTTCTATCCTCATATTACGGTAAACGATTTCTATGTTAGACAGTTTTCCAACCAACAAAAATTTTTATCATTAAACACCCAATGACAAATTGAACGCTTTTTCCTTGATAAAGATTCAGCCTAGGATGTCAAGAAAAGGGAAGGAAAACATGTTATTAAATGGCACTATCTATAGTCCGGTTAGAATGTCAGTAATTTTCCCCGAAAGGAAGAATCTAATCACTTGTATATTTTACCACGCCCTAAGGTACTGTGTTTACACGAGCGGTGGAATTGATAAATTTCTGCAAAGTTAAGGTTTCTACAAAAGCTTGATTTTGAACGACATTTACAGTAATTTCTATCCTCATATTACGGTAAACGATTTCTATGTTAGACAGTTTACCAACCAACAAAAATTTTCATCATAAACCCCCAAGCGACAAATTTACAACTTAGGATGTCAAGAAAAGGGATGGAAAACATGTTGTTAAATGGCACTAATAGTGTCTAATGGTGTCTTTTCCTGCATTACAAGAGTGCAACGTCGCCAATATGTTCACGATTCTCAAAGAGAAATCATGTTCATGGGATATCGATTTGATTGTAGAAGAACAGTAAAATCACTATCTATCGTCCAGTTAGAAAGTCAGTAATTTTTCCGAAAGGAAGAATCAATCGCATATATATTTCACCATTCTGTGATTTCAATATCCCATGCCTTATTCAGGCGAAAATATGATAAGACCTCATTCACCTTCCTTCTAGAAGAGCAGGAACTCACAAAAAACCCAGAAATCGTGAAGGTTACAGCCGCTCATGCCATGAGCTTACAGGGCGGTCTTACGGTTGAAAAATTAAATGTCGCCGTTTGCAGGAAGCAATTATCTAGTTCATGAGTGTTAATTGCGCAGTTGGTTTTAGAGATTAGGGGAAACGCTTATAAATAGACTTCTTAGAGATGTTTAGTTTCCGACCGGAGTTTATATGTATGTCATGAAGGTACACCAAACACACACACAAAAAAAATAAAAAGTTAACTGTTTATAAAGCTGAAAGAAAATGTTGAAACAGAAAATTAACACATGAAGGTAAACCAAATCAAGAAAACAGAATTTTACTGTCTACAAAGTTAAAAAATGGGAAGCAGAAAACCAAAACATGAGGGTAAATCAAATTTTTTAAAAACCAAAATTTAGCAGTTTACGAAGTTGAAAAGTTCTACTTTTTATCTTGTTCTTCCTTCGTAGGAAAGGACTGTAAGCTGCGCATATATATATATATATATATATATATATATATATATATATATATATATATATATATATATATATATATATACATCCATACATACATACATATATATATATATATATGTGTGTGTGTGTGTGTGTGCGCGCGTCTGCCTAACTGCCTGCCTGTCTGATACTGTATTAAATTTTGTTGAAAGTATTTGCTAATTTAACGCTTTATGTTTGTTTTCTTTTGTTCTGTTTTGTTTTTGCGAAAAAATTTTTCCACTTATGCGAAATAAAATTGCTTTAAAAGCTCATGTTTCATTGTACTATAAATAGCAGTTGCGTTTACATTTCACCATTTTTTATTTTGTTTCATTTAGTTTTAACAAATAAGATTAATTTATACTTAATTAATTTATTTAAAACGGAAATTTGAATGACGAATATTTGAATGACAAAGCTCCGTATGAAGAAACTCAATTTTATATTAGTTTATTTATTTCAAGAGATATTGAAATATAAACGAAGTGAAAGAAAAAAAAAGCTCTTAATTTGTCAGACATCAATAGGATGTCGAGGCGCAGGGAAGTTTTTCGCAGAGGACTTACAGCAGAAGTAAGTCGTATGTGAAATTATAATTTTATGTTTACTTTTGAAACAAGCAGCTCATTTTTAAAAAAAAAAAATTAATCACTTCACTTACGTTTCTTTGCTTAGGGCTTTACATGGCATATTTTTCCACCCTGTTTGGAATGCTCAAGGTATATTGCATGCAACATTTATTGTACTTAAAAGATGAATCACGAACGTAAATGATACAATTCACCGGAAAATGAGATTTTCTTTTTTTTATAAATCTTCTAAAATCTATTCTTTATTTATTAGATTTTATAAACGACGTAGATCTTTCTTTATTATATTAGATTTATCCGTGTGATTGGTTATTGTAAAGTTTCCTGTTACGTGATGATAACTTCTTTCTGCCTGTTAAATCATTTTCTGTGCTTGGCTGGCCGCCGGAGATGCAAAACATAACACGAAAACATTTTCATTCGAACAGAAACGAAGTTTCTCCTGTTGCCCAAATACTATTGTTTTCGGGCTCTTGTGCAAGTAAATTTGAGTTGCCCAATTTAACCTTTTATGCTGTTATGTAACTTAATTTTGGTGCGTGTCTCTTTCAATGGGTAATTGAAGCAGGATGTAATAATGATACTCTGTTGTTGAAATAAGCAATAAAAATTGTTTTTATACTCATATGTAATTCTTCATCTGTAGCTCATAAGTATAAAGAAATTAGATGCTGTTTACATGGCATCTGATACGGGAAAAATTTCATTTTCACGACCTTCCACTCAATTTATTTTTCTGGGCTTTGTATTACTCTAGTCATTATAAACGGTATGATTAAAACTATCCTCTAAAAAAAGTTCTTTTTTGAGCCACTTTGCCCTGTGATATCTTTTTTGTAGAATGAAATGTCATATACAAAGGTAAATACCGTATTTTTCGGACCATAGACCTTTTTACATGAAAAAAAATCGACTTAAAATTGGAGTACGTCTTATGGTCCGAAGGTAATATTAAAATAAAATGAATATTTTATTTTATATTTATATATATATATATATATATATATTATACTTATTATATATATATTTGAGGGCGCAGTGGCCCGTTTGGCAATGGCAGCAAGCCACTGATTTGATTGTGTCTAGTTCGATGCCGTTCGCAGACAAATCCACTGCCGTGTACACTAATGTCTGCTGGCACACGAAAAATCTATCATGGCTGCAATGTCCTCCGAATTCTCAAATTTACCTCTGGAGGTTCGGGGGTCAAGTGTTCCGGTCTCGTCACTTTTGACTCGGTTCAAAATCACGGGATCGTTCTTTTATTCAAGTCGGATACCGATCCTTGTGGTGCTATTAAAAACCGGAGCCACACCACTTTGCCCAAGGGTAGTTATGTACTTGGACTGACAATATACTGTCAAGGGGCATCAGTCACAACAACAACACAACATTATATATTTTTTAATCTTTATTAAGTTAGATATTGAAAACATCTTTATATACCTAACGAAATACAAAATATTCATTTTCAAAAAATCCCCCATAAATTTGAGGTGCGTCTTATGGTTCGAAAAATACGGTAAATCTAGCTTAAACTACGTATGTAGTTTGGTTACACGTGTTTATTTTTCATCGACATTACAACCTTTACATGCTGATTCTTTTCATCCTTACATTTTCGGAGTTCAATGACGTATTTAATCTGTAAAATTGGCTTCATATGGTCCAAAATAATTTCTTCTTTGTCTGATAGCAAATTGGAATTTGATAGAAAAAAAGACAAGTTTTATGTTTCGTTAAATTCAGCGATGTCAAAATTTTATGGGGCTGAACACATTTTTCAAAGTTTGCAATAAAACCATAATTTTAATTTTTTTTTCCCTTGGAGAATGTTAAGTAACTACACCAAACGTTAATTGTGTAATTAATATTCCACATTTCGCGTATTTGACTTTCAAGAAAGTCGGTATATTGGGGTTCCTTTCTACCTTAAACTTTGCTTTAAGGGAGGGGGGGGGGGTCCTCATTACTGATACATTTCTTGCAAAGGGCAAAAAGATATTTTTTTTCTAGGGCAATAAATATCAGATGTTTCAAATTTATCTCATTCAATAATGATATAAGAAAGTGATCTTAGAGTGATCTTTTGCATAGAACAGGGAGTAAATAATTTTAGAATCATTTATAAAATAATAACTGAACTGGCAACAAAAACTATATTACGTGTGTAATCAAAATATTATTAGCAAAAATTTATCTCTTTATAAGCCTGGTCAGATTGCATAGAAATTGATCTGTTTCATCATATTATGAAGCTCAAAATTTTAAAATTGAAAATCATCTAATTATTGAATTGACCACGAAAACCACAAGCGTAGCTAAATCATACATCATTAGAGTAAGTCCACTTCTTAAAAGAACTATATATCGCGTTGTCTTAGAGCAGTTCTCTTTGAGAATGTTTGAAAAGCTCTAAATCGCTCTAAAATTGGAGAATGACCTAATTTTTGGACTAGAAACAAATATTTCATAATGCAACGAAACAGGATATTACTGTCGTGTTTTTCTTCATCTCATTGTTTCAGACTTGTCATTTCCTTTATATGAAAAACTTTAAGATTATAAAAGGATTGGATTTATACAGCAAAAATTATATAGTAAAATGGAAGTAATGTCATTTATTTTATCTCAATTACTTATTATTTCAGTTATTTATTTATTTGTATTTATATGCGTGTCTCAGTCTTAAGATACGTTCTCGCAAGACTTACTCAGACAAAAGTCACATCATGCACGTGTTATTAAGCCTGCTGTGTACTAAGCCTATTAGAGTAGCTTATCTCAATGTTAACCCATGAAGAAAGTGTGGCCAAAGATTGTCGACTTGGGTTGAAAGATTTTTTTAATTGTACTCCGTAATAGAGAAAGAAATTTTACACCTTGGGGAATTTTTCGTTGTTTCTTAAATTCAAATAATGTTTAAAAATTTAAATTATTTGAGGAAAAATCTGGTATAGTTTGTTTTAAACTCTCCTAAATTCCTTTGGTGGACGAAATTTATAAAATGAATCCTGTTGCAAGGTGCAGAAAAGTTCAGGCTCTCTGAAAATACCATTTTTATTAAATTATCAGCCTTTATGTAGCTGTAAATAGTAGACACATTTTCCACGTGGGTTAATATTGAGGTGAGCGAATCCAATAGGGTTACTACACAGCAGCCTTAATGGATGACTCTTTGAATGTGCACTAATTAAACCTTAAAGAAATTTAAACATTTTTATACCAATATCTGATTGCAAAAATGGGGTTTTTGGTTTTTATTCTCTAACGTAAGAAATTTCATCCAACAGTGGGATCGATTTTTACCACTTGATCATATTATTTTTTTCACTCTTTTATCGATGGGTGTGGTTGTGTAAAAATGTTTCCCTTATATGGTGTAGTTTTTCCTTCTTATGTCTAATAGTGTCTTTTCCTGCATTCTAAGACTGCAACGTCGCCAATATGTTCACGATTCTCAAAGAGAAATCGTGTTCATGGGAAATCTATTTGACTGTAGAGGAACAGTAAAATCATCTCACAATAATTTTTCTCCTTTTAACTTGCATGCACTTTTCATAAAACTTAAAGAGCTGACGAAAAAATAAATGGTGAAAAATAAATGTCGATTAATAAAATGTGTCGCTAAGTCATTAATTTTAAATTTCCATGGGACTTAACAAGAAAGATTGAATTGACATAAAAATCATTGCAAATTGGTCAGAGGTTTTTTATACCAGTATAAAGGTAATAAATATTTAGACTTATTAATTTTTTTTTAATGAGACTGTTCGGGTCAATGGTGAACCGAATTCCTGTCGTGATTTTGCGTACGGTCAAAAAAAATGTTCGGACAACATGAATTTGATGTGATACGAATAAAAATTTTATTTGAAATATCTACGATTCAGTACATGAGATCATATTCTATCAGAAGTATTATTAGTATATACCATATATTTCGGATCATAAGATGCACCTTTCTACATTAAAAAGCTCGACTTTAAAATTGGGGGGAGGGTCTTATAGTCCGGAGGTAACATTAAAATAAAATGAATACTACTTTATTTTATATATATATATATATATATATATATATATATATACATACAGGTGGTTATCAAAATAATGGAAACACTTAGGAAAAACATGAAATTCCTTATTAATATGGCATCGGACCATCTATGGCATTTAATACCACCTGGATTCACTAAGGAAGTGAATTATGCAAGTCATGAATAGTGGTTAAGGAAATATTATACCATTCTTTATGGATAAATCGTCAATGTTCCTGTAGAGATGCTATTGCTGGATATTGATTCCTGACTCTGTTCCCTAAAACAGACGACAGCAGTTCTATGATATTGAGGTTTAGGGACTGTGGGGGCCAGATAAGGTGTTTGGCTTGGTCTGTATGTTCCTCAAACCATGACCTGACACGTCTAGCTGTATGGATCGAAGCATTATCATCATGGAGAACGCCATCTCCTACAGGAAACAATTTTTGCACCATAGGATGGATCTGGTGGGCTAAATGTTCGACATAGTCCTTCCCAGTTAATTTCTCTTTCGGGGTTACAATAGATCTCTTTTGAAAACCATGAGATGGCCGCCGAAACCCTAAGAAATTTTCTCTCCATATTTGACAGCTGGCATGAAGCAATCATGATAATACGCTTGTGTAGGTGTTTTCAGACATACGCATGTCCTGTTGCAGGGGACAAAGTGAACAATGATTCGTCTAGTCTAACCAAATGTCATATTTCAACGTATCACTCGACCAGGATTTGTGCTCGTGGCACCACTGTAGAGGACGGTTTGTTTTCACATCTGTTACAAGTGGCTTGGGAAATACTACTGTGTCGTAAATGTTTTGTTTTCTCTTACCTGTAATGACTGGTACTGGAGCCTGCAGATTCAGATGGAGCTCTACGGTCACTTTGGCTGTAGTTGTCTTCTTTTTTGATATCACAATCCGCTTCAACACCAGTCAGTCTCTTTCACTTAGCTTTCCCTTTCGTTCACTATTCTGTTTCTCAGAGGATGTCTTTCCGTGAACTCTGTATGCCATCATGACTTTCGATATCATAGCTCGGTAAACACTCAAACCCATGGGGGCTGTTGTAACAGATACTCCAATTAAACGCGATTCAACAATTTGCCCTCTGCACGGTCTACAAGGTTTGACATCTTACGCTATCTCCCAAAAAGCCCGATGCCCATAGTTTCATTACTGCTACTTTAGAGTAGAATAATGTGTACACTATATTCTATAAAAAAATATTGGTCCCTAAACATGTTTTTTAAGGAATACGAAGCACTTCCATAAACACCACTAATATTGATGTGGTTCCATTATTTTGATAACCACCTGTATATATATATATATATATATATTTCGTTTCTACTGAGAAAGAAATTCAAAATATCTTTATTAACCTAACAAAATACAAAATATTCTTTTCTAAAAATCCTCTCAAAAATTGTAGGTGGGTCTTATCGTCCGTGGCGTCTTATGGTACTTAAAATACGGTATATTCGTTCATATAGAAGAGCATAAAGATTTTGGAGAGATCTACGAAAGAATTAAAGAAATCATTAATATTAGTTGCAGGTTAGCAACTAAAGAATAAATCACTACTTCTAAATTAGACTCTCTGCTATTTTTTCGATGTTATTAAGTTTCATTTTCGTCTACCAAACGTATTTCTCTATCACAAAAATTTGCCTTTCAAACATATTTCTCTATCACAAAAATTTGCCTTTCACTAAAAAACAGAGTCATCCTTATTTCCTGGCTCAGAGTCATCCTCCATTGAAGCTTTCGGAGCTAATAAACGTCCGGCGCTAGCGAGTCGAGAGAGAAGATTACGAGCTAAACTTTTTTCTAGAAGTTCTCTCAATATGCAATGCCTTTCAAATGTGTTTACATTCAAAACATCCTTAAACCATTAAGATGATAGGTTATTCTCGACATGTTATCCTCCTCCAGACGGTAAAACGAGAGACGGATAACACCGAGGTGTTTTTCTTGATATTTTGGTGATATGGGTGGTGTACGAAAAAGCTCAAGATGACAACAAACAAAAAAAAAAGTTATCGGTGTAAAGTAGGGTATTAAGACTGCTGTGTACTAACCCTATTGGATTCGCTCACCTCAATGGAGAAAATCTGTGCACTACTTACAGCTACATAAATGCTGACAATCCAATCGAAAACGGTATTTTCAGATAGCCTGAACTTTTCTGCACCTTACAACAGGATTCATTTTAAAATTTTCGTTCACCAAAGCTATTTTTCACCTTTTAAAACAAACTATACCATATTTTCCTCCAAATAATTTAAATTTAAAAATATTATTTGCATTTAAAAAAAAAAAGAAAAACGAAAAAGGCCCTAAGATATAAAAATTTTTTCTCTATTAAGAAGAACAATTTAAGAAAAATCTTTCAAGCCAAGTCGGTTATCCTTAGACAAATTTTCTATATAGGTTAACATTGAGGTGAGATAATCCAATAGAGTTAGAACACAGCATCCTTAAGATAAGAAGGGACCTAAAGAAAGCGAGATTATGAAATAGTAAAACAATCTGTGCATATTGTTTATGAAATGGAAAGTACGAGTTACGGTGAAACTCTCTCATACGTTACGATTAGATAACTACTTTTAAAATGAAACAACAAAATTATCTCATGAAATGACAAAATAGAAGCATCAACGACGTTGAGAAGACGTGATCCATTGACCGAGTTGTTGCTACGCAAAGCACATGCCTAGCATACATGATGGGTTACGGTTGCTTCCGCCTATAATTTGAGGTGCACACATTGCAGGTACAATCCGTTCTACTCTACCGTAACGGCCATGAAAAAAAAAAGTGCGTTGTGTGGAATAAAGCGGAAGTACGTATTCCGCCGTTTCTAGTCAACAATCACAATTAATTACTCTGACGAGGGTTAAAATCGTAGGAAATATAAGCATACGATTTCAAAGCGTCTTGGGTTTTCAAAGCGAGACGGGAGGAAAATTAGCAGGAATATTTGAGCCGGGTTTTTAGTGTAATTTGCAAGCGTTATAGAACTACAGAGGCTGTTCACACATTTTTTAGACGATGTATATTGTATTCACAAAACTAAATTACATAAAATTCTTGTGTTTTAAATGTTCTATTTGACATCCCTTATTCTGAACCATCTTTCGACACCGCAATTTCCAGGATAATAATGCCTTTTGAAGTGTCAGAAGAGGTATTCTATCCCATTCCTCCTGAACAGCTTTCCAGAGTCCTGTAAGGGTTTTGGGACGACGTTTGGATAATGCAGATTTTAAAAGTCCGGAAGCACAAAAATCCATAGGTGATACATCGGGAGATTTAGTAGGGATATCAGTGAAGGGTATGGCCTTGATACCAGTTTTTTGTTTCATTTCTTTTAGGAAATTTATAGTGGATTTTGATGTGTGACTGCTAGCTTTGTCCTGATGGAGTCTCACAGATTGATGGCACTGTGGGTAAAGCGATGGTATTTCATTCAGAAAAATTGGCGATAAAATATGTTCCTGATAGTATTTGGAGTTAATCTTGACATTTTTTTCCACTCTCTTTATTTTTAACTTGCCATTATAAGAAAAACCAGCAACAATCATGAATCCCTTAGAAAAACTTTCTTTCGATTCTTTGAACCATGTACTTAAATTTTTTCTCCCCTTTTATGATAATAAATGGCTCTTTTTTTGTTGCAATCATTTAAATACACCCATGATTCATCTATTGTGACAATTGTTTTCCATTTTTCTTTGGATAAGTGTTTCTCATATGGAATTCTGCAGCGTGTCCTGCGTTCAGCGATATGATTTGGAAGAAGACGATGCACATTGCGTTTTTTCGCTTTCTTAAGATTTAAATCAACGTTTATCATTTTGTTTACAGTGGACACCGAGCATTTTAATGATTTTGCAACTGTCCTTTGACTAGGGGGATTTTCTTTTAACATTAAACAACGTACCTTTGCAATAGTCGAAGATGTCCGTTTTTTCATTGGATACTTGTTTGGAATTTTTGTCCCACTTGAGGCTCCAATTTGACGTTTTTTTCCTTTCTTGTTGACGATATTACCTATCGACGCTTTAGATATCACAAAACCATGATTCTCACATCGTTTTTGGATAACGGAGTATGCATATTTCTCTTCGGAAAGAGCATAAATGTAGCCTTCGAACCACTGCTTTGTTAAAAACGCCATTTTGAATAAAAACAAAACTTTCAAGTCGTAGACGATAATTTTGACTTTTAAAAACATAGTACAATTGCAATTATTTCTTTTGCAGCAAACGAATTTTTATTACCGCTTACCAAAATCGTCTAAAAAATGTGCGAACAGCCTCTGTATAAGTGAAAGAGAAAAAAATATAAAAACATTTTTAGTAAAAGCTTTTTAATGCTTTCGTGTTGAAACTCAATGCTTAGAAAGTTTAACCCATTTACCCTGTTTTTCTGCCAACTAAACGTTACTCTCACTGACACAAGTTTTGGTAAAAGATTTAATTTGTGCACGTCAGGTCACATAAGGATTGTACGTGAGTCGACAGATTCAGTTTATTTCTGAAAATATAAAATAGTCCAATTCTCTGTTTTCTTTTTTCAATCCAGGTGATGGCCGAATGCCTAGGGCGCTGGCATTCAGTTCAGATCCTGTGGGTTCGAGACTCACTTTTGACATGGATGTTTGTAGACGTTCGGAATCAGCTATAAAATAGGTCCCGGTCATATTAGCCCTCGTGTAGCAAAAAGTTGACCGTAGCGCTCCATACCAAACCTTTCTTTTATTAAACTATTTATTTTTCTAACACGGCAGGAAGTAGTCTTTCCGACACTTGCTCATCCGCACCACAAATCTGTCGGTTTCTTTATGATGAAATCACCATACAGGCGAACCAACAGCGATCCCTATGAGGGGACAGCACAAGAACGTCCATGGGTCAGTCAGGATTCAAACCCGACCCCAATCTTGGGAAGCTAACCACTGTACGATGTTGGCGGCTTTTATTAAGCTATAAAATAGGCATAAATCCACCTCTTAGAGCTATATAAATCTATAATTGTTTTATTTTTAATAAATCTATCACTATGGCACAGACCGTATCCCTAAGTCTGGCTTAACAATACATAAATTATTATGCAAGCGCATTTAGTAGATGTATGTATAGAAATAGAGTCCTGTGAAAAAGAGTAATTTTTTTGACATAACCTCATATATCAAAAGACAGATCCTGCCCAATGATGGCTCCCCGCTACTTACTCTCTGAAAACCTGCACTAGAGGGCGTGGCCCGGGAAGTGCAGTTAGACCATTATTCCTATGGTCCTGTGATGGCGAACATTGCAAACTTTTTTGATGCACCAAATTTGTAAATTAATAAGTTTTTCAAGGGGCATTATCCCACTTACGTGCATCAAAGAATATTTCCCAGTAATCGTAACAGCTTACTCGTGTTACATACAAAAGATCAATCTACTGTCTCAAGGTGCGAAATAGAAAAACGTTAATCAATTTTTTAAAGGAATTTATATAAATAAACTTATTATCAGTTATTTAAAAGCTGCTCCGTCATTTTCCTATTGAATGCAAGCAAATCACGGCCAATCGATAAGACAAGAAGTAAAATGCATGTAAAGATACCGATATCTACGGATTCATTCTGGCTATTTTCATTGGCCCTGCTTTTCGGAATCAGCTTAAAACGTCGGTCACGGTCAGTTTAGCCCGCGTGTAGCAGATGACGAGCGTTGCGGTCCAACAACTACTTAATCCCGTGCATTCTCTTCTTTAAAGAATTTAAAGGGGAAAAAAAGGGTATATATTGTGTTTCAAAGTATAATAGAAAATTAATCATATTTTCAACATGAACTAAGTTTCATTTTAACTTAAGATATTAAACAAAATGTGAAAGTCCATCATAAAACATGTAATCATAGCAGTTATAGATTTGAAACATTCTAAAACCCTCGCTGATACCAAAACATATTTTTTTAAAAAATTAATCATCGGTTTTCAAATATTTTCACAATTGAACAGATAAAATTCCCTTCTCTTCAGTACTTCCCAAGTCAAACTCGAGTAACCTAATTTCCTTCAGATTGAAATTTTCTTTTGTTGACGTTTTAGTTTTCAAAGTTTAGATTTTCAAACTAGATTTTTTATACAGGAGTCGCATACAGTTATGTCGAATTATAAGTCAACTTGTATCTTTCAAAATCTAAAATAGTGGAATTCAAGAAAACATTGCAGTTTTTAAAAAAAATGGCAACTTTCCCTAGCAATAGAACCAATAAGGGTTATTCTTGCTGTCTGAATAACTGTAAAAATATCAATAAATTAATTATACTAGATTTAGTTATCAAACCAAATTTACATACCTTTAAATACAAACGCAATTGATTTACATTTTTGTAAAAAACTTTCGAATGTCTTGTTGCACAATAAATTTAGAAGAAAATTCATCATAAAAGTGTTCACACTTAATAAGTCCGCTAAATACTGCCTCCGGGACATTTTCCACGAATTGAAGACCACGACGGATTACATGAAATGCTGCGCGCATTTCTTTTTCGAAGGATTATCAATTTCTGCTTCAGTTAGTCTCTTCATCTTCTTGGATGTCAATTTGTTCTTTCTGAAGTGAGTATATGATGTCGTCATCTGTGGGGTAATCGGAAACACCGTCTTCATCAACATCTAAAAAATCTCTAAGGGAAAAATCTTTACGGGACAGAAAAACCACGTGCCACGTTAAGAATCTTTTGGAAAAAAATTCGATATATAGAAATTTCTTTCGATATATAGAGATAGTTTCTCTACCTAATGAAAACGGGGATTCACCAACTGTTCGATATATAGAGACTTTCGATATATCGAAGTTCGATATATAGAGGTCCGACTGTAGTTTTTTTTTTAATTCTAATGGATAGTTCCGTAAACATAAGTCTTAACTTTTGGATACATTTAGCCAGGATACCCTGTATTTAAATGAATATCTAATGTCAATTTTAAGATTTTTGTTTGTGTTGAACTGGAAAATATTAAATGTGACTCCCATATCCCTGAGAGAAGGTCTAAACAGAAAGTAATCCTGAAACACTCGAAGAGAAAAGGAGAAATTTTAAAAAAAATTCTGATTAAACCTCTCTCTTGTGAATATTAAACATTTGATGATTAGGAGATAAAAGGACGATTTAAAATTTAACTTTTGGTCTAATTCCAGTGAAACCATTAATTTCCTGTATAATGTAATGTTAATGTTTGTTATAATATATCAGACTACCATATGACGCTTATCAAAGAGTTGCTTAAGGAAATTCTTTGTAGACTATGATAGCTAAAGTAAATTTATAAATAAAATTCAGCGTTAAGCTATGATTTAATCATTTCATAAACACTCAGAAAAGTCACTTCTTTGCAAACATTATAATATCAAGAGCAAAGGTTTTGAAAAGAAAATACATTTATATAGCTAACAAAAGTAAGGAATATGTTTTCAAATTATTTATAAAATCGAAAAAAAAAGCTTTTTCTCACTTAGAGAATTATTTAAATCACCTAGGGCCGATTGAGCTCTTCGGTCATTTTGGTAGCAGTTGTTTTTTTCCTTCGTGTCACAATGCACTTCAATACCTCGTCTGTTTCTTTCACTCAGCTCTCCCTTTCGTCCACTATTCTGTTTGGCAAAGGATGTTTTTCCGTGCACACTGTATGCTGTCATGACTTCGATACCATAGCTCGAAAACACCCATTAGCCTGGGGGTTGCAGTAACAGATGCTTCAATTTAAACGCGCTCCAACAATTTGCCCTTTTCTCAAGGTCTGCAAGATTTGACATTTTACGATGTTCCTCCCAAAAGCACGATGGGTAGCTTCATTACTGCTACCTGATAGTAGAGTAATACATACACTATATTTTATAAAAAAAATACCGGTGGCTAGACTCGTTTTTTAAGGAATACGAGCACATTCATAAACACCACTAATGTTGATAGGTGTTTTCATTATTTTGATAACCACCTGTATATAGATCCTGAAATTTTTCTAGATTAGTATTTTTGGAAAATTACCATTCATAAATGAAATATTTTTTAATAAAACAATTCATTTCTACAAAGGAAAAAGGCCACAAAAACTGAAGCAATAGTTTGATTTCTGTTCTGAAAATTATATGTTAACATGAGTTATAGAGATTTAGAAATAAAACTTGTAAGTTATGCCGAAACCGAGGCAAGTTATCACCTTTTATAGTACTTCAGTCCAAGTCTAGCACATGATATCCAAAACTTTTTATCACTCTTATTGCATAAAATGCAACGTTAGCATTTCATTGACAAATATGTATATCTCTTTCAATTTAAGTAACCACCTCACTCCTGCTCCTTTCTTATCTCTGATCTCTGTTATCTGCGTTACACTGTCTGGTTAGAAGTATCAAATCATAGATAATATTGTATTATTGAAATATTCGTGTTCTTTTGAACTCAAACATAGCCTATTTTTATCAGAAAAAAATATGTGGTAGGAAATTTTAGAATTTTGAGGCAGCAGCATTAATATAATAATCACTGTAATTTTATCTTAGAGAGATAGTAGAGAATATATGAGTCTAAAATATGGACTTTTCCATACATCAAATCTATCTGTAAAGGTTTAAGAATCATCGCATATACCAATTACTATGCTTGTAAAAATCCGAGTTAAGTATTGAGACAAAATAGTTCTCAGCTATTTGTAGCAAATTATGAGCTTTGAATAACTTCAACCTTATCTTATGTGTTGTAGCTGCAAAAACGCAGGGTACTTTAAATTTCAGATTGCTAGTTCGACTTTTCTTTTGTCGTAATAGGCTTTGAAAATGAGAATAAGAAATAATTTAGAAATGGAATTTTTTCTATAAATTCATATTTTTGTCATCGTTTAGGTTAAAAAAACCGTTTTCTGCGTTAATAAAATGTTGTACGTTTTGTGAATATTGTGGAAAGTTATTAGAGAATATTTTAGACTGTTTTATTACCTAAATCAAACGAAAATAATGTAACCTGTTTTTACTCGCAATGAAGTTGTTACTAGTTCTTCTGGTTATTGGATTATCTGGTAGTTTTCGAGACAGAAACGAAGACAATTTGTAATGACATTTTCTAGAGCAAAACAAAAAGTATATAAGTCTATACACTCTTTAGTAATTTTTACACTATAAAATATCTTGCACTGAAGAAATAAATAGGAAAAAATTACTATTGGGATAAGATAGGTCCTTTTAAGGTCTAAGGAAATATATATCACATATTTATGATCCAAATATGGGACGTCCAAGACGGTCCACGTGTATCCAAGACGATCCTTATTTGACCGCTATCCTGCAATATTGCATCAAGATCTCTCATATAGTACATCAATTCACTTCAGTCATTATGTGACACTATTAAAATACAATATGACCATATAACGCCCATAATGTCGGTTGATTCAATTATTATTCTTATTGTATCTATAGGAGTATCACACGTATCATTCTGACTATTGTACAACAGAGCCTTAAGAATTCTTGTTGAAGATCAAATTCCGAATAACTTATTCGAGGTTAATCTCTAAAACTGTAACACTGTGGTTAATCTCTAAAATGTAACGAATACGGCCAACATAATAAACAAAACCCTAATTTTCCTCCCACTATTTTTTCGCACTTCTATCAATATAACAAGAAACGTTCTTCTTAAAAGAACCAAGCACTTTAGGTGGATAATAATCATGATGGAATAGAATTGCAGGAGAAACAAGCAAGTATTCAGCAGTCTCCACGTAAACATTCCCTGTGTCAAGGAAGCCGCTACTTTTCGATATCTGGTTAACTACTATGCTAAAATCGGTAGGGTGAGGATGTACCCGCCTTCCTAGACAGTCTTCAATTTCCTAATACCTCTGATACATAACGTAACTTACGATGCCTGAGAATCAATGCACACCCAGGTAGTAAAGCATGTAAATTTAACGAGGGAGGTTACTTTGGAGACACAGACGATAACTAGGTGTAAATTTACCAGTAATCTCAAAATCAAAGCCAAATATAATGTGGTTAAACCATAGTCAATATCTACTTTACGTCCAGTGGGACTGGAAACTAGAATAGCCAGGGATGTCACAAACACCACGTTTCCACCCATTGTTCTGCTTACTGCTGTTCTCATTGCGATTTTTCTTTCAAAACGAATTAGATTTTCTGATTGCTGTTACTTCTTTATCCCTTCTCAAGGATCATCTGCATTTGATTGCGACATTTCCTATTTTCACTTCCTGTTTACACTCTTGGTCATAAGCACGTCTTTTTATATTCTGTTCCATTGGTTCTCCCTTTACCTCAAGTTGCGAGCCTCGTCTGCAGGTTTGGAGGGGTCAATCAAAATTCCAAAGGAGGTGTTCATTAGTTTTGATCAGTAGTATATTTGTCTTAATTCTTTTTATTTTCGTCTAGTAAAAATGGTCTTTATTTGCAGGACAAAAGGGATATGAGTTGCTGCATCATACAGTGTCTAATAGCCGCCGTTCGTACCGTCAGTATGGTTTTTGCAGTGATCGCATTTGCAGTGGTGACGTTTTACTTCTTGAAAATCGTATACAAGCTCATATTTCCCAAGCAGCGCAAGGTCACTAATGGATATCAGGAACAGTGGTTTGGTAAAGAGCCTAGTCCACCGACAGACGATGGTAAGTCTAGTGTATCTGTATAGTAAGATTCAATCGAACGATGTGAGTAAGAATATGAGTTAACTATACACAACAACGAACTAGCATCGATGCAGTGGATTTCTGTAAATTTGTTTCTCTCTTATATTCATCCAACAACCACGATTTTAACAGTATTCTCTATCACTTTCAGTCCGTACGTATATTCAACCAATAGCATAGATTTGGCTGGATATTGACATAAGTTTAGTACCTAGGAAATGATAAATATTTGCCTAAATGAAGTCATTTTACTACTTCGAAAGGTCCTCTGGAAAGTTTCACCATCCCGCAACGGGAACACTATAATTCTCCACACTAGAGTTTTGACCCGTTGCGATTTTGAAAGATTATAGCGCAAACGTATGTGGCAAATGTAAAATACAGAGAGCTGATTTCTCTGGAAGACAAAATATTGCTTCACTTCACGAGGAAATCGTTAGTACCATAAGAGGAGATATTCTTTTCCTTAACATGTGAAGTTGGATGAGTATAAGATTCCTTTCTTTTATGAACCAATTGTATTATTTATTCGTGCAGTATTTGCTTTCTGTAAATCCAGTTTGGTCTAAAATGCAATATCGAAAGCATTGTAAATTAATTTTTTAAATGGTAATCATAAAGACTTCACTTATGATGATCTGCTGTATGCGATAAAAACTTTCCGCTTATGAAGTATTTGAGAAGAAAAACCCTTGACTTACACTTTAAAACAAGATTTGACATGAATAAATTTTAGCAGCGATAGAATGCTAATTTCTATGTTTACCATCAGATAAATTCCAAATATTTATAAGCTACATGAGTGAATTGTTGCTGTGTTTAGTAACATTTCCACTCTCGGTTAACTTTTTGCATAACACTACGTCTCCTTGATAGAAAATAATTTTTAGAATGATTCTTTTTAGTGTCCTTTGACTCTTTGATAGTAGTAAAAGAAACTGAACTGTGCTAACATTACTTCCTTCCTTCCCCCCCCCCCTCTCTCTCTCTCTCTCTCTCTCTCTATATATATATATATATATATATATATATATATATATATATATATATATATATATATATATATATATATATATATATATATATATATATATATATATATACAGTGCTAGATTTCTAGAAATAGAGGTGCCGGAACGGTAACCTTCCGGAGTGTGTGTGTGTGTGTGGGGGGGGGGGGAGGGTATTCCAAATTATTGATAAAGAGGGGTATCTAAAGAGAGGTACCGGAACGCCGTTCTGGCGCGTTCCGCCTCAAATCTAGCCCTGTATATATATATATATATATATATATATATATATATATATATATATATATATATATATATATATATATATATATATTTTGCTATAAGAATGGGTTATTTTAGGTGTCATAATTATCTGATATCATTTGATGAATTAATTGTGATGTATGGAACTGCACAAAATTAACCAGTAATCACTTTCCCTTCGCTCTATGTCGTTTCGGCCTACAAAAACTTTTACAACAATCTGTAAATACTTTTGAGAATAAATAAGCCAGTGGTCCAGCCATCCTTTTTTTCCCCTTTCTTCAAAGTAAGTTAAGCGTAAATGAAACTTTTTTTTCTTTTTTCAGACGTAAAAGAAAACCTTGAGGACACTTCCATCAGACCTTTCAAAATAAATGTTCCTGACGAAATTCTGACTGATCTGAAAACCAGACTGAAGAACACCCGATTTGAAGATCCTGTGGAGGACAGCAAATTCCTGTACGGTTTCAATTCGAACTACCTGCGGAAACTTGTGGACTACTGGAGAGATGAATATGATTGGAGGAAACATGAAAGAATGCTGAATGAATTTCCCCAGTTTAAAACGCGAATTGAAGGCATTGATGTCCATTTCTTGCACGTAAAGCCCAACTTACCAGAAGACTCGCCGGTGAGTCCTTTTTTATTCCTCCAAATATATATATGCTTTGTTATGGACGTAGACAACGAATCCTCCATGAAGTAATGTTCTAACTTTTCAAATCGATATACATTCTGCAGGGTGTATAGGTGAGTTTTTGACAGTCGCAATCTAGATATATTTATATTCATATCCTAAATAAATATGTCACAATCTATATATATTCTAAAGATGAAATATCTACTCCTTACAAATGTTCAAGATTATATATATATATATATATATATATATATATATATATATATATATATACATACAGGGCCTTTTTTTATAAAGTATTATTTTTTCTTAACTTCACCGAAATTTTAAGAAACTTACGAATCAATTGTTAATATAAAGCAAAATGTATTTTTTTTTAATTGCGGGTTTTTTGTTCCCGCGTGACGTGACTTGTGAAATCTCGGTACTAAAAATACGCACCTTTATTTGAGAAAACACAGTATTCCCCTCTATTTTTTTTAGAAAAAAACGCACTGGATATTATCCTTATTCTTGTTCCGTTTCTTGTTCTAATGATCTGCTATACAAGAGATCCAGGTCTCACTTTTCCGTTGCCTCAGAGAATATTTAATTATCCGAGTTATTTTTATAAAATACAGGCTCCTCAGGTTAGTACCGAGCCTCCGAAATGCGATATATATAATAATTTGTAAAGTTCATGTTTTGTGACTGAATGAACAGATATTTCTTGGGAGCTAAAACTGCTTGAAACTCCTTTCGTTTAGAGTCAGCTCGTACAAAAAACATTGATATGTTCAAGGATACATAAGAATAAACTCTTATCGTTATATTCTTTCCAGAAACAGAAATATTATCTCTCTCTCTCTAACCATTCAGTAGAGAGTTTTGATGTTAAAACAATCAACTAATAAAATAATTCTTCTGCATAGCGTCTTCAAAACGGTTGTTTTCTCAATTTGCTCATCCTGCTTCTCTCTCGATATAGAACATGACAAAAACTAATCCTCTGGCACATGTGATCAAGTTTTTTCGAAAAGATAGATATACATATGATATAACAATGTCTTCCTGTATATTGATCATCGTTTAGATATAATTAATAAGAAATGTGAGTGTTAAATAACGAAACTGTTCTTCGAGGAGGTTGGGTTAAGTTGAATATTCGTGGGGGTAACGAATGTTAAACTCAACCGGTCCCCAATTGACACTTGAAAATTTTATCTTGCACGTATACACTGTTCTCGTCCCTCTATGAGACCAGAGAGGGTGGGAGTGGTTACAATCCCCCCAGACGTCACCCTTGGGGGGTGCTCGGTCAAAATTGAGGTGGCACCTGGCTAAAGGGGACTCTGACCCTTGTGGTGGCATTATGAAACGGAGTCTCAAGCTTCGGCCTGCTAGCCTATATTAACTTGGTCTGGAATTACTTTCGGCCAAGAGGCATTAGAAACAACAACAACAACACTGTTTTCTGTCACATTTCCTTTACGACCTTATGATTTATTTTATCGTCCGGTACTGAGCTGTGAATCGTCCTAAAGTTTTCAATGAAACTGAAGGAAATACCCACTGAAATGTTTCGTGTTCCAACCGGTGCTTACGGGTATGTTGACGCCCCTTACAAGTGTTTTTAAAACCCTTACAAATGGTTTTATGGGAGGTACAGAGAATTATGAAGATGGTAAACCACCCGGAATACCTTGCCCATAAGCAGATCTTAGGCAAACGTTCTGTTCACAACTATTCACCGTGAAACAATGACCACATTTTATCGAAAACAAGTGAGTATACGGGAAAATGAGGAAATCGATCGAAGTGATCGCCAATTCGTTTTCCGGATGGTTGCAGAATTGACAAAATTTCCCCTCCCCAAGAAAACAAAATTTCAGTTAGACTAGGATTACGCAAAAGTAACACAGGCCTACAAAATTTAACTTTTTCTCTGAGGTTTACATAAATTTATGTAAATTATATGATATTTGTTATGCTGATTCAAAAAATAATATCCATTTTTCTGTATCACATAAGGATTTTTTACAATTGTGAAACTAAAAATTTCGAATTTGATACATTTAAAAAAATACTCGTAAATGCAATTTTAAAAACATTCATTGTTTTAATAAAATTTACTTACAAAAATTGCTTGAGAAAATTAAATAAATAATAATGAACTTAGATATATATAAAAAAGAAATTAGATTATAAAAAGTAGACAAATTTAATTTAATTTTCCTTCAAAAGAACGCTTGTGACCTTTAGATTTTAAAATTGGTTCAATGTCTCTTTTTAACCCCTAACAATAATCTACCATCATATTGGCATTCTAGTGTCCTTCATATAGTTTTCCCAGGCCTTTTATATCCCGATGTCCCATGCATTTTAAATCTCTTACCTTGTTCCTCACTCAACGCACCAAGATTTTCAGGAAAATTCTCAAGACGGGGGTGCAAAAAGTGTATTTTTAAGCTCATGTTGCAACCCAGTTCTTTAAAGTTTTGTAGAATTTTTCCACTATCACTGTATAGTTAGGAATCTTGTAATTTCCTAAAAATTTCTGAGTGACGTCTTTGAAACTAACCCATGCTTTTATCTGGATAGATTTAATTTCTTTCCTCAAATTTTTTATCCTCCATTAACAGCTTTTGTCGAATTTTTGACAAACTACTACAATGGACGACAACGAAGATTGGGCCTTTTTGGGTTTATTGTAACATTTAACAATTGTAAAACATATACAGAAAGAAATGCTTCCCCAAATAGGGATTCCAACGGGGGTTACATGACCCTTTTTTACGAGGGCGAGGAGCGAACTGAGAAGCGAAAACTTCTCCCTCTCTACGGGCGTAGCAGCGCCCCCTCTATTCAATTTTTTACAGCTTTATATCTGGGCTGACGAACACACCTTCTTTGATTTTACTTTCCAATAAATGTGGTAAAAGATCATTTAAATATCGAAAGCAATCGCCATTTTTATCCAAAGCTTTGACAAATTGTTTTATCAACACTAATTTTATGTGCAAGGGTGGTAAGAGGACTTGTGTATCCACTAAGTTCTGTCGATCACATTCTTTGATCCTGGATTTAAATTTTTATTTTAGAAGCCATTCTTTCCTTATCCAGAGTTGGTTTTTAGATCTACTATCCCACTCGCATAGCAAACAGACCATTTTTGCTTAGCCACCATGCTGACTTACTACATGGTTAAAATTTTTAAATATCCCCACAATTTTGCCATTTAACTGCTCGATATCTTATTTTAATGAGGAGAAAATCAATGATTTTGTATGATTCTTTTAAAATTTCTGAATGTGCTACAGGAATTGAAGCAAGAACATTATGCAGTAAGACACCATTTGAGCTTATCTTACTAGAATCAATAAATTGTATCCACTGAGATGTATCACGATCAGTGGTAGAAGATAAATGACCTATAAGTCCAGGAATATCTATACAATGTGAATCCAGGAATATCTCCCAATACCCAGGTATATCGATACAAGTGAAGCTGTAAAAAATATCAATAAACGAACAAAATAAACGTGTGTTATTACTGCAATATCAATTAACGAGGATAATAAACGTGTGTAATCACTACACATGCGCGAGTGAAAAAAGTATCTTCAAAAGCAACGAGTCACTGACATAGTGACGCTATCTACAGTTTTATTTTATAATTTTACTTCTTTTAGTGTGTATTGTATTTTATATTTATTAAATTGTCATTTTTCTAAGAAATTGATTTTAAATTCTAGTAACAATGTATTTTATTCGATAATATTTCACATTAATTGTATGATATAGACCCGCTCCATTTTTTTTTATTTGTGAAAATTCTGTGGGGGATGGAAAAAAAACAAATGTAATTTTTGTGATCAGAGTATCTGATTTACTAAAAAACACCTGACATTCTGCAAACCCCAGATTCGTGTTTACCTGTGTAATCAGAACTGCCCTTTCAGGGCATACTCTCTTGCAACAGTTTTCTGCCCAAAATCGAATCGCTATTCTAAAGTTTCCTCCATACATCTAAACCTTGCTATTTGTGTCATTTCTTATATATTCTTAGTCAAATCTGTACTCAAAGATACCTGTATTGTATCAGCAGCAAAGTAAAATCGGAGGTCTTAAGGCTGCTAACCCTACTGGATTCGCTCACCTCAATGTTAACCTATGGAGAAAATGTGTCCAAAGATTGCCGACTTGGATTGAAAGATTTTTTTTTTAATTGTACTCCATAATAGACAAACAAATTTTACACCGGGGGACATTTTTCGCTTAAAAAGTGCAAATAATATTTTAAAATTTCAATTATTCGGGGGGAATCTGGCATAGTGATTTAAACGCTCCTAAATTCCTTTGGTGGACGAAATTTTCAAAACGAATCCTGTTGGAAGGTGCAGAAAAGTTCGGGATATTTGAAAATGCCATTTTTATTGGATTATCAGCATTTATGTAGATGTAAATAATAGACAAATTTTCTCCAAGAGTTAACATTGGAGTGAGCGAATCCAATAGGGTGACTACACAACAGACTTAAGACAGTTGGTAGATGAGGAGCTTACAGTTTAGACATGGCGAGAAATGCAGCTCTGTGTGGAGGGAGATTGGCAGAATATTAAAGAGAGAGGAGTTAAAATGGAATTAATAAAATGAAAAGGAAGCCGTAGCATTCAATCGCATTTTTTTGTAATTACAACAAAAATAAATTGTTCATATTTTGCTTTCCAAATGATTCTCCTTTCCACATAACAGAGAGCTTATGATATAGTTTGAATGTTATCACGCATCAAATCAACCGTCGGCAAGGAAAATACTAAAAACTTTGTTCATATAACTTTTTCATATCGGTTTTATATCTTATCTATAAGCATACTTCAAAACCTGTTAATAATTAAGTTGCAGATAGAGAGATATATCCACTAATTTTATCCAAAGGGGAGAAAGATAATTCTGTGTTGAGTACAGAGTCCAGGATGGTTTTGAGAAACTGGTAAAGAAAGTCACTGTAGAAATTTAGAGTAAAATAACGTTTGTCATGTTATCCATATTGACAGTGACTCAGAGTATAGATTGCTTATTGCTGGCGAATATTGATTCAGTCTTCTGAAATAACTCTATGTGTGCAGTTGAAAATTCAAAATGTCTTTAACAAATTTTAATGTTTAAACAATCGCTTATTTTGCAACTGAGATTTTCTTTTAAAATTTCTTTTAAAATTCATTTTTAAAACGCAGGTTATGTGTATACACAACTTTATTTAATTTTTTAAATATTTTTATAATTATTTAATCACTTACAGAATATAAATCTCATATTTATTTCTCTAATAAATTCCATTTTTGTGCTTTTTGTACTGATTTCATGAGTAAACATGATTAGAAAAGAGAGAGTCTTAAATTTTTATTTTAGAGGCAATGAATCTTTCATTTAAATGTATTTATTTTTATTTGTATGATTCTTTTATCAATTAAAATATAAAAGTTCTCGTGTTGTATGTGTTGTGACATTGCAAAAGCACTGTGGAGTTGAAAAAGAATGGTAACGTAAGTTATATACCATTTACAGTATTAATTAAAAAAATAGTATTAGTAAAAAAATTAAGTCCATGGTAGCAGAGCAAAATCTGGACAAATATATCTTTAGTGCATTACAAGGAGAAAAACAGGTCATTTGAACTCGGGAATCTCTTTTTGTAACCTACTACCTTAAACTATCCGGTAGTGAGTAGGTGTTTTATATTTCTAAAAATATTATAACCGAACAATAACCTACTGCAATTATATCATAGAGCTATATAATTTGCAAGTTTATATTATATATTATCCTATTGTTTAAATATGTTGATAACATACATTATCTTATTGGAACAGGATAATTTTTTGTTCAACCGCTTAGAGGTACACATTATTTTTTTTCTTCCTTCTCTCGGGAAAGTACATAGATAAGACCCACTCTGGAACATGATACTTATTTGGCCCGCGGATACCGAGCCAACTGGGGACTAATGGCAGAAGTTCATACTTTTGGGGGCTGAGTAAGTAATGCTGGGAAATCAACTTAAAAGCAAAAGAGAATTTAATTTGGCGACTTCGACTATGTGTTGAGCCGGGAAAGGATAGGATGCCCGGTTTTTATGGTAGCTTATGTTTTCCAAAGGTATCTGGAATGTCGCTATGCGCGTGAATTTGCATCAGATCAGCTAAAGAATTTAGGGTCGAAGAAGGATCAGATGGATGAACCTAATTTCAATATTACGTGAACATAAAACTTCGGCTTTCGGTGCTGTGGGAGCTCGAATTGAATCCCGACAAGCACCATTAAATACCTCCGTGTCTACGCCGGATACGGGCACGTTAAATCCGTAGACTGGAAAGTCTACGATGTCAGAGAGGATGGAAGAGGGTACGATCCCCCCCCCCCCTCCGAGAGGCCGCATTCAGGTGGCACCTGGCTAAATCGGACTCGGACCCTTCTGGTGTCATTATAAACCGGAGCAGCATCTTTCAGCACGCTAGCTTGTACAGACCTGGTCTGGAATGGAGTAATTACAAGATAAAAAGAACTTTTTATGTACCATGTTTTATTAATTTTCTGTTGAATCATATAAACTTTGCAATTCTATGTATTAATAAATACTTTTTAAAATTTTTTTGATGAATTATCCCATCAACTTGAAAGAAAATGAAGTTAATTGGAAGTTAGCTTGTGTTTAATTTTTCATTCCCGTACCGGCCAATAGATGGCTACACCAGTCTACAAAACAAAATTAACTGAAAATAACTGAAAATTAATTTAATTCTGCTTAAAGATGGCTAAAAGTATTTAAAAATGCATTGTCATCGTGTTCTGAGCTATTCTAAAAGTTTCAAATGTCTAGCTAGTCGGAAAGTTAGTTAAAAATCGATTGCAAGATTTGTACCTGACAAACACACACACAAACACATAAACAAGAAAGCAAGTTAATAAAAACAAGGTAAAAATGGTCTAAAATTTCTTTTTCAGAAGTCCAACCTCTCGAGGCAATGGCAACCTTTTTTTATTTACTCCATGGATAGTGCAATAGATTGTGGTATCGAAAAAGCTACCGCGTTCGTAGATAGCTGAGGCAGTGTGGACCGCCCAAGGTGCCATCTAGCTTGACTGTCCATGGACATGACTACCAACAAACCAATAACAATATCAAGTTACACTGGGAGTGATACCATTTTTTAAAAAAAAATTTTTTATAGATCTAATCAAGAAGCTCAAAGAGCTTGAGAAAGACCAATCGTATATAAAACTTCAATATCAGTGCTTAAGATAAAAAAGTGGTTTCAAATTAACTGATGTATCCTTCATCGGGTTACAGAGCATTAGATACATAACTACTTAACTATTTAATGATCATTTCTATAGGTGTGATAATATCTTGGTTATTAACTGACTGAAGGAATGCCTACAAAACTTGTGAAAAAAAAGGAATATTACAGACTGTTTGCGGAAGTAAAATCTAAAATGTGTTAATTTTATTTTGATTAAACCCAATCCAAATCCTTTCAGATTGCCTTTCATAACGAACCACATATGTGACATGACATAGCATAAAGCACTTGGATACTAGGTTATAAATTGGATACAAGTGTTTTCGTGATCATAAGTTTTTTTTTTTTTTTTTGTGCACTAGAAATGTAAAATATATAGATTGAGAGTCTATAAATAATTTAAATATACAGCACTTTGTTACAAATTTATTTATAAGTTGAACTTAAATTTTAAACTTTCGGTGGGAGAATAATAATTAAGACACTGTGAAAATCACCTTCTCTCAATCATTAGCTTTGTAACTATTGTCATATAAAACACGCAACAAAGGCTATTTCCAATTTTGACATATTCATTGTACAATGTTATTTAATAAACACAAGATAAGTTCGTTTAAATAGATGTATGGTAAAACTTCTATCATTATCTACATTTGTTCTTTTCCTTACAGCTTAAAGTTATTCCTCTAATGGTTATTCACGGATGGCCAGGTTCTATAGTTGAATTCTACAAGATTATCCCCATGCTGACCACACCTCGTCCGGATCACGATTTTGTCTTCGAGGTTGTCTGTCCGTCCATACCGGGATTTGGATTCTCTGAATCGCCTCACCGGAAGGGTAATTTATTTCTCATTATCGTTTTTCTCATCATCCGCCCGGCGCTAAGTGTTTTAATAATTGCTGAAGTCCTGGAGTTTTAACTGCAGGGGGGAAAATTACGAACAGGGATAATCAAGACTGCATTTACAGAGAAAACATTATCTTATAACCTTCTAAATTTTTTAACAATACGATCAGTAAGAAATTTGTGCAGACTCTGTTAGTCACGTTAAAATGCATTTTCGAATAAAAGTCTGAAATGGGGCATTTTTCTGATTCCCATGAAAATGGCTGACTCCATTGCACCAGACAAGACGCAACATAGCAAATTTCGGGGATGAATCCCTGCCGATGAATATGCTACCACCACAGTTTAGTTCGAACACCCTCAGGGGCGACATCGGTGTAGTATGTACCTTCCTCCCACTCCTACAGATCCGACGGAGGGACATTCCGGACAATAGTTTAAAATACATATATTCGGCGCAGACACGAGAGCATTCAGTGGTGCTCTTCGAGATTCGGACCTAGCACTTAGAACTGAATCCCGTTGCGCTCTCCACTAGGCTGTTTGGGGCTTTTGAAAATGGAAGACTCATAGCCCCCTATAAAATTTTTGCAACTAAAAACAAAGATTTTTTCTATGGTGCCCGGTATAAAAGGCTTTAGTCAAAAACAGTGATTTGAATGTACCAAGTTATTGGCTTTTATACCAATCGCAGAACAATAATTTCGACTTGAGTCTTTTGTATAAAGAAACGTACTTTTGTATACAAAATTGAAAGACTTAAGCCGTTTATACAAGTCAAAATATTTTTGTTGTTTTTTATCAATACTAACAAACATCTAAATATCACTTTTTTGACTTTGGCCCTTACCGGGCACCATAGATTTATCACCGAGGAATCCTTGGCCTTCTTAACACGAATAATCTTTTAAAATTTTGTTGTGATTTTTTCATGCTTTTAAAATATTTCCGTTTCCTACCCTATTCAGGATTTAGTGCCAGAGCCGCTGCGAGGGTTTTCCTTACACTAATGGAGCGCATAGGACATAAAAAGTTTTACGTTCAGGGAGGTGATTGGGGATCGGCTATCGCTCAGCTGATGGCCCGATACTATTCCCCGAGGTAAGCAAACGGAAAATAATTCGTTATATTACTAAAAGGATCGTATTATAATCATTTTACTTGCATTCGCCATTGTTTGAAACTAATTTTCGAAATTTACGAAACATTCACTTTTGACAACATGTTGAGCTTAATAATATGATCGCTCATATTAAACTCTGTAATGATTTAGCTTTAGCAAAACAATTACTAACAGTGGGAAAGCCCTTATAGACTAACTTGTTCAGTACTCAGTACTGATGTCAGTCAGGCGTTTAGGTTTTTTTTTTTTTTTTTTTGGGGGGGGGACTGCGATTTTGATTATATTGAACATAAATAAATCGAAATTAAACCAAATTGTTTATTTTTACCACGTTTTTATTAAATCGCTTTCTTGTTTGTCCAGTACAAATCTTGCAATCGATTTTTAACTAACTTCCCGACTAGCTACACATTTGAAACTTTTAGGATAGCTCAGAACACGATGACAATGCATTCTTTTAATACTTTTAGCCATCTTTAAGCAGAAAAATTCGCAAGGTGGAGCTTCGATCGAATTCAATGCTTTCACTTTTGCGTAACGGCGTTTGACGATTTTGAAAACAGAATACATGTGAACTTAGTTTGTTTACAAAAATATTGTGCGAAAAAATTTTAAAAATTATAAAAGTTAGCAGTTTATAAAGTCTGTGGATAGTGGAAACGACTAAAAAGTGATTAAAATTAAATAAAAGAAAGTGAAACAGAATAATTAAGTGAAGGTTTATGCAATTAAGAGAGAAAAGGAGGGAAAAATAAAAATAAATACAAGTGAAAAATAATTAAATAGGAATATATTAAAATTGTGATTTGGCGAAATAAGAGGTCTTTCCAGTAAAATTGGAGCAGTCAAACTCTTCGACGCGCAGTCCTTCCAAGGTTCTAACTCGGTTTATTGCGACGTAAGCCTGTCCCTCGGCGAAGAGTTTTTATCCGAGGTACAGAACTGCGTGGTTCACGGTACATCCTTGCATTTTGTGCACAGTGCAGGCCGGTCATTTTCTTTCAATTGATTGGATAATTCATCAAAAAACTTTTAAAAAGTATTTATTAAAACATAGAATTGTCAAGTTTATATGATTCAACAGAAAATTTAAAAGCCTGGTATATAAAAAGTTCTTTTTATCTTGTAATTATTTAAACTGTGTTCTTTGGAGAAAACTCGTTTGTTTATAGATTTATTTTTCTTTGTCTAAAACACTGGTTCTTCCCCGGTGGTTCGCGGACTGCATGTGGTCCGGGAGAAGCAAATAAGTGGTCCGCGAAATCAGCCTGGTGAAAAAAAAAGTTTTCATCGTTTCAAAACGACCGCGAGTTTAACAATTTTATAAAATTTTGAACAATTTTTCCGTTTCTAAATTTTTGTTCATATTCTAAAAATTCCTGTATTTCTTCTGTTTCCTGACGTTTTGAATTTGAAAAAAATAAATCCCTACTCTGCTTTAAAATCCCTAATGTATTTTCAGTGACGTAGAGTAGAGGGTAACGGCAATTTTGCAGTTGGTAAAGCAAATGCATGCGCAAAAATCTCATTCATTTTTTAAATTTTCATAAGCTTTTATGTTTAGTATTTAAGTTTATTTTACGTTATATTTGTTATTCCTATTAAATTTATTTGTAACTTTTTATTAAAGTTATTGATCACAAATAGCATGTTTATTCAGAAAATTAAACCCACTTTTGCTTCTCAAAGGGCTGGTTGGGATTTGGGCCCCAACAATCAATATATATAAATATATATATATATATATATTAATATATAATATGTATATATGTATATATAATATATATATATATATATATATATATATATATATATATATATATATATATATATATATTAATATATAAAAGTCAAACCTCCATATATCGAAGTAGCAAAATGCCGGAAAATAATTCGATATATAGAATTGATCTTAGTTTTATAATTCTCCTAAAACATTAAAATTAAAGCTAATTTTCGTATACGAAACTCCATTTCCAATTTATATGCGAATCACATTAAATGAAAGTTAATAACCAAAAAATAAATTAATGTGAAAGATTTATTGAGTATTATATACCTTAAAAAAAACAATAATCCAGTTAGTGGTTACAGTGATCAAAGTTACATTCTTTTAAAAAAAACTACGAATATCTTGCTGAGCAGCCAGTTTTGCGTAAAGTTCATCAAAGAAATGCTCGCGTTTATTCAGTCCATTAAAAACTTCATCAGGGACGTTTTCCATGAATTGAAGACCACGAAGTATTGTTTTCAAACGCCAAAAATTTGGAGATTTTATTCTAAAGTGGAATAAAATGTCCATGTATGTCGTGAAAAAAATTTCGATATAAAGAGATTTTTTCGATATATAGAAACAGTTTTTCTATGTAATGAACCTGGAGATTTGCTAACAGTTCGATATATAGAATATTTCGATATAGGGAAGTTCGATATATGGAGGTTCGACTGTATATATATATATATATATATATATATATATATATATATATATATATTCTAGTGATCCGTGATCAATAAAAGGTTAACATCGATTGGTTTAAAACAAGTATTTTTGTATTTTTGTGATGATGCATGTTCTCTTCCATAAATGACTTAGTTGAATATTTCTTTCTTGCATAAGATAAAGCCATTTACAGATATTTTTCTTGAATTTCAGAGTCATCGGTCTTCACATAAACATGTACATAAGCGGTCTCAGGCCTTGGGAGGCTATTAAGTATGTGGTCATCGCTTTTTTCCCTTTCCTGGTCAGCAAAAGTGAATACAAAATTGCATTCCCCATCAAAAGGGTTCTGAAAATGGCATACCTCGAAGGTGCCTATTTTCACATGCAGTCTACAAAGCCAGATACGCTCGGTGAGAAAGTTCTTTTTTTTCTGTTCAGCTTATGATAAAAGTAATACCTGGGAATCAAATTAGTAGGTCTTCTGTGCGTTATGTAAACACCTTTATTAAATGTTATACTCTTATTGCTGAATTTAATTTAAAGCTATATCTATGATGCCCGGTATAAAAAGATTAAGTCAAAAACGGTGATTTTTAGATACTTGTTAGTATTGATAAAAAAAAAATATTTTTACTGGTATAAAAGGCTTAGATCTATAAATTTTGCATACAATATTACATTTCTTGTTTCATAATCAAATTTTCATTCCAGTTAAAATATTTTTGTTTTTGTTTAATTATCAATACTAACAAGCATCTAAAAATCATTGTTTTTGACTTAAGCCCTTTATACCAGGCATCATACATATATTAGTAGAATAGGAAATTAACATTTAAGCCAAACCCTGTCGTGACTTTAAGAAATTCACCGGTTTGTATTGCTCAAATTACACCTAAACAAATACATACTTTTTAGTTTCGCCTTTTTTGCATCTCAAAGTAGATCTTTAAGAGAACTAGACGTGTTTTTTTTCTTTTTTAATTTATTAATTTCAAAAATTATTTTAATTTTCTATTGTTAGACGCCATTACTTTGTACTTTAAAAATTAACTTCTAAAAATATTAAATTAAAGAAAACACTTTTTATAAACCTCTACTTTCAGATGCATAAAATAGCAATAAAAAATATCAGTATTTTTTCTGTCTTTTCCTAATAAAAGACAATAAAAATATTTAGGCAATACCCCTTATTTTAGCATGAAGATAGACGATGTGCATGGTTAGTTGATTACCCCACTTCAAAGTAACATATCCTATAATTTTAAAAAATCATCTTTTTTTTTTTTCAACCGTTTTTACCACTGGGAATCTCTTCTAACTCAACACACATAAAAAAGTAATTAAATCTATTTCAAACTGATTGATATTCATCTACTGAGCTTTTTTTTTTAGTTGGTTCAAATATTTTGTTATCAGGATGCATTATTAGGGCCTGTTCACATAGAATTCTTCAGCGTCAGCGTTAAAATTTTAACCAACCATATACCATCATTGACCCATTTAACCAATCAGCGCCAACGGAATCTTTAACGCTGACGGATTCTATGTGAACAAGCCCTTACTCTGTCAAAGGTATAATTGTTCAGTCGGTTACTATGCATTTAAAATAATCAAATGGAAACGTTACAGAAGTATTTAAATCTAAAGTCTCAAGTTGCTATTGCTAGACGAGGATTATGCTATGGATACATAATTCAATCAGTGCATAACTTGTTGTACAACAAGACCATCCATCACCTGTTGGATCTCCCAATTTTCATTATGAAAGTTATTATAATGACGGTTTGTTTTACGGAAATTTAATTCAGCATTGAAATCCAATCCTGTTATATGTAATTCAAGAATTTGAATTTATTGTTACTTTTTTGTTGTTGTAAAATAACATCTGTTCTCTAGGAGAATGATTTCGAGGCAAACATATTCGATTGATTTCTCGTCTTTCAAGAGAATGCATTTTTTGTGTAAAATTCGGCGGGGGAGGGGGTAGTCTGTCTTAGAGTTGCATAGTGACCTATTACCGAGTGACTTTTCTTTTCTCATAAAAATAGAATGATTTTTGTGTAAAAAATAGATTTTCCTTTCAACCGTCAACAACGAAATTTGAAAGCGAGTCCGTCATCTTATATGTAAACTTTATGATAAGTGTACTGTAAAATTTAATAAAAATTACCCATAACTTTTTAATTCTTGGCTCTGTGATAACGAAACTTTTTTTTCATTCCAAGGGTATAACGTTTTTACAGGCATCACTCTGTGGTATACCATTTGGTTTCATATAATTATTAATCTTTATTTTTGGTTTCATATAACTACTAATCTTTACATTACTAAAACTACTGACACAATCAGTAGATTTAGTAATGTAAAAATTAACATTTTACTTGAAAATACTATTTATGCAACTGGGAAAATAAATAATGTTAATACTCTGTATCAATCTATGAAATGTATATAAAACTTACTCACATTAAATGCTGATACTGACATGAGATGTTTCTTACATTTTTCCGGGATCCCTGTATGTTTTTTCTTCAACTCTGTGGTAGTTACATACTTTTAACTAATTGCTATATTCTTATTGCCTAATTTAAAGCTAATTTCTCTTTATATGTGTGTATGTGTGTATGTGTATATGTGTATGTATATATGTATGTATATATGTATGTATATATATATATGTATATGTATGTATATATATATATGTATATATATGTATATATATATATGTATATATATGTATATGTATATATATGTATATGTATATATATGTATATGTATATATATATGTATATGTATGTATATATATATGTATATGTATGTATATATATATGTATGTATATATATATGTATGTATATATATATGTATGTATATATATATGTATATGTATGTATGTATATATATATGTATATATATGTATGTATATATATATATGTATATGTATGTATGTATATATATATGTATATATATGTATATGTATATATATATGTATATGTATGTATATATATATGTATATGTATGTATATATATGTATGTATATATATATGTATGTATATATATATGTATGTATATATATATGTATATGTATGTATATATATATATGTATATGTATGTATATATATAATGCTAAAACTTATTGAAATTCTTTCATTTTTATTATCTTATTTTGTATTTACCCTCTCTACTGTGCACTAAATAACAAAATTTTGCATAAAAAGTAGACTACCGGAGAACTCTAGATACTTCGTGATTTAAAACGCTTTTAGCTGTTTAGTACCATTTTTTCTGCCTTCCTTTATTTGAATCTCAACACTATCGTTTTTTTTTTTTCGACTGCAGGTTGCGCCATGGCTGACAGTCCTGCTGGAATGGCTGCTTACTTACTGGAAAAATTCTCTTACGCCACCAACCCTGAGTATGTTAAGCTGGAAGACGGGGGTCTGACCGAAAAATTTACCTTGGATGAACTGCTCACGACCATCATGCTGTATTGGCTCAACAACAACTTCACTGCGGCTGCACGTTTCTACAAAGAAAATTTAATGGATATATACAGAAGGCAGCACGAAAAGTTAGTCTCTGAATTTTTTTTCAGATAACTTTTGATAAAAAGCCAGAAGTAAAGTATCCTTGAGTAATTCACATGCTTCCATGCATCAATTCATCAGCTATACGTTGAAATGATGTAGATTAGGGAGTGTTACTTACACACACACACACACACACACATATTACGACACACGCCCATCCACACCGCGAATTTGCTCCCTAATGTCAGCCTTGTCCTCGGACAAGCGGGAATCGAACCCACAGCCTTAACCTGGCTGTAAAGGTACTCAGAAAATTTCCGTGACCCAAACCACTGCGCCACCCGTATGGCTCATAGATACATACATACGAACACACACATAAATATGTGCGAAGAGAGAGAAAGTGAGAGAGAGGACGGAAAGCTACTAGCTCAGTGCATAGCCAATCTCGAAGCGCTTAGCACCGATGCTCACACCAGCATATATGAAATTTAGTTTCTTTTTACCGCGTGATCCCCTGTAGGGCCATATGCTCAGACGTCATACAGAAGGAAAGTAATGTAAATTTCATGTTATTTGCATGTTTCCTTCAGGGTGTTGCATTTACAGTGGCCAGCAGTGTGTATATATATATATATATATATATATATATATATATATATATATATATATATATATATTTATTTGGCATTAATTGCATTCATTGACCGTTGTATTTAATATGAATGTACTCCGTAGCGAAGTGCGGGTTTTCAGCTAGTTAGCGTATAAAAAAAAAATTAATTCAGAGGATTCTCGATCTATCGTTTTTCAAGGGACTGACTGAACTGAACGATAAATGCGGGAAAACAATAGATGGGGGAACATAAAAAATTAGTATGATCGTAAAAATTTTCGAATCTGCAAGTACACAATAAATTTTTAAGCATTATTGGTAACGCGTAGTTTTTTCTGATTAATAAGTGTTTTCAAAATACCTATCTATGGCTACTTAGATGATTATAAATAGCAAACTGACAATTGCTGAAACATTTCTTGGTAGCAAAAAGTTTTTTTTCCCCTTCTTCCGATTAATATAAAAATGTGGTTAGTGTATTCTTGTACATTATGTACTTCCGTAAATAGAACCCATGAAATGAAAACACTGCGTTGAAATATAATTTTATAAATTAGTATTAAAAATTAATACAGATTTTATCACATCCATATAAATATCTGTTAAAGTATGTAAAATATGTTAAATATGTTTTGAAGCACATATTAATATAATCATACTATAAGCTGAAAAAAAATACAGACATAATTAAGTCTTCATTTACTAACAAGAACATTAAATTAACAGAAAAATATATCAGGTTTATTTATTATAGTTTGAAATATTTTTTGAATATATATATTTATTATATTTTGAAAAGGATTTGTTTAATACCATCACTTTAAAAGTTAAACCACTTGAAATAAACGATGATTCAGGGAACGGTCGGTCCAGATTCCACTGCATTAGGAAACGTGCGATACGTTTGTTTTTCTCTGATTGAAAACTAGGAAAGTTAGCATAGGGGAGCCCCTTAGAATGCAGTACCTAGAACCGCGGACTTTCTTTTGTCCATGGCAATATTTTTCTTAATAGTTCTAGATAAAGTCCTGCTTGTATTTTTCCCTATGCTTTCATCGTGCTTGAGATAGTAAAAAGATTAACCCCAAACTTTTGCTTTCAGAGTTCCCGTATATGTCCCCAGTGCTATTGCTGTGTTTCCCAATGAAGTGCTGATGTTTCCGAAGACCTGCATGTCGGAACAAATGAAGAACATCGTCTCTTACAACATAATGCCTCGTGGCGGGCATTTTGCTGCTCTGGAAGAACCGCAGCTCCTTTCGGACGATGTCTGGCAGTTTGTGAAGACTGTGGAGAGCTTAAAATGAGAGAGAACATTCCTCGTCATTCCAGAATGAACTGTGGATTATGTTTGTACTCGTTGCCAAAACTACTGATAATCAAGGATGCTACTATGAACATACAAACCAATGCTGTATATGTTTGTATTGTTTAAACTTGCTGCTGCATCCAAAACATCGGAATGCTTGGGATAATCTTCCTTTTTTTTGGGGGAAAAAAGAGACTACTTGTCGGTTTTTCCCTTTTTAATTTCAATGTATTCATGTTTGAGGGATTATTTTGTAATTACGGTAAAATAGTAATTACTGTAATTTGTAACTTTGAGAACAAAGAACTGATTTTTCTTCATAATCATCAAAGTAATTTCTTGTGGGTGTCAATTTGCAGAAAAAATAGCGATTCAAAGCCAAGATACATGTTCATCCATTCCTTTGTCTTCTTCCATTCCTTTTGTAAATAGTTACAAATAACTACTTTTCTGTGAACGTCGTTGTTGCAACAATTTTGTTTTAAAGTCAGTACTAACCGAGTATTGTATATACTTAATCAGGCGTTTGTCGGCTGTATTTTGAGAAAATATCTTTTTGGAAGTAAGTTGTTTTGTATGATTTAAGGTTCAAGGTTTTTGTACTTTTGTAATCCTGAAAACAGGGATTTGTGATGTAATTTTTGTCAAATAAAAGTAAAAGCTGAAAATGCTGTCTTAATTATTTGTTCATCCGTTTTGTAAATAATGATAAGCTTAATTAACTTTAGTCGGTATATACAGTAAAATCAGTTTTTAATTGCCTAAATGTTTATATTGTTTTCCAAAGAAATTAAGTTATCGTTCTGAAATCAAATTAAGATTGTTTAATATCCTCATGCTGAATGGGTAAAAGCTATGTCTGTAGATAACGGGAAAATTTCATGTAATTAAAGTTTCCCGAATCACATTTCCACTTTCAACAATTGAATATTTTCTAACACTTTTTTTTAATTGTTGTAAAGACATTCCGATACCGATATGCAATTACAATAAGCATTACTTTCAGTATTCTTTTATTTACTATGAGTGTATGAGTGCACATCAGCCTTTCATTAAATCAGAACAAAAAGTTCAAATAAAATTATTTTTATTCGATATTTTCAAATATCAACTAGACAGGATTTCAGTTTACCAACAAAAATCTGCTTCGTTTTATTACATTTTAGAACATTTAGTGTTGCTGGGTTTACATTTTATGGTAAAAAAAAAATGTGCTTTAGATTAAACATAACCCGCAAATTTATTCAAGGGTCGACGCGAAAGAATACCTGAATTAAAAATATTCCTTTCTTAACCAGTACATCTAGCATATCGCGTAAACTATCAAAGGTATAAAGAATTTAAATTTTCCAGCATTTTGTTTAAATTGTTAAATATATGTTACTAGTTCTTTTCCCGGCGTTGACCGGGTATTTGTGACATCTCGGTTTATCAGTCATTTTGGACATTTTATTTCTACACCCCCACACCTTCTCACCCCAGTATGCCGATGGGGGTTGAACTTGCACTTAAACCAGATTAGGAGTGTTACTATTTATCTCAGTGACCCCGAAAACTATGGATTTGACTCTAATATCAGTCGTTTTCGATTATTTTTACATGTCACCCCTTTCCCCCACCCCTAGGGGTGTCTTACCCCCCCCCCCAGGGTTTTTTTTGTTTTTTTGTTTGTATATTGTAAGTGTACCTGGCAAAAGTTTGGTTGAAATTGTTCCAGGTGTTCCAGAGTTATGCTGGAATATACATACGTGCATACATTTATATATAGATTGATAGATTTGGGAATGAAATATTAAAAAAAATGAATCCTGAATTTAATACAGTTTTTTATTTAATTTTAGAAAAAAAATTGTGTTGTAACAGCATGCAGAAAATTCAAAAAGACTTTTTTAAAACCCATTCGCTGTTTCGGCTTAGAGCTTTTTGCTCAATTTGCAATTTCTAAGATCATTGACAGATAACACAAATTCTATATATTCTGTGAGATATCTTAATAATTGAGGCGTTGTGTTATCAGTTATATAACTGCGGTTCTATGATTGCTAACATAGAATATAACATCTTTTATTCTGAGAAGAACCCCCGTGAAATTGCGTGTAGGGGAAGGGAGTATGATTATTACCCGCTTTTTGTTTCAATATTATCTTTCCACGGAAAGTTTAAATTATTTACGACATAAGTATAAATTTCCTTAAAATAATTTTTTTTAATTATATTGTGTACATTTAATGGAGTGCAGGACACTAAATTATTTGTAAAAAACCACATTTTTCTTTACAACGAACAGAGGTTTTTCAAGATTTGCCTCTTATAAAAGGGTAGATCTAAAATTCCTAGCAAATTAGCTCTGTGAAATTTTCAAAAGCTTTCCTTTCTTCCATTTCCATCACACTGACCTGTTCCTTAGACTAAAGATACTAGAAATATTTTCTCTTGAACAGAATTTCTCTAAAAAAAAGAATTTTTTTATCTTTAAAGACATTAAAAATTTTGCAGATAATTTTTTTAAATATCATGACGGAAAAATTATGATGAAATCTTTTGTATTCACGAAATGAATTTTTTTTTTTTTAATCGAGCAATCGATTTAGCAGGTGCATAAAAAAACTAGATATACATTAAAATGTAAACTTTTATTGTTTAACTAAGTTTCAAATTGTTCATAATTTTTTTAATTAATATATATATATATATATATATATATATATATATATATATATATATATATACGGCAGAGAGGTTTTTATACCAAACAACTTTTGAAGAGGAAATCGTTACAAAAGGTGTGTAATTATTTAAAAATTAAATTTTGTGCTAGAGACCCCGTGAAAATACACAAACATATGTATAAAATAAATATCCTTATATACTCGTCCTAAATCTAGCATTTAACAAAATTTTATTCGTTAGCTATTAAAATTTGCCACGAAAAAATATATTTTCGATATTGAAAAAAGAATTAATGAGAATAAAACAGATACATCTAAGATATTGTTTTTATGCTTAAAGTTTAAATTACTCTCTAATTTTTTTACAAAAAAAATTATATATAAAAGACTTTTTAGAAAAAAATGAATATATATTCGTTATTATTGATTGTATATTTATCTAATTAATCAGCGAAAGAAAATTAATTAATTAATTGAATTGAGACAATCTAAAGGTGAATAATCCGTTTGTGTTCCTACTATTTCTTTTCTTTTTCTTTTTATTTTTAGATTTTTTTTTTTAATACTCTATTTCTACTTGTCTTTTCGCCCCCGGATCGTAAAATTTTCCTACCAAATCTCCTTGAAGCTTTTAGTTTCCCGAGGCAGCAATAGATGGCGTAAGTTGTAGACAAACAGATTTGCTCCTAGTTGAATTTCGTATTCTAACTATTTTAATGACAGGAAGATGGCAGTAGTTGTATTATGCTGTAAGGAAAAAATAACTTATAGTAAAAGATGAGAATTTCTTCGGTGTTTTACTGAGAAAACAAGTTTCCGTTTAAACGCGATTTTCTGCGGTTAGGGTCGCTATTCGTTCAACGAAAAGTACAAGGCATATCGTCAAATTTATTCTCACATCTACAACTACACAATTTTTAAGCATTATTCATGACACGTGGGTTTTACTGATTAATAAGTGTTTTCAAAATACTTTTGGCTGCTAAGGGGATTGTGCATAATAAAATAACAAATGCTGAGCATTTCGTGGTAACAAAAATGGGTGTTTTTTTTTTCAGATTAATATAAAAATGAAGTTAAAAATAACATATCGTAAAAGAAGTACAGTTTAGTTTGTGTATTCTTGTACATTATAAACTTCGGTATATAGAGCCCATGGGATGAAAACACTGCGTTGAAATATAGTTTCTTCTATAAATTAGTATTAAAAATTTTTCTTACATTTCTGAGATCTCATCCATAGAAATATCTTTTAAAATAGAATATGTAATATATTTTTGAAGCATATGTTATAAACATAAAAGCTAAGGAAAAATACGATACATGATTAAGTCTTCATTTAGCAACAAAAACATTAAATTAACAAAAAATATTTCAGGTATTTATTATATTCTGAAAAGAATTTGTTTAATACCATCACTTTAAAAGTTAAACCCCTTGTTTCGGCGATTGGTAATGTTGACGCTGCTAAATATGAGATATTACCCTTGTGTTTGAATAAAATTTTTCTGTCTAATTTCACAATTTTTTTTAAATATTAACCTTTTACTGAATAGACCTACTATTTTGATAATACAACAAAAAAAATGTGTATCCATTTCAATTAGAATATTTGTAATTATTTTAGCTTTCTACAGTCTTATTAAAATTTCTCTTTAGATATACATATACATGCTAATAGCCACATTAATGAAGAAATCTGCTGAAACAAAGCAACAAAATGACAAAACTGCAAGAAAACTGATGCTGATTTCAGTACTACCTTGTGTGTGTGTGTGTGTGTGTGTGTATACAGTGAAACATCTGTATGACAGTCAGTAATGTTCCGAAAAAAGTGGACCTTGTGAGAGGTGGCTGTGGAAAAGGGGTTTCTTCTAGCAAAAAATGCAAAAATATGTAATTATGACACCTTCATAAATGCTGTAAGATAGAGTAAAAGCAATGCACACTTTTAAAAGCTAGGTTATTTTAATTAAACTAGATAGAACTGAGTTTCGTATTAAAAAAACTGCTTTTTTAAAAATTTTATTATTATCATTATTCAAATTAGAATATTTATTTCGCAGAATTTCATATTCAATTTTAAAGTAAAGTTTTTCAAAAATTTCTGATTGTTTTTTAACGTCAAACCCAAAATCCCGAAAATAGGTAAAATCATCGTATTTAGATCTTCTTACTCTAAATCTTCATCGCTGCTCTCTGGATCAGACTGATGACTCACTGAAAATTAAACGACATCGAAAAATTCCCGAAGATAATATGTAAACCGATCAGTAAATACGTATTGGTTAACTTAAAGCTATTTAAATTAGTACATAATTATTTCTACTTATCGTAATCCTTTTTCAATCGATTTTCCCAACATTCTTTATATATATATATTGATTCTTTCCTTTTCAACCGTTTTTTTTTTTTTTAATGGGTAATGAGATGGTTTTTTTTTCTAAGAATCTGGATGCGGGAATTTCTGAGAAAGTGGCAGGGAAAAGGAGAGTTTCAGTGAACTTCAAACGTATTCATGTTGCCAATTGTCTTGAAAGAGGAGTATCCGCTGAATGGGGACTAAAATAACAATAGCTCTATGGAGCCTTAAATCGGTTTTGAAAAAATATATCTTTTAAGAGGGGTGGCCATCTAGAGAAGTTTCACAGTGTATATATATATATATATATATATATATATATATATACACAAAGCGTAACAGGATGAAATCTAAAATATAAAAGTGTTTCTCCTAATAAGTAATATTCAATGAGCGTCTCTTTTTAAACAATCCAACCACTATCTCTAAACAGAGGGTTGTTTTTAGAACACAATCTTGAAGATGAATGCATCCTAACAGTGGAAGAACCTTCAAACAAGTTGGGAAGAATATTTAGCAAAAGGTACAAAATGAACAAAGAAAACCAAATATTCAAACAATGTTGTCGGAAGCACGTTGAATCAAGAACAACATTGCAACCACGAATAACACATTTTGTGAAGGGATGTCATTGAAAATAACAACTCTAGGCATTGCCAGAATATTTCTATTGGCAGAATACCAACCGTGAATCTAGGAATCTTTGCTCTGAAACTAGGTCCTGTCCGACGGTCGTTACAGTGGTGCTTGACCCTCCGAAAGAAATGATTAATACATGACAGTTAATTTATTGAATAATAAAAAATAGTAATTAAATATCTTGAACTCAACGACCTGTATCGTAATCTTTAAGGAAGAAAGTGAGGAAAATCGCTGAAAATAACCCTTCTTCATATTACGGGAACAATTATGTACGTAGAAAAACAGCTCTTGACCCGGGTTTAAACCCTGGTCTTTTCAGATGGTACTTACAGTTTCCAGCAATACAGTCTTGAGTGGAGAACCATCAGAGGTGGATTTCCGCGTAGCCGGAGGAGGTAGAAGCCCCTGGGGCCCCCAAATCAACCAAATAAGTTTAGTTATTCACATATTTAAAAAATATATTTAGGTAGTCACTACTGTGTACACTGTGAAGGCAAAAACATACAATTTCGCTTGGAAATTCGTAGAATTGGGGTCCGACGCCTGTATAATTATTTAACGAATGTTTGGGAACTCCGGAACGGCATAAAGATAAGGGTATAAGACTATAACCTGGTGGATATAAGGATATAACTTATACCTGAACCGACTTCGACACCCTTAACCTGACCCCAGAGTCCTTGTCGTCTCTATGTTATTCTTATCTCGATGATCAGTACCTTTATTTAGTCATTCGTTTTTTGAGTGCGTTGTGGAGTGCTGTGTTTTTATTGCTTTTTCTATTCAATTTGCTTAATATAATAAGCTATCATAATAAAAAGCTCAATTATTATGATAGCTTTATCTATATATACTAGCTGAAAACCCGCACTTCGTTACGTAGTACATTCAAATTAAATACAACGGTCAATATATGCAATTAATGCCAAAATAGATAAATAAATAAATATATATATATATATATATATATATATATATATATATATATATAATAAACACGACTATCAATGTATGCAATTCATGTAAAAATAAATTATGTATTGATAAAAAATCGGGAGGGATATTTTTATAGACAAAATAATGTAGAAGAAAATGTTCAAATTAAATCTAATAGGACATACTAAAGAATATAGTACAGTTAATATAGTACAGTTCGAAGAAAATAATATCTTTTACTGTATTTTAATATTTTTTTGGATAATGTCCAATCGTCTACCGAATTATCAAGAAAAAAAATTTTTTTTTGTCTATTGCGTTGTTATACATGTGACGATTAATTTATTTAAAGCACCAGAAAAAGAAATCACGTGATCAGCATTTAATAAATTAAATTCTAAAAATTAATCTTTAAAAATTCACCAAAAATCAGAAAATGGAGGTAAAGATTCGAAAAAGATTTCATCTTAAAGGAATTTTTATGATCTTTCTCGTGATGTAAATTTTACAACCCTCGTATTATTATTTTAAATGCAAAATTGAAAAAAGTTACAAAAACAGCTTAAAAATTTAATTTAAAAAAATCTAAGAAGAATTTTTCAAAAATCTTTCTTGGTGCACCCATAAACTATAAGAAGAATCGCCATGCAAAATTTCAGCCCTTTAGATCCAGAGGTTAGGTCTGTGCGTTATATGTCAGTTAGTCAGTCAATCAGTCAATCACTCAGTTACGGAACTGTTTTATCTATATATATATAACAGTTCCGTAACTGACTGACTCACTGACTGACATACAACGCACAGACCAAACCGCTGGACCTAAAGAGTTGAAATTTTGCATGGTGATTCTTTTTATAGTGTAGGGGTGCACTAAGAAAGATTTTTGAAAAATTCTTCTTAGATTTTTTTAAATTAAATTTTTAAGCTGTTTTTGTAACTTTTTTCAATTTTGCATTTAAAATAATAATATGAGGGTTGTAAAATTTACATCACGAGAAAGATCATAAAAATTTCTTTAAGATGAAATCTTTTTTGAATCTTTACCTCCATTTTCTGATTTTTGGTGAATTTTTAAAGATTAATTTTTAGAATTTAATTTATTAAATGCTGATCAAGTGGTTTCTTTTCTTTTTGTGATACTTTAAACTAATTTTGCGTCACGTGCATAACAACGAAACATGCATTAAAATATTTTTTTTCTTGATAATTCGGCAGACGATTGGACATTATCCAAAAAAATATTAAAATACAGTAAAAGATATGTTCCTCAAACTATACTATATTCTTTAATATGTTCTATTAGATTTAATTTGAATATTTTCTTCTACATTATTTTGTCTATAAAAATTTCCATTGGGATTTTTTTATAAATAAATTTTTCTGTTTTTTTATACCAATTGCATACATTGATCGTTGTATTTATTTTATATATATATATATATATATATACAGAGGCTGTTCACACATTTTTTAGACGATGTATATTGTATTCACAAAACTAAATTACATAAAATTCTTTTGTTTTAAATGTTCTATTGACATCCCTTATTCTGAACTATCTTTCGACACCGCAATTTCCAGGATAATAATGCCTTTGAAGTGTCAGAAGAGGTATTCTATCCCATTCCTCCTGAACAGCTTTCCAGAGTCCTGTAAGGGTTTTGGGACAACTTTTGGATAATGCAGATTTTAAAAGTCCGAAAGCACAAAAATCCATAGGTGATACATCGGGAGATTTAATAGGGATATCAGTGAAGGGTATGGCCTTGATACCAGTTTTTTGTTCCATTTCTTTTAGGAAATTTACAGTGGATTTTGATGTGTGACTGCTAGCTTTGTCCTGATGGAGTCTCACAGATTGATGGCACTGTGGGTAAAGCGATGGTATTTCATTCAGAAAAATTGGCGATAAAATATGTTCCTGATAGTATTTGGAGTTAATCTTGACATTTTTTTCCACTCTCTTTATTTTTTACTTGCCATTATAAGAAAAACCAGCAACAATCATGAATCCCTTAGAAAAACTTTCTTTCGATTCTTTGAATCAGGTATTTAAATTTTTTTCTCCCCCTTTATGATAATAAATGGCTCTTTTTTTGTTGCAGTCATTTAAATACACCCATGATTCATCTATTGTGTTAATTGCTTTCCATTTTTCTTTGGATAAGTATTTCTCATATAGAATTCTGCAGCGTGTCCTGCGTTCAGCGATATGATTTGGAAGAAGACGATGCACATTGCGTTTTTTCGCTTTCTTAAGATTTAAATCAACGTTTATCATTTTGTTTACAGTGGACACCGAGCATTTTAATGATTTGCAACTGTCCTTTGACTAGGGGGATTTTCTTTTAACATTAAACAACGTACCTTTGCAATAGTCGAAGATGTCCGTTTTTTCCTTGGATATTTGTTTGGAATTTTTGTCCCACTTGAGGCTCCAATTTGACGTATTTTTCCTTTCTTGTTGACGATATTACCTATCGACGCTTTAGATATCACAAAACCATGACTCTCACATCGTTTATGGATAACGGAGTATGCATATTTCTCTTCGGAAAGAGCATAAATGTAGCCTTCGAACCACTGCTTTGTTAAAAACGCCATTTGAATAAACCAAAAAACTTTCAAGCCGTAGACGATAATTTTGACTTTAAAAACATAGTACAATTGCAATTATTTCTTTTGCAGCAAACGATTTTTTATTACCGTTTACCAAAATCGTCTAAAAAATGTGCGAACAGCCTCTGTATATATATACATTTTTTCATTAATTACATACATGGACCGTTGTATTTAGTTTGAATGTATCCCATAGCGAAGTACGGGTATTCAGCTAGAATTGTATAACCTTTTAACTACGCAATAAAAATATGAACGTACAATTCCGAGACTCTCTTAATTGAAGTGATGACATCCGGCTTGCATCATAAGAAACTAAACTTTAATAATATTTTAAAAGGTGTTCTTTTTTTTTGTTATATTGTTCTCATTATAAAAATGAAAATTTCAAAAAAAATTCAAATGTCTTTTTTGTATTTAACTAAGTGAATTAATATTTAAAAACATCAGATGGGAACCCAAATTTATTTCCGCCTCGGGCTCAGGAAATGCATAATCCAACACTGTGGACCATACAGTGAAAATACACATTTTGCTTACGGGCACGGGAACAAATTTTGCGATTCCCTCTTTAGAACGGGAAATTCCATACCCCCTTTGTAAGAATTACATTAAGGGTTGTTATATACATTGCTGGCCACCCAATTGCAACACCAAGAAAGACAAGAGATATCACAACAAAATTTATTTTGTAGATAACATGTTGACCAAGTATCAAATGATTAAATTTATAGACTTCTGTGAAGTGTGTTTCCTGCCAAAATCAGTAGCCAGAGTAGCCGTCATTGTTGGAGATCACCGCTGCCACACGCCTCGGCATTGATTCAAAGAGACTTTGGATGAGTTCTTGGGGTACAGCAGACCAAGCAGCTTCCACACGTTGCCAAAGTTGATCTGCTGTGGCAGCTGGGGATGGAATCTGGGTCAATCGTAGAGCAACCATGGACCACATGTTTTTCTTTCGGCGAAAGATCCGGAGAGCGAGGGCGGCCAGGGAAGCAATTCAATCTGGCGATTGACGAAGAACCGTTGGATAATGCGTGCCACGTGTGGTCGCGCATTATCCTGTTGAAATATGGCTGTGGGCAAGCCCTGAAGGTAAGGAAGGACAACTGGCTCCAACACCCCGGAGATGTAGCGTTGGCTGTTTAAAGTACCGGCAATGCGGACTAGAGGTGTGCGAGAGTGATATCCAATACCGCCCCATACCATATACCCGGTGCAGGACCAGTGTGGCAATGCATAACGCAGCTGTTCAGCATCCTCTCTTCACGGTGTCTCCAGACTCGAATGCGACCATCGCGTGGTGTTGCAGACAGAAGCGTGACTCGTCAGTAAAGACAATTTCATTCCATTCTGCCGTCCACATCCTTCTGTCATCGCACCATTGGCGGCGGAGACGTCTGTGGTTCTGCGTCAAGGGTAGACAAAGCAGTGGACGTCTTGCGGACAGACCACTCTGTTGTAAACGGCGTCGAATGGTACGCGCAGACACTGGATGATGCGTTACAGACTGAATGTGCTGTGCTATGGTTCGTGATGTGACTGAGCGATCCGTCACTGCCATGCGCATCACGTAAAGTGGTGCGATGAGGTGGATGCGATCGAACACGCCGGTCCGTCGTACCCTCCTGCATCAACGATCACATATCCGCATTGCAGTTGTTTGGTTTCGTCCAACACGACTACCGATTTCCCTGAAAGATAATCCACAATCTCGGTAGGCGACTATCCTTCCTCTGTCGAACTCGGATACTTGATCAAAAGATGATCGCTGTTTTCGACGAGGCATAATTGATCGGTTTTTTTGAAAAAACCACAAGAAAACACAATTGCCGAACTTGAAATCGTCGAAATCTCCAAGCCTTAAATAGCGCTTTGAAGTGGCACCACAGGCGCGCGTGATGTGCGTCTGTGCTGAAATTCTAATCCTTTGCATATCTCACCTGCGCTAATGCATGTTGTAAATTTCATGTTATTTGCATGTTTCCTTCAGGGTGTTGCATTTACAGTGGCCAGCAGTGTATATTTCATTCTTGTGTCTGTATTTTTGGGATACATGCTATCCCACCCCGTAAGGAAAAGGTATAATTATTTCCTTCGATGTTCAAACTAACACAGAACAACAACAAAAAAATAAGTTTTAAATAATTTTAAGGATGAAAAGTTGTAACAAAAATTAATTAACATAGGTTCAAAATTTGAATTATTGAAAAAGAACCTCAGCACTAACCTGATGTTAAAGTTGTAAGACTTTTTCTGAATGTAAAGTTCTTTGAAACAAAACAAAAAGATAGCATCTTCATCATGTAAACTGCTTTTTTCCAGCTTTTTTTTTAATCTTCATGCATAAAAGTATTTACAAATTTTTTTTTTCTACTAAATTAATGATCCCAAAGCGGAAAAATGCATGAACCGACAAGAAGAAAAAGCTAATTTTTTGCTAGAAAAAATCTTATTCTCTTTTAACCCATTTTCTTGAATAACATGACAACCATACTGGGTCACTACACAAAAGATTCCTTAATTAAAATGCAGCAGCAGAGCGGTGCATAAAATGATCAAGCTCACTAAAGACGTATAATCAAAGATTGTTTTGAGTCATAATGGTGATTATTACTTTTTCGAGCAAATAATTTCATTTCACGAGACATGAATTGTCACTTTTTTCAGTGCTTTTACGAACCTGCAGCCTTTGTAAATATAAAATAGGAAGATGGTACTCCAACGTCCATACAAAATAATAAAAATGTCACAGGTAGCAGACATTTCCAAGGCGTTTGAATCTCAAAGACAGAAAAACGCCGTCAGATGACTTACATTTACATGTATCTGCCACCTAGAAAAGAGAATTTAATATTTCATACTTTTTTATAATTTTTATAATTAATTTTTTATAATTAATAATTTTTTATGATTTTTGGAAATTTACAACATATATATTGGATAACTTTTAACGTCTATAATTAATCTTTGATTCCCCTTAAATTTTTCCATTTTGAAAATATCTAAGTACTGTAAAATCTCGTTTATCCGGCTCTCGGTTGATCCGGATCTCCGGATAATCCGGATCAGATTTGTAGGCATTATTTTTATTAATGTTCACATTGATGATAATTTTAAATATGATAGCAAGAACGTAACTACAAGTACGCCAAATACTCGCTTTTCAGTTTGATTCAATTCACAGTTCCTGCATAGATTGTACAATAAATTATGGTAATAAAATGCTTTTTGTTGAGTTTAAGAAAGCTTTACTAGACTTACAATTCTTTCTTAAGAAATGATGTGAAAAGTTATTTTTATATTTTTAATGTCTTTATATTTTTAATGTAAACAATACTATGTAATTTTGTTACAAAACATAGTATTTTAATCATTAATAAACTGTAAGTCTGCTTAGTTAAGGATTTTGTGTTTCTATTACTCATATTATCCGGATTTTCGATTGTTCGGATTGCGTATGGTCCGGGTAAACGAGGTTTTACTATATTATATTATTCTTATTTTTTTATTATTTTTTTTCATTAGAACTGTTATGTAACTCTTCATAATGAGCCATTCATAATGATTCATAGCAATTCCTACAAGCCGTTTTCTCTCTCTAAATATATCTAGCCAATCCAACAAGCATGTTCACACGTTCACGACAGACGGAATTTTTCAGCCAGAATACTTGGCACCGCAATTTCTCCCCTTTTTACCTTGCGCCAAGTGTCACAGCCTGTGCGACACAGTTATCGCCAAAAACGCGACCAAAAAATTCCGATTACATGCCTCAGTTGTAATTGTCGGTCTTGTAAAGCCGACATCGGATGGGAATTTAATGTTATGACGTAATCGCACTTTAAAAATCTAGGTTTGAGAAAAGATGAAGTGTCTTGCGGAATTCTGACGTTCTTGTGCAAGGTTGTTTTACTTGCGGTTGCGACTGCGCCAAACTTTTTACTCCTTTCACAGAAAATTAAGCAACTGATACGTTCCGAATTATGAATGAAGTTGAGAGTCCGCTGCGTCGGTAATTAGCGTAGTAATTTGACTAGACGCATGCCTTGAAGTTTTCTTATATAATGTGACCTGCGCTCGCATTTCCATGCTTTTTTTTTTTTTTCTTTCTTTTCGAATTTTTGATACGGAACTAGAAGCTCGAATAGTATAGGATTTTATGAAATTTATTTTGACGAACTGAGGGGGTGTAATTTACAGCTTCTTCCCTACCTCTTAAGTTCAATGTATCATAATCGCATTAAAGAAACTTGTCGTTATAGTTAACTAAGTACATTTTTATCTAGAAATATTTCTATTTAAAAAAGGTACCGTATTTTTCGTACCATAAGACGAACCTCAAATTTATAGGAGGATTTTTAGAAAAGAATATTTTGTATTTTGTTACGTATATAAAGATATTTTAAATTTCTTACTTAATAAATATACAAATATATATATATAATAGAAAATATATAATAAATATAATGATGTACAGTAAAACCTTGTTAATCCGGCCCGCGTTGATTCGGATCTTCGGATAATCCGGATCAGATGTGTAGACATTATTTTTATTTAATGTTCACATTAGATAATAATTTTTAACTATGATAGCAAAAACGTAACTACAAGTACGCCAAATATTTGCTTTTAGTTTGATTCAGTGTACAGTTCCTTCATAGATTGTACAATAAATTATGGTAATAAAATACTTTTTGTTGAGTTTAAGAAAGCTTTACTAGACTTACCATACTTTGTTAAGAAATTATGTGAAAAGTTATTTTTATATTTTTTAATGTCTTGTAAACAATACTATGTAATTTTGTTACAAAACATAGTTTTTTTATCGTAATAACGGTGTCTGCTTATAAGAATTTTGTTTTGCTTATTACCATATTACCCAGATTATCCGGATTTTCGATATTGTCTATGGTCCCAGTTAGTCCGGCTAAACGAGGTTTTACTGTATATAAAATATATATTAATATATATATAATAAATATAATTTTTATTTTAATGTTGCTTTCGGACCATAATTTAAGTCGATTTTTTAGTAAAAGGTGTGTCTTATGGTCAGTAAAGTACGGTTTACAGTGAAACTTTCTCTATGGCGGGACAGTCATGGTTCCCAAAAAAAAAAGTGGCCGTTTGGAGGGTGGCCGTCGAAAAAGGTTTCTTCCAGTAATATTGTCTTTATGGAGTCTCCCTGAACGGACTGACCAAAATATGGCCGTTTAGAGGGGCTGGCGGGTTCGCGACAGGTTTCACTGTAATACTTTTCTGGGTCTGACTGTTCCATTTCTTTTAGTGTTAATTAAGGTGTGACCCTATTTTATGAGTATTTTGTGGTCGCCGGTTAACGCGCAAGGATCATAGGTGGGAGGGATGATGCGGTAACGTTTTTCACTGAACTGCACCAATTCTATAACACTAGGGAGGGGCTATCTCACGCCTTTAAATTTGGGTATTTTAAATGGTACTAATTTCTTGGTACGTTAACGAAATTTTCATTAGGGTTTTAAAGTGGGAGAATTGCGTCGAGTTTTCCACTTACCGCAAAAAAACTGTTTTCCAACTAACCAGATGTTACGCACAGGATGAAATGTTTTACCGCTGAAGAAAATGAGATCGTACCTTTCATCCTGAAATATATATTTTGTGGTCAAGATGCAAGACTTTAAGGATTACTCTAGTAAAACCTTTCAACTAAATGTGTATTAGATTATTATTAGAAAAAAAGCTATCAGTTTCTTTATGTTATTAACTTTTTTGAGGGTAATGGTTCTACTTTCTTGGTTTATTCAGTTCAAAAGTTCTTTAGGGGATTAAGCGAAAAAACTGCAGTGATCTTTTTACCCACTACAAACAGGAGTTAATTCCTCTTCCGACTAATAGCTAATGTGCAATATTCTACTAGAGAAAAAAAAGGAAATATCTACCTCTCAGGAGAAAACAAGTAACTCATAAGGTGCAAAAAATGTTCAGGAAAGAATAAGAAAGAGGGTTTCATTAAATTTTTAGCTCAAGTATAATGAGACTGTTTTTAATATTTTTTCCTTTTATGACATTGCGTACGTTAATGGAAAGAGTAGGTAAATATTTTTTTTTAAGACGGGGTATGAGAAAACATTAAATGTTGCAGCTATGACAATGTGTTTCTGTAATGATGTATTACTCCTTCAGTGAAAAGAGGAATTCCTATAAGGTTCTATTAAGAATTCATCGATCCGGCCAATCAAACCCAGCTTCGAGCCGGCTTTGTCTCAATGAAATATCCCACAAATATACAGTACTTTTAGTTATTTTCATCTACCTTCCAATATCTTTCTCGTGTGTACACCCACCACACACACACACACACACACATATATATATATATATATATATATATATATATATATATATATATATATATATATATATATGTGTGTGTGTGTGTTGTGTGTATATGTATGTATGTGTTTCAATAATGTGTTGCGCAAAAGAAACTTTTGTGATCAGATTCTCACATGATATGCGTAAGTCATGGTGGTTTACTGCAGGGTGCGGCAAAATGGACTCCAACATTCTGAAGGTCACTGATAAGGGAAGTGGGGGGGGAGGAGGCAGTTCGAGTAGATTGTCTAGTTGGCAGTAGACACCATGAGTTGGTCCGGGACCGTCGTAACTGCCACACAAAGGTTGTAACCGCCACACAAAGATATTTGTGGCACCGCTTCGGGATCTATGCAACTGATTCCGTCCCTGATTGAAAAATAATCCTGCGATGAGTTTTGAACGTGAGAGAAAGTTTCATCCGCAATCACCCAAGGAAACCAATGTGTCGTCCTCGGAACTAAGAACACCTGAAAATGCGCAGCGATTCTGTGAGTGCCCTGTTCGTGAGTTGCCGTTATTTCCCCAGAGATGACAAACTGAATGATGGGAAAACTTTAGAGAATTGGCTTCGGTACTGCATTGCAACTAGCGGAGGCGACCTAAGTGAGGTTATTTCAAAACCTAGTGAAAAAAAGACTAGATTATAAGTACTTTTCAAAACATATACAGGTTTTTTTCTGAAAATTCTTCGTTCATTTTTTATTACCCATTGAAATTGGCGAGTCCATTCTGCCGCCCACCTATATTCAATATCATATAATCAACTGAGTTTATGTGATTACTTCTTAAACCCCAGCAATATATTAAAATTTGAAATAGATGTTGAAAGAGAGCGTCCTTTCACGTTGATTGAATTATCTAGCTTTGGCGGGACGTCTCCTTTCATGTATTTATATGAGGATAAGATCAATAAACCAATCACACTAAAGCTTAAGCGTAAGTTTCTCGATGGATTATATGTAAGATCTTGTATGTGGTTTGTGTATATGTGCTTGCGTATGTACTGTTTCAGCATTCATTCTACGAATTCTTACCGTTACTAAGTAAATATCGTTAATAACATTGGCTCAAAAAATATGTCCGTTAGGAGGGGTGGGTGTTTATAGAAGTTTCACAATATGTACACTCTGTCACAAAAAAATATATGCACCCAGAAGGAAACGAGCTACTATCACGAAACTTAACATTGCATGTAGTGTATGAGGAGATAAGCAAATGATTACAAATTCAGAAGAACAGACCGTTTTATTAAGCAGATGTGGCATGAAAATGTTACAAATCAGTAAGAAGTAAATTCACCTCTGGCAGGCTATACACGCGAAACACGGCGTGGCATCGAATCAATTGATTACCTATGACCTCCTGCGGACGATCATGCCATAATTCTTTGCAACTGGGCAGTTAATTGACCAGTAATCCGGGACGGCTGCAGTTGCCTTCCAATCCATTGCCGTCCCAGAATTTCTCTACTGTGGCCAGAGGTCTGGTGACCGAGAAGGCCATGGGAGTACGTCATAGCCTTGGAGAACATTGTTGGGAGAGTCGCGCAGTATGTGGACGAGCGTTGTCTTGCTGATAAATGACACCTGGGCGACTTAATAGCACAGGCAGTACAACTGGCGTTAAAATCTCGTCCATGTAACTCCATGCCGTCAAAGTGCGTTGAAGGACGACTAGAGGTGATCGTGTGTCGCAACAAATCGCTCCCCACACTGTCATACCTTATGTAATCGCCGTATGCCTCTCGACAACAAATGCCGGATCGGACCGGTGGCCTGGCCGCCTCCACACGCGTATGCGCTGGTCATCAGCATTGAGACTGGATCGGGATTCATCGCTGAAGATCACCCGCCTCCATCAGTCGGTCACACTCCAGCTTGCCCGAGGTCGGCAAAAATCCAATCGACACTGCCTATGATGTGGCGTCTTAATGGACGTCGGCTTCTTATACCTGCGTCAGCCAGTCGTCACCGTATGGTTTCCCTTGATACCACCGGATGTATGGAAGGTGGTAAATGACGTCGAACCGATTCTAGCGACGTTGTTGGTGCGGACGTGGCCGCTCTTATGATTGCGCGATCCTCGTGCGCATTTATGTTCCTGGAACTCCCTGACCCTCCGCGACGGTAGACTATCTCTTCCATGATCCATTGTTGCCAACACCGAGCAACTACCATATCGCTCCGACCGAGGTGGCGGCCGATACGCCTGTTCGACCAACCTGCTTCTCTGAGGCCTACTGTACTGTAACGCCCCCTCTCCAAGTCCTATAATTGTTCGTACTGTCGCCGGTGACGTCTCAGAGGCATCTCTAGTCACAATACCGTCCATTCAAGTCGACAGATTTGTTTGAATAACCCTATGGCATGAGCAATCATTCTTTTAATCTCTCCCAGCTGCACATCTCATATGCGCATAGCGCGCTTACCCTCGTCTCATTGGCGTAGAAATTTTAATCATTTGTATATTCCTACAAGACTACATTCCTGCCAAGTTTTGTAATAGTAGCTCGATTTCTTCCCGTGCATATATTTTTTGGTACAGAGTGTATATTACTTACACACACACACACACATATATATATATATATATG